>JAGDYQ010000001.1:6606611-6639180 GCA_021962125.1 Bulinus truncatus | reverse complement strand
GCAGTTAGGTAGGTAGGTAAATAGGTAGGTATGCAGGTAGGTAAGTAGGCAGGGATGGAGGTAAATAGGTAGGTATGCTGGTAGTTAGGTAAGTAGGCAAGTAGGAAGGTAGATAAGTAGGTAGGTAGATAGATATGTAGGTAGATAGGTAGGTAGGTTTGTATAAACTCAAGTTTAATTTAACTGGAGTAATACACAGTGCAAAAGAAAACAGATTCATCTGTTCCTATATCCCGGGATATTGAACGTTCCAAGTACAATGAACACATTACTTTGATATAAACGATAAACAGAACGTACAAATATTTCCATAAAACGAATCAATTAAGTAAAAAGTATGTGTTTAAATTCAAAAGAAATGACGTTGTTTTATAAATGGATTGATAGGGATGGGGGGGGGGGAAGTCCCGCTGTCTCTGTCAGTATCCGGAGAATAGTTTGAAGTCCCGCTGTCTCTGTCAGTATCCGGAGAATAGTTTGAAGTCCCGCTGTCTCTGTCAGTATCCGGAGAATAGTTTGAAGTCCCGCTGTCTCTGCCAGTATCCGGAGAATAGTTTGAAGTCCCGCTGTCTCTGCCAGTATCCCGAGAATAGTTTGAAGTCCCGCTGTCTCTGCCAGTATCCGGAGAATAGTTTGAAGTCCCGCTGTCTCTGCCAGTATCCGGAGAATAGTTTGAAGTCCCGCTGTCTCTGCCAGTATCCGGAGAATAGTTTGAAGTCCCGCTGTCTCTGTCAGTATCCGGAGAATAGTTTGAAGTCCCGCTGTCTCTGCCAGTATCCGGAGAATAGTTTGAAGTCCCGCTGTCTCTGCCAGTATCCGGAGAATAGTTTGAGGTCCCGCTGTCTATGCCAGTATTCGGAGAATAGTTTGAAGTCCCGCTGTCTCTGCCAGTATCCGGAGAATAGTTTGAAGTCCCGCTGTCTCTGCCAGTATCCGGAGAATAGTTTGAAGTCCCGCTGTCTCTGCCAGTATCCGGAGAATAGTTTGAAGTCCCGCTGTCTCTGCCAGTATCCGGAGAATAGTTTGAAGTCCCGCTGTCTCTGTCAGTATCCGGAGAATAGTTTGAAGTCCCGCTGTCTCTGTCAGTATCCGGAGAATAGTTTGAAGTCCCGCTGTCTCTGTCAGTATCCGGAGAATAGTTTGAAGTCCCGCTGTCTCTGTCAGTATCCGGAGAATAGTTTGAAGTCCCGCTGTCTCTGTCAGTATCCGGAGAATAGTTTGAAGTCCCGCTGTCTCTGTCAGTATCCGGAGAATAGTTTGAAGTCCCGCTGTCTCTGTCAGTATCCGGAGAATAGTTTGAAGTCCCGCTGTCTCTGTCAGTATCCGGAGAATAGTTTGAAGTCCCGCTGTCTCTGCCAGTATTCGGAGAATAGTTTGAAGTCCCGCTGTCTCTGTCAGTATCCGGAGAATAGTTTGAAGTCCCGCTGTCTCTGTCAGTATCCGGAGAATAGTTTGAAGTCCCGCTGTCTCTGTCAGTATCCGGAGAATAGTTTGAAGTCCCGCTGTCTCTGTCAGTATCCGGAGAATAGTTTGAAGTCCCGCTGTCTCTGTCAGTATCCGGAGAATAGTTTGAAGTCCCGCTGTCTCTGCCAGTATCCGGAGAATAGTTTGAAGTCCCGCTGTCTCTGCCAGTATCCGGAGAATAGTTTGAAGTCCCGCTGTCTCTGTCAGTATCCGGAGAATAGTTTGAAGTCCCGCTGTCTCTGTCAGTATCCGGAGAATAGTTTGGAAGTCCCGCTGTCTCTGTCAGTATAAGGAGAATAGTTTGAAGTCCCGCTGTCTCTGTCAGTATCCGGAGAATAGTTTGAAGTCCCGCTGTCTCTGTCAGTATCCGGAGAATAGTTTGAAGTCCCGCTGTCTCTGCCAGTATCCGGAGAATAGTTTGAAGTCCCGCTGTCTCTGCCAGTATTCGGAGAATAGTTTGAAGTCCCGCTGTCTCTGTCAGTATCCGGAGAATAGTTTGAAGTCCCGCTGTCTCTGTCAGTATCCGGAGAATAGTTTGAAGTCCCGCTGTCTCTGTCAGTATCCGGAGAATAGTTTGAAGTCCCGCTGTCTCTGTCAGTATCCGGAGAATAGTTTGAAGTCCCGCTGTCTCTGTCAGTATCCGGAGAATAGTTTGAAGTCCCGCTTTGTCTCTGTCAGTATCCGGAGAATAGTTTGAAGTCCCGCTGTCTCTGCCAGTATCCGGAGAATAGTTTGAAGTCCCGCTGTCTCTGCCAGTATTCGGAGAATAGTTTGAAGTCCCGCTGTCTCTGCCAGTATTCGGAGAATAGTTTGAAGTCCCGCTGTCTCTGCCAGTATCGGAGAATAGTTTGAAGTCCCGCTGTCTCTGCCAGTATTCGGAGAATAGTTTGAAGTCCCGCTGTCTCTGCCAGTATCCGGAGAATAGTTTGAAGTCCCGCTGTCTCTGCCAGTATCCGGAGAATAGTTTGAAGTCCCGCTGTCTCTGTCAGTATCCGGAGAATAGTTTGAAGTCCCGCTGTCTCTGCCAGTATCCGGAGAATAGTTTGAAGTCCCGCTGTCTCTGTCAGTATCCGGAGAATAGTTTGAAGTCCCGCTGTCTCTGTCAGTATCCGGAGAATAGTTTGAAGTCCCGCTGTCTCTGTCAGTATCCGGAGAATAGTTTGAAGTCCGCTGTCTCTGTCAGTATCGGAGAATAGTTTGAAGTCCCGCTGTCTCTGCCAGTATTCGGAGAATAGTTTGAAGTCCCGCTGTCTCTGTCAGTATCCGGAGAATAGTTTGAAGTCCCGCTGTCTCTGTCAGTATCCGGAGAATAGTTTGAAGTCCCGCTGTCTCTGTCAGTATCCGGAGAATAGTTTGAAGTCCCGCTGTCTCTGTCAGTATCCGGAGAATAGTTTGAAGTCCCGCTGTCTCTGCCAGTATCCGGAGAATAGTTTGAAGTCCCGCTGTCTCTGCCAGTATCCGGAGAATAGTTTGAAGTCCCGCTGTCTCTGTCAGTATCCGGAGAATAGTTTGAAGTCCCGCTGTCTCTGTCAGTATCCGGAGAATAGTTTGAAGTCCCGCTGTCTCTGTCAGTATAAGGAGAATAGTTTGAAGTCCCGCTGTCTCTGTCAGTATCCGGAGAATAGTTTGAAGTTCCGCTGTCTCTGTCAGTATCCGGAGAATAGTTTGAAGTCCCGCTGTCTCTGCCAGTATCCGGAGAATAGTTTGAAGTCCCGCTGTCTCTGCCAGTATTCGGAGAATAGTTTGAAGTCCCGCTGTCTCTGTCAGTATCCGGAGAATAGTTTGAAGTCCCGCTGTCTCTGTCAGTATCCGGAGAATAGTTTGAAGTCCCGCTGTCTCTGTCAGTATCCGGAGAATAGTTTGAAGTCCCGCTGTCTCTGTCAGTATCCGGAGAATAGTTTGAAGTCCCGCTGTCTCTGTCAGTATCCGGAGAATAGTTTGAAGTCCCGCTGTCTCTGTCAGTATCCGGAGAATAGTTTGAAGTCCCGCTGTCTCTGTCAGTATCCGGAGAATAGTTTGAAGTCCCGCTGTCTCTGCCAGTATCCGGAGAATAGTTTGAAGTCCCGCTGTCTCTGCCAGTATCCGGAGAATAGTTTGAAGTCCCGCTGTCTCTGCCAGTATTCGGAGAATAGTTTGAAGTCCCGCTGTCTCTGCCAGTATCCGGAGAATAGTTTGAAGTCCCGCTGTCTCTGCCAGTATCCGGAGAATAGTTTGAAGTCCCGCTGTCTCTGCCAGTATTCGGAGAATAGTTTGAAGTCCCGCTGTCTCTGCCAGTATTCGGAGAATAGTTTGAAGTCCCGCTGTCTCTGCCAGTATCCGGAGAATAGTTTGAAGTCCCGCTGTCTCTGCCAGTATTCGGAGAATAGTTTGAAGTCCCGCTGTCTCTGCCAGTATCCGGAGAATAGTTTGAAGTCCCGCTGTCTCTGCCAGTATCCGGAGAATAGTTTGAAGTCCCGCTGTCTCTGTCAGTATCCGGAGAATAGTTTGAAGTCCCGCTGTCTCTGCCAGTATCCGGAGAATAGTTTGAAGTCCCGCTGTCTCTGCCAGTATCCGGAGAATAGTTTGAAGTCCCGCTGTCTCTGCCAGTATCCGGAGAATAGTTTGAAGTCCCGCTGTCTCTGCCAGTATCCGGAGAATAGTTTGAAGTCCCGCTGTCTCTGCCAGTATCCGGAGAATAGTTTGAAGTCCCGCTGTCTCTGCCAGTATCCGGAGAATAGTTTGAAGTCCCGCTGTCTCCTGCCAGTATCCGGAGAATAGTTTGAAGTCCCGCTGTCTCTGCCAGTATCCGGAGAATAGTTTGAAGTCCCGCTGTCTCTGTCAGTATCCGGAGAATAGTTTGAAGTCCCGCTGTCTCTGCCAGTATCCGGAGAATAGTTTGAAGTCCCGCTGTCTCTGCCAGTATCCGGAGAATAGTTTGAAGTCCCGCTGTCTCTGCCAGTATCCGGAGAATAGTTTGAAGTCCCGCTGTCTCTGCCAGTATCCGGAGAATAGTTTGAAGTCCCGCTGTCTCTGCCAGTATCCGGAGAATAGTTTGAAGTCCCGCTGTCTCTGCCAGTATCCGGAGAATAGTTTGAAGTCCCGCTGTCTCTGTCAGTATCCGGAGAATAGTTTGAAGTCCCGCTGTCTCTGTCAGTATCCGGAGAATAGTTTGAAGTCCCGCTGTCTCTGTCAGTATCCGGAGAATAGTTTGAAGTCCCGCTGTCTCTGTCAGTATCCGGAGAATAGTTTGAAGTCCCGCTGTCTCTGTCAGTATTCGGAGAATAGTTTGAAGTCCCGCTGTCTCTGTCAGTATCCGGAGAATAGTTTGAAGTCCCGCTGTCTCTGTCAGTATCCGGAGAATAGTTTGAAGTCCCGCTGTCTCTGTCAGTATCCGGAGAATAGTTTGAAGTCCCGCTGTCTCTGCCAGTATCCGGAGAATAGTTTGAAGTCCCGCTGTCTCTGCCAGTATTCGGAGAATAGTTTGAAGTCCCGCTGTCTCTGCCAGTATCCGGAGAATAGTTTGAAGTCCCGCTGTCTCTGTCAGTATCCGGAGAATAGTTTGAAGTCCCGCTGTCTCTGTCAGTATCCGGAGAATAGTTTGAAGTCCCGCTGTCTCTGTCAGTATCCGGAGAATAGTTTGAAGTCCCGCTGTCTCTGTCAGTATCCGGAGAATAGTTTGAAGTCCCGCTGTCTCTGTCAGTATCCGGAGAATAGTTTGAAGTCCCGCTGTCTCTGCCAGTATCCGGAGAATAGTTTGAAGTCCCGCTGTCTCTGCCAGTATTCGGAGAATAGTTTGAAGTCCCGCTGTCTCTGCCAGTATCCGAAGAATAGTTTGAAGTCCCGCTGTCTCTGCCAGTATCCGGAGAATAGTTTGAAGTCCCGCTGTCTCTGCCAGTATCCGGAGAATAGTTTGAAGTCCCGCTGTCTCTGCCAGTATTCGGAGAATAGTTTGAAGTCCCGCTGTCTCTGCCAGTATTCGGAGAATAGTTTGAAGTCCCGCTGTCTCTGCCAGTATCCGGAGAATAGTTTGAAGTCTCGCTGTCTCTGCCAGTATCCGGAGAATAGTTTGAAGTCTCGCTGTCTCTGCCAGTATCCGGAGAATAGTTTGAAGTCTCGCTGTCTCTGCCAGTATTCGGAGAATAGTTTGAAGTCCCGCTGTCTCTGTCAGTATCCGGAGAATAGTTTGAAGTCCCGCTGTCTCTGTCAGTATCCGGAGAATAGTTTGAAGTCCCGCTGTCTCTGTCAGTATCCGGAGAATAGTTTGAAGTCCCGCTGTCTCTGCCAGTATCCGGAGAATAGTTTGAAGTCCCGCTGTCTCTGCCAGTATTCGGAGAATAGTTTGAAGTCCCGCTGTCTCTGCCAGTATCCGGAGAATAGTTTGAAGTCCCGCTGTCTCTGTCAGTATCCGGAGAATAGTTTGAAGTCCCGCTGTCTCTGTCAGTATCCGGAGAATAGTTTGAAGTCCCGCTGTCTCTGTCAGTATCCGGAGAATAGTTTGAAGTCCCGCTGTCTCTGTCAGTATCCGGAGAATAGTTTGAAGTCCCGCTGTCTCTGTCAGTATCCGGAGAATAGTTTGAAGTCCCGCTGTCTCTGCCAGTATCCGGAGAATAGTTTGAAGTCCCGCTGTCTCTGCCAGTATTCGGAGAATAGTTTGAAGTCCCGCTGTCTCTGCCAGTATCCGGAGAATAGTTTGAAGTCTCGCTGTCTCTGCCAGTATCCGGAGAATAGTTTGAAGTCTCGCTGTCTCTGCCAGTATCCGGAGAATAGTTTGAAGTCTCGCTGTCTCTGCCAGTATTCGGAGAATAGTTTGAAGTCCCGCTGTCTCTGTCAGTATCCGGAGAATAGTTTGAAGTCCCGCTGTCTCTGTCAGTATCCGGAGAATAGTTTGAAGTCCCGCTGTCTCTGCCAGTATCCGGAGAATAGTTTGAAGTCCCGCTGTCTCTGCCAGTATTCGGAGAATAGTTTGAAGTCCCGCTGTCTCTGTCAGTATTCGGAGAATAGTTTGAAGTCCCGCTGTCTCTGTCAGTATCCGGAGAATAGTTTGAAGTCCCGCTGTCTCTGCCAGTATTCGGAGAATAGTTTGAAGTCCCGCTGTCTCTGCCAGTATCCGGAGAATAGTTTGAAGTCCCGCTGTCTCTGCCAGTATCCGGATCATAGTTAAGGTCATCAATAGATTGTTGTTGGGTCAGCTCCTCAGCTCCTGGTGCAGTAAAAAATAAAAAAAAAATAAAAGTGTAATTTAAGGGTTTTCGGGGGCCCTTTAGAAGTTTTCGTCCAGTGCGTGTACCAAGTGCGCCAACCTTTAAATCCGCCTCTGTTTAACGTAGCCAAACATTTGGTACTTTCATGATTCAAAACGAGGTATTTTTGTTTATTGTTGCCCCAAAACAGGGGTGGACAAACTTTTGAATCACATACCACAGTTAGATGTTAAATGTGAGAGAAGGGCCATGCCATCACAGCCACAGTTAGATGTTAAATGTGAGAGAATGGCCATGCCATCACAGCCACAGTTAGATGTTAAATGTGAGAGAAGGGCCATGCCATCACAGCCACAGTTAGATGTTAAATGTGAAAGAAGGGCCATGCCATCACAGCCACAGTTAGATGTTAAATGTGAGAGAAGGGCCATGCCATCACAGCCACAGTTAGTTGTTAGATGTGACAGAATGGCCATGCCAAGAGTAAATTGAATAAAGTTATACATGAACTGTTATGAATTTAAAGTTAACCTCGTTCATGTGAAAGAGTGCGGTCCCAATAAAAAAAAATCCGAACGTGCCGTAATTGGCCCGCGGGCCTAGTGTGCCTATATTTCTTCTAACAGATTTCATTTTATTCCGAGGGAGAAAAGAAATACAAACGGATAAATCTACACAAGACACGCACGCACATACAGAGCATTGGACGTTCGCATCTCAACATCAACAGTTTTAGGCTGTTTGGGCACCTAGACGCCGTCAATTTTCGGACCCCTTGAATAAAAAAAAAAACTATTCAAGTGTAAAGTTGGTTTTTGAGTCGGGGGTGGGGGGGGGCTATTCAGAGCCTATCGATTTCAAATCACCCCTCTTAGTCCGTTGAAGCAAAGAGTTTTAAATTTCATTTTATTCTTGCTTTTATAGCAAATTTAGGATTTTAATTAAAACTTTACTAAATTCTACGGGGGGGGGGGGGGTATCGTGAGATATTTGGTACAGCGGGCGGTCACCTATTTTGGTTTTTATCCATTTACAAACTCAACAGGATATTTCGTGTAACAAGACAAAATTTGAATTGTTTTTGTCAAAGGTGCACCACCTGCTAAGTTGTGTCACATGACGTAAGACCCACCCACCCCCCCCATCCCTTGTAAACTGAGAAGATCTCATCTGTAAACAAAAAGTCTGTAAAAATCTACCGATTCTAAATAATCAAGAAACTTCTATTACTTAATTCTTTTACCTGAACTTTATAATTTGTCTTTTGTCTAACGAAGTTATAAAAATTTCTATCTCTATCAGCTTTCAAAATAAAAATATTTCATGTTTTATGTTGTATTACCCCCTCCCCCCACACACACACTCATACATACCTTCCCAGAATTATTACAATGTAACATGATTTTCTAAGCCAGTGCTTCTCAAAAGTTAACGCTACGCGACCCGTGATTAAAACGGTTTTGTTTTAGCAAACCAACTGTTAGGAAAAGCAAGAAAATAAAAAAAATTCATTAATTATATGTATTTATATTAAAGGCATTTCTACTTAAACGAAAACATAAGACTGGTGTGTATTTTAACATATTGACTGTTGTGTATTGTACACATATTGACTGGTGTGTATTTTACACATATTGACTGGTGTGTATTTTACATATATTGACTGATGTGTATTTTACACATATTGACTGATGTGTATTTTACACATATTGACTGGTGTGTATTTTACATATATTGACTGATGTGTATTTTACACATATTGACTGATGTGTATTTTACACATATTGACTGGTGTGTATTTTACATATATTGACTGATGTGTATTTTACACATATTGACTGTTGTGTATTGTACACATATTGACTGGTGTGTATTTTACACATATTGACTGTTGTGTATTGTACACATATTGACTGGTGTGTATTTTACACATATTGACTGTTGTGTATTTTACACATATTGACTGATGTGTATTTTACACATATTGACTGGTGTGTATTTTACACATATTGACTGATGTGTATTTTACACATATTGACTGGTGTGTATTTTACACATATTGACTGGTGTGTATTGTACACATATTGACTGGTGTGTATTTTACACATATTGACTGGTTTGTATTTACACATTTACTAGCTTGTATTTCACATTTTGACAGGTATGTACTTAACATATTACTGATTTAACATATTACTGGTATTATTTCACATATTGACTTACATGTATTTTAAATATTGAATGGCATGTACTTTTCCAATGGACTTAAATGTACGTTACCATTGACTAATTTAGTTTTGGTGTGCGAGAAATGAAGTCTGTCTTTTAGTTGTATAAAATCTTCAACTTCCATTTGGCTGTCGTCATTTGAACTTTGTCAGAGTATCTCACTTTGAGAACTACTGATATTAGTCATTTATTATTTATAGAATCAGTAGAAGAAAATGTTTGGCCCTTAACACACAGAGGGAGCCAACCATTGGGTTTTTGTGAATTGACCTTTTTATACTCACCCTCACTATTCATGGAAACCGGGCGTGCTCATAATGCACCCACCGTTAGCTCCTCCTCTGGCCATTGCGGCTCTAATGGCTGTCTACACGCCTCTTTGTTTAACTTCTGCGGCTAACCTTTAGTTAGTTGTTTTTTTTTAGCGCATTTTCGGGAATGTTGCTGTTGTTGCTGTTGTTGTTGTTGTAGTTGTTGCTGTTGTTGTTGTTGTTGTTATTGTTGTTGTTATTGTTGTTGTTATTGTTGTAGTTGTTGATGTTGTTGTTTTTGCAGTTGTTGTTGTTATTGTTGTTGTTGTTGGGTTGTTGTTGTTGTTGGGTTGTTGGTGTTGTTTTTATTGTTGTTGTTGTTGTTGTTATTGTTGCTGTTGTTGTTGTTGTAGTTGTTGCTGTTGTTGTTGTTGTAGTTGTTGTTGCTGTTATTGTTGTTGTTATTGTTGTTGTTATTGTTGTAGTTGTTGATGTTGTTGTTTTTGCAGTTATTGTTGTTGTTGTTGTTGTTGTTATTGTTGTTATTGTTGTTATTGTTGTTGTTGTTGGGTTGTTGGGTTGTTATTGTTGTTGGTTTGCTGAGTTGTTGTTATTGTTGTTGTTGTTATTGTTGCTGTTGTTGTTGTTGTAGTTGTTGCTGTTGTTGTTGTTGTTGTAGTTGTTGTTGTTGTTATTGTTGTTGTTATTGTTGTAGTTGTTGATGTTGTTGTTTTTGCAGTTGTTGTTGTTATTGTTGTTGTTGTTATTGTTATTGTTGTTATTGTTGTTGTTGTTGGGTTGTTGTTGTTGGGTTGTTGTTGTTGTTATTGTTGTTGTTATTGTTGCTCTTGTTGTTATTGCAGTTGTTGTTGTTATTGTTGTTGTTGCTGTTGTTGTTGTTGTTGCTGTTGTTGTTACTGCTGTTGCTGTTGTTGTTGCTGCTGTTGTTGTTGTTGTTGCTGTTGTGGGTGTTGCTGTTGTTGTTGTTTTGGTTTTTTTTTTAGCCCATTCCTTCTGCGATCATTGCATCTTTAAGCAATTTCTTTTTACATTTTTCTGTGTGGAAGTAATCCTTTCTATCTGCATGTATCACAACCGTTCAAATGAATCAACTACATAGACTAACGACTTGGGCTCCCACTTCAAAAAGGGCCCATCAAGTATGAGCTCATTTTAAATCTTAAGCTACGAGTCCCCGATCCCGAAGGGTTTGAAAGCTTGGGGGCCCTCAGACATCTGCCTAGGGATCCTATATACCTGAGACTGGCACTGGTATCGATTACTATCTGAACACTGCAGAAAATGTCACTGGGTCAAGTTAATCGTGTCACGAAGGACTGTTCACACATCATACAAAAACTAACACACGTTTACACTGATCCCGATCATATAACACAACTCATGAGCCCTCCCCCAACCCCTTAATTATACTAATTAGTCTTATCCCCACCCACCAACCCTCTTTCAAAAAAATTTTTACCGAGTGAATACAATGTTTACTGTTTACTTGCGTCATCGAACTGCCATACCCCCCCCCCACACACACACACCCTCCCTATATAACGGATTGAAACAAAAAACAGACCATCGCCCTCTCCCCCACCCCCCCCCCATTTGTCAGCTGGACGGTGGCTCACACCTGATGTCACAAGATAATTGAGTCTGTTGGCGAGTTTGTTGGCGGGTCTGTTGGCGGGTCTGTTGGCGGGTCTGTTGGCGGGTCTGTTGGCGGGTCTGTTGGCGGGTCTATTGACGGGTCTGTTGGCGTTGGTGAGTCTGTTGACGAGTCTATTGACGGGTCTGTTGGCGTTGGTGAGTCTGTTGACGAGTCTATTGACGGGTCTGTTGGCGTTGGTGAGTCTGTTGACGAGTCTATTGACGGGTCTGTTGGCGTTGGTGAGTCTGTTGACGAGTCTATTGACGGGTCTGTTGGCGAGTTTTTTAGGCGGGTCTGTTGGCGAGTCGTGCACCAGTACAGGATCAGTAGTTCTCGTGGCCTGAAAGTGACAAATTGTCTGCGAGTGACACATTGACAGAAAGTGACACATTGACAGAAACTGACACACGGACAGTAAATGACACACTGACAGTACATGACAATGGTTAAGGAACGAAAAAAAAAAATCCCTCAATATAAAAAGTACAAGGGCGTCGAGAAACTGGGTGAGAGAACGTAAAAGGGAAATTTAAAATAAAGGGGGGGGGGTGAAGACCGCCAGAAGGTCAGCTTGACCTAACCTAGTGGAAAAACCGTCCTGTACAGTAGGTGAGTTCTATCTAATCCCAGGTTGTTGATATTGTTTTGTTTTAAAAGAGAATTAAATCCTTTCAACATGTAGAAATAAAAAGAAATGAATCCTCTTGTCGTTCATATCTCTGACCAAATATTTGGTTTCAATATTTCAGACAGTTCAACAAATTGATGTATAGTTTTATGAGACAGTTCAACAAATTGATGTATAGTTTTATGAGACAGTTCAACAAATTGATGTATAGTTTTATGAGACAGTTCAACAAATTGATGTATAGTTTTATGAGACAGTTCAACAAATTGATGTATAGTTTTATGAGACAGTTCAACAAATTGATGTATAGTTTTATGAGACAGTTCGACAAATTGATGTATAGTTTTATGAGACAGTTCAACAAATTGATGTATAGTTTTATGAGACAGTTCAACAAATTGATGTATAGTTTTATGAGACAGTTCAACAAATTGATGTATAGTTTTATGAGACAGCTCAACAAATTGATGTATAGTTTTATTTGACAGTTCAACAAATTGATGTATAGTTTTATGAGACAGTTCAACAAATTGATGTATAGTTTTATGAGACAGTTCAACAAATTGATGTATAGTTTTATGAGACAGTTCGACAAATTGATGTATAGTTTTATTAGACAGTTCAACAAATTGATGTATAGTTTTATGAGACAGTTCAACAAATTGATGTTAGTTTTATGAGACAGTTCAACAAATTTCTATCTGTTCTTTCAGAATACAAACATACAGTGTGGAATGTGTCATGTGTCTATGTCTGTGTGTGTGTGTGTCTGTTTTTCCATTCAGTACCACCATGAATGTTCATCAAATCATCACATCCTATAACTTGCCACTGTTCATCAAATCATTACATCACACACCACTACCACAGCCATCAATAACATTCTTCTATTTTATTGAGAATTCCCTCCTCTACTTTGCCGCAAAACACCTTCTCTCTATCCAAAACACCTTCTCTCTATCCAAAACACCTTCTCTTTATCCAAAACACCTTCTCTCTATCCAAAACACCTTCTCTCTATCCAAAACACCTTCTCTCTATCCAAAACACCTTCTCTCTATCCAAAACACCTTCTCTCACTCTGAAGAAAAAAATCCTCTGCCCCCATCCCAAACCCTCCAAACCTGACCTCATCAAAAGTTCTGTTTCCCGAATTCTTGCTTTTTTTTAAAAAAAAGGAAGAAAAATCAGTTTACGTCACACGCCCTACCCCCGTCTTATGTCAAGCAGCAGCAACCCTCCAGCTCATCCCTGCCCCCATCTCCTTCCAACCCGTTACGTCAAGCGGCAATACCCCCTTCCCCCCATCTCCTTCCAACCCGGCCAGTAGCTAGAGCTGTAAGGTGAAACATGAAAGGCGATTATGTTAGACATGTACCTGTTTGTGTGGGTGTTTGTTTTGTTTGCTACAGTGTTTATGTTAAGGTCAGTGTGTGCTTGTTTGTCTGTACGTTTGTCTGTTTGTTTGTTTTTTTGTACGTTTAAACCAGTGAATTGGCCTATGAACCTATAAATACAACTACCTATCTATTCACCTATCTACACAGCTACCCATCTATGCACCTATCCACACATTTACCTATCTATTCACCTGTCTACACCACTACCTATCTATGCACCTATCTACACATTTACCTATCTATTCACTTATCTACAATTTACCTATCTATTCACCTATCTACACAGCTACCTATCTATGCACCTATCTATACATTTACCTATTTATGCAACTATCAACACATTCACCTATCTATGCACCTATCTACAATTTACCTATCTATGCAACTATCAACACATTCACCTATCTATGCACCTATCTACACATTTACCTATCTATGCAACTATCTACACATTTACCTATCTATGCACCTATCTACAATTTACCTATCTATGCACCTATCAACACATTCACCTATCTATGCACCTATCTACACATTTACCTATCTATGCAACTATCAACACATTCACCTATCTATGCAACTATCAACACATTCACCTATCTATGCACCTATCTACACATTTACCTATCTATGCAACTATCAACACATTCACCTATATATGCACCTATCTACAATTTACTTATCTATGCGCCTATCAACACAACTACCTATCAATGCACCTATAATTTCTACCTGTGTATGCACCGCACTTATTCATATATCTAGCTATGTATGCACCTATTTATCTATGCACATTGCACATGCTTTTATATTCTCTCTCTCTTTCTCTCTCTCTTTCTCACCTTTTCCTTTATCTCTCTCATTCTCTCTCTCCCTCTCTCTCTTTCTTTCTCTTTCTCACTCTCTCTCTCTCTCTCTCTCTCTCTCTCTCTCTCTCTCTGTATGTATGTTTCAATATATTGATATAAATTTCTGTTTCATTGGCTCGTCGTATAATACACCATAACATTAAAATTATAATAATACCCCCCCCCATTTCTGTTTAATTATAAACACTCCCCCCCTCTTTCCCCACCAACAAACACCACCACCAACACCTACCACCAACACCAACCACCAACACCTACCACCAACACCCACCACCAACACCTACCACCAACACCCACCACACACCTACCACCAACACACACCACCACCACCAACACCTACCACCAACACCCACCATCACCAACACCTACCACCACCACCAACACCCACCACCACCACCACCTACCACCAACACCCACCACCACCACCAACACCCACCACCACCAACACCTACCACCAACACCCACCACCACCACCAACACCTACCACCAACACCCACCACCACCACCAACACCTACCACCAACACCCACCACCACCACCAACACCTACCACCAACACCCACCACCACCACCAACACCTACCATAAAAACACCCACCACCACCAACACCCACCACCAACACCCATCAACACTAACACTCATCACCCATCACCACCAACACCCATCACCACCACCACCACCACCACCAACATCCATCACCACCACTACCACCACCACCAACATCCATCACCACCACCACCACCACCACCAACATCCATCACCACCACCACCACCACCAACATCCATCACCACCACCACCACCACCAACATCCATCACCACCACCACCACCACCACCAACATCCATCACCACCACCACCACCAACATCCATCACCACCACCACCACCAACATCCATCACCACCACCACCACCAACAACAACATCCATCACCACCACCACCAACACCACCACCAACACCCACCACCAACATCCACCACCAACACCCTTCAACACCAACACTCATCACCCATCACCACCAACACCCATCACCACCAACACCCTTCTTTCAACACCAACATCCACCACCACCACCACCCATCACCACCACCAACAACACCCAACAACATCCATCACCACCAACACCCATCACCACCAACACCCATCACCACCAACATCCATCACCACCATCACCAACACCCATCACCACCAACACCCATCACCACCAACACCCATCACACCAACATCCATCACCACCATCACCAACACCCATCACCACCAAAACCCACCACCACCACCATCAACACCCACCAACACCCATCACCACCACCATCAACACCCACCACACCAACTATCGTGTAAATCCAATAGATTTTTTTAAACGCAGATTGTCTGATTAGCCTTTGTGGTGCCTAGAGACCTTGTCAACCTGTTATTTCTAGCGCAGGTAATAAATCAAGTGTCACAGAGAGGTCCCCCCCCCCATATCTAATCACGATAATAAGCAAGGAAAAACAATTAAGGCGCTTGTTAAAACAGTTTTAGAACCTTCCCACAGCTCTGCCTGAACATACGTTTCCACAATTATCTGGTTGCATCTGTTGTTTTTTTTTCCTTATTTAACAAGCTGAACTCCGGGCCGGGTGACTTTGTTACTACATATGTTTGCAAATTAAAAAATAACATGCTTAACTGGCCCGCTAACAGCCAGGTTATGTGTAGAATTTTCAGCTTAAGAGTTTAAATCTATGTACACCATAGATATGGCCGATTTGACCAAATCAAGATCTTACTTTTGTTGATTATATGAGGTTAAAAAAAATGCAAGAAAGTTTAGTGGTAAATATTACAATGAATTGAATGAGATCTGTTGTAGATTGTGAGGTTTTGATATGTGTTGTAGATTGTGAGGCTTTGATAAGTGCTGTAGAATGTGAAGTTTTGATATGTCCTGTAGAATGTGAGGTTTTGATATGTGCTGTAGAATGTGAGGTTTGATATGTGCTGTAGAATGTGAGGTTTGATATGTGTTGTAAATTGTAAGGTTTTGATTTGTGCTGTAGATTGCCAGCGTTTAATATGTGCTGTAGATTGCCAGCTTTTGATATGTGCTGTAGATTGTAAGGTTTGATATGTGCTGTAGATTGCCAGCTTTTGATATGTGCTGTAGATTGTGAGGTTTGATATGTGCTGTAGATTGCCAGCTTTTGATATGTGCTGTAGATTGTGAGGTTTGATATGTGCTGTAGATTGCCAGCTTTTGATATGTACTGTAGATTGTGAGGTTTGATATGTGCTGTAGATTGCCAGCTTTTGATATGTGCTGTAGATTGTGAGGTTTGATATGTGCTGTAGATTGCCAGCTTTTAATATGTGCAGTAGATTGTGAGGTTTGATATGTGCTGTAGTTTGCCACCTTTTGATATGTGCTGTAGATTGTGAGGTTTGATATGTGCTGTAGATTGTGAGGTTTGATATGTGCAGTAGTTCTCCAGCTTTTGATATGTGCTGTAGATTGCCAGCTTTTAATATGTGCTAATGAGTTCGCAACTTCATGTACATTTGTAGATAATGTTGGAAGAACATAATTTGTTTCTCTCAATCAACAACTTAAACTTTGCATCAAAATACGATCGTGTTTCTTAACTCTACCGTTGGACTATATAGGGGTCGTTCACATGTAACGTACATCAAGAAGTAAAGCGTTACGTAATAAGTGAAGGACACCATGAAGTAAATATAAAAGAGGGAACTGCTGATTGCAGGCTAAATATGTGCTGATCTATTGGAATAGATCAATAAGCAATACTTTTTTGACGGTCGTATAAGAATATATCTGGGCCTAGTTCTCCCGAGGATCGCCCTAACCCCCCCCCACCCCCCGCTTTCATTACTACACATACGTCAATCTAGCACGTTCTACCATATATTGCCGGCGGTGTGCCTCCAACCCCTCACCTTCCTTCATCAGAATTGAAACCATTTCAACGGATCAATTAGTTTTGGTGCTAACGGTGCCTTGGTACGCCGACTCTCTCTCTCTCTCTCTCTCTCTCTCTTTCTCTCTCTCTCTCTCTCTCTCTCTCTCTCTCTCTCTCTCTCTCTCTCTCTCTCTCTCTCTCTCTCTCTTTACGCTCTCACACACACACACACACATTTGAACATAATGTATCCAGATTAAAGTCGTGATTTTTTTACACACCAATAATTTTAACCACAGCATGTGTGTGTGTGTGGGGGGGGGGGGGGAAGGAGGGGGTTATCTAGTGTGCCGGTATGTGTGGGTGTGTACATAGGGTGCCGGTATGTGTGTAGTTGTGTGTAAGTGTGTGTGTGTGTCAGTGTCTAGCAATATTTTTTTTTCTACTTTTAAATCTCCGCCTAGCCCAGTTATCATGATCTTCAGAAAATGTTCAACCCCTGGGTCTATTGATTTATCGATACGTTCAGCCGTTACTCGCCTCCTTTAGGGTGGGGGGGGGGTGAATGAATTGATACATTCCTTTACTTAAAACATGGCAGGCGCTCCGTTCCTTCCCTCCCCTCCCCCCTCCCCGTATTTTTTCATCAAACTAGCACCCATTTATTAAAAAGGGGTAACATAATAGTTTGACTGTACCACTGACATAGAGATGTTTGTATCCTGATGTTTGTTTATGTATTGTATGTATCTTGCTAATATATTGCTAGTATGTTGCTAGTATGTTGCTAATATGTTGCTAGTATGTTGCTAGTATGTTGCTAGTAAGTGGTTAGTATATTTCTAGTTTATTGCTAGTATATTGCTAATATATTGCTAGTATGTGGCTTGTATATTGCTAGTATGCTGCTAGTATATTGCTAGTATGTAGCAATACAGTATTGCTAGTATGTTGTTCATATGTTGTTCATATGCTGTTACCGAGTATGCACGACGGACAAAGAGGGGAGAATGATTTGCGGGAAATGTTTAAGACCTTTGGTTGAAGACAATTGGTTATATCAGGAGATAGGAGACAGTCTAGGCACAGAAACAGATAGGCAGACAGAGACAAAGATAATTAGGAACTGTAGAGGTAAGCAGACATTCAGACAGACCTGCGTTAAGATATGTGAATATCTATGGCCCAAAATAGATAGATAGATAGATAGATAGATAGATAGATAGATAGATAGATAGATAGATAGATAGATAGATAGATAGATAGATAGATAGATAGATAGATAGATAGATAGATAGATAGATAGATAGAAAAACTAGACCCGATCAGTGGCACAATAACATTTAAAAACTGAGCGAGAGGAATTGGGTGGGGGTGGGGTGGGGTGGAGAGGGGTGTGACAGGCGAGCTAATCGAGGGAGCAGTAGTGTAGGTAGAGTTACGGGGCCTGGCTGCGATTGACGCTTCAGCCATTAAAAAACTACGGGTGTTGGGTAGGTAGTGGAAGAGGAAGAAGCTACACTACAGGGAAGGGGGCGTTTTCTATAGTCAAGTGGTCGTATCAAATAAAACACATCAAGGGGGAATAATAAAACATTTATATATATACACACTCCAAGAAGTGATTGGAACGTAAAGACAAAAGGCCGGGCTGTTGTACCGTTAAAAACAGGAGAAGGAAGTCTCTCGTTTCTTACGCCGCTTGGATTAGTCGCTGGTCCATAGACTCAATAGGATCGATAGGTGATTAACTCAGTTGTGCACAAGTAGTGGATACAGGCAAGTTGGACTATTTTGTTCTATCATATTATTTTTTTTAATCTGTTTAATATATAACGTTTATATTTTATCCTGCGGTTTTGTTAAACATAGCCTTGATAGTACTGATTATAGCTATTGTTAACATAGCATTGATATTGCTGAATATAGCAATTGTTGACATAGCCTTGATATTGCAGATTATAGCTATTGTTAACATAGCCTTGATAGTACTGATTATAGCTATTGTTAACATAGCCTTGATAGTGCTGGTTATAGCTATTGTTAACATAGCCTTGATAGTACTGATTATAGCTATTGTTAACATAGCATTAATATTGCTGATTATAGCTATTGTTTAATTAGTTGTAAATATGTTTTTTTTTAATTCAGTCGTGGGATATGTGTGACTTTATATGTATGTTTCTGTGACTTTCTTAACTACTTTGATGTGAAGTTTTAACACCAATGTAAACACTATTTCACCTTCTGTGGAGGGGGTGGGGGGAAGTGGCATAACTAACACTAGTGGCCCCCTTCTCGAGGGCAAAACAACTAAATTCATGGCAGATGACGCCCCTGGCTAGAAGTGCCTACCATAGTGTAGCGCCCCTTCGCCCGCTCTTTTATTTACGCCATCGGTGGGGGAGGGGGTATATGGAACATTTATTAGACACTCTCAGGATGTGCACTTAACTCCCCCCCCCCCGGCTAAATGAGACACATGTTATATCAGTACTTGTAATATACCTGCTGTATCTCCACTCAATGAGACACACGTTATATCAGTACTTGTAATATACCTGCTGTATCTCCACTCAATGAGACACACGTTATATCAGTACTTGTAATATACCTGCTGTATCTCCACTCAATGAGACACACGTTATATCAGTACTTGTAATATACCTGCTGTATCTCCACTCAATGAGACACACGTTATATCAGTACTTGTAATATACCTGCTGTATCTCCACTCAATGAGACACACGTTATATCAGTACTTGTAATATACCTGCTGTATCTCCACTCAATGAGACACACGTTATATCAGTACTTGTAATATACCTGCTGTATCTCCACTGAATGAGACACACGTTATATCAGTACTTGTAATATACCTGCTGTATCTCCACTCAATGAGACACACGTTATATCAGTACTTGTAATATACCTGCTGTATCTCCACTCAATGAGACACACGTTATATCAGTACTTGTAATATACCTGCTGTATCTCCACTCAATGAGACACACGTTATATCAGTACTTGCAATATACCTGCTGTATCTCCACTCAATGAGACACACGTTATATCAGTACTTGCAATATACCTGCTGTATCTCCACTCAATGAGACACACGTTATATCAGTACTTGTAATATACCTGCTGTATCTCCACTCAATGAGACACACGTTATATCAGTACTTGTAATATACCTGCTGTATCTCCACTCAATGAGACACACGTTATATCAGTACTTGTAATATACCTGCTGTATCTCCACTCAATGAGACACACGTTATATCAGTACTTGTAATATACCTGCTGTATCTCCACTCAATGAGACACACGTTATATCAGTACTTGTAATATACCTGCTGTATCTCCACTCAATGAGACACACGTTATATCAGTACTTGTAATATACCTGCTGTATCTCCACTCAATGAGACACACGTTATATCAGTACTTGTAATATACCTGCTGTATCTCCACTCAATGAGACACACGTTATATCAGTACTTGTAATATACCTGCCGTATCTCCACTCAATGAGACACACGTTATATCAGTACTTGTAATATACCTGCCGTATCTCCACTCGATGAGACACACGTTATATCAGTACTTGTAATATACCTGCCGTATCTCCACTCAATGAGACACACGTTATATAAGTACTTGTAATATACCTGCCGTATCTCCACTCAATGAGACACACGTTATATCAGTACTTGTAATATACCTGCTGTATCTCCACTCAATGAGACACACGTTATATCAGTACTTGTAATATACCTGCTGTATCTCCACTCAATGAGACACACGTTATATCAGTACTTGTAATATACCTGCTGTATCTCCACTCAATGAGACACACGTTATATTATACTTGTATTATACATATTGCATAGAAGGTCCCTATTTGATCTCATAGTAAGAGAGCCCTGACATGTATTTTGGCTATATGGCCCTCAACATCTGTGTAAGTCTCTGCATGGCTTCACACCCCCACCCCGCCATGAACCTAAGAACGGTTTTGTCCACAAGGACTTCACAAGAACTGTCTGTTATCTCTTTAACGTGTATACACACAGCTACTGGTGTGTAGACCACATTCACACAGCTACTGATGTGGAGACTACATCCACACAGCAACTAATGTGTATAGTACAACACACAGCAAATGATGTGGAGACTACATCCACACAGCTACTGATTTGTAGATCACATCCACACAGCTACTGATGTGTAGACTACATCCACACAGCAACTGATGTGTAGACTACATACACACAGCTACTAATGTGTAGACCACATCCACACAGCTACTGATGTGTAGAATACATCCACACAGCTACTGATATATATATATATATAGTACAACACACAGCAAATGATGTGGAGACTACATCCACACAGCTACTGATGTGTAGACCAAATCCACACAGCTACTGATGTGTAGACTACATTCACACAGCTACTGATGTGTAGACCACATCCACACAGCTACTGATGTGTAGACTACATACACACAGCTACTGATGTGTAGACCACATCCACACAGCAACTGATGTGTAGACTACATACACACAGCTACTGATGTGTAGACCACATCCACACAGCTACTGATGTGTAGACTACATACACACAGATACACTAGGCTTCAATGACCAGAAGCTCAACATGGAGGCCATAGGTCACTGGGTCACCCTGGATGACTCATTCAGGAAGGGACAATGATGAGCTCCCTTTAGATTATATTTGCCCAATACAAGACGTATCTTAGGTAAACATTGTCCAATACAAGACGTATATTAGCTAAACATTGTCCAATACAAGACGTATCTTAGCTAAACATTGTCCAATACAAGACGTATCTTAGCTAAACATTGTCCAATACAGGACGTATCTTAGCTAAACATTGTCCAATACAAGACGTATCTTAGCTAAACATTTGGGCAGTACAAGACGCATCTCGGATGACATCATAGAAAACAAAAAGAGCTCTGGCTAGGAGAGAATATTTAAAGGTCAGAACTAAACTTCCCATTTACATTTTAACTATATTAAAAGTTTATCGGCATGAGCTAAACTTCCCATTAAGTATTAAGATATTAAAAATTGATCCTGGACATGAACTGCCAACTATAGGCGACTCAATGCGTCGTTTCCACAAATAAAAAACCCGTGGATTAAGTGGCTTTTAGAATATAACATAAAATCTATACCCATCTGCTTTTGGTATTGCAAATTCTGTCAACTGAGGAACCCATTTATACTCAGATATGAAAGTTCTCACACCCCTGATTTTGATCTGTGAAGGTGAGAGTGAGGGTGACATCTCTTTGATCCTATAAACCATCATGGGACTGGGTTGTTTTTGTGTGTGTGTGTGCCCTTCTTTCATTATCACTATAAACAAAGGTGCAATGGCCATGGAGGCACCATGGGATATGTGGGGAACAGTTTGACTATGATCTGAAATTTCCTTAGGTTTTTATGGAGATCAAACCCTGGACATATAGATCGGCCATTCATTTCCTATCTTCTTGTCTGACGTCATTCGTCATATGACGTTTTGAGAGTACCAGGGTGTTATCATTACATTGGCTGTGACATTAGATAGAAAGTAGACTTTTAGGAGTAGCTATGAAATCAGTAGATACAGAGCAGTAGGTATGAAATCAGTAGATACAGAGCGGTAGGTATGAAATCAGTAGATACAGAGCGGTAGGTATGAAATCAGTAGATACAGAGCAGTAGGTATGAAATCAGTAGATACAGAGCGGTAGGTATGAAATCAGTAGATACAGTGCAGTAGGTATGAAATCAGTAGATACAGAGCGGTAGGTATGAAATCAGTAGATACAGAGCGGTAGGTATGAAATCAGTAGATACAGAGCAGTAGGTATGAAATCAGTAGATACATAGCACTATGTATGAAATCCGTTTGATTGATATATGTGGCTACAAAATCAGTAGATAGATATCTGTGGCTATGAAATCAGAAGATAGTTATGCCTATGAAATCAGAAGATAGATAGCTGTAGCTGTGAAATCAGTAGATAGATAGTTGTGCCTATGTAATCAGTAGATAGATATATGTGGCTATGAAATCAGTAGATAGATATATGTGGCTATGAAATCATTAGACAGATAGCTGTAGCTGTGAAATCAGTCTAGGTAAAACATCTAAATGTCACATGCGGCTGCCCATTGATTCTGTTCAATTGCTACGTGTCTCACTATGGAAACCTGTCTGACATTTATATCTGTACCGTGTGCCATCATTGGATTTGTCAGTTAACAAAAAAAAAAAACTACAAAAAACTGAATCAATAAAAAGAATTAAAGAATTGTAGTTTTTGCTCGGTTCATATTTTTAGAAATTTCTAGAGAAATTGAATTTTAAAAAAAAATTAGTCGACGTTTGGATATAAGAGAGGGGATTGTGACAGGGGATGTCGTGATGTGAGTGAAACGTCGTGATGTGGGGTGTCGTGATGTGGGGTGTCGTGATGTGGAGTGTCGTGATGTGGGGTGTCGTGATGTGGGGTGTCGTGATGTGGAGTGTCGTGATGTGGGGTGTCGTGATGGGGTGAGGGGGGGGGGTCGTTGGGATGTTTGTGGTTGGGGTGGGGGCAGGTAACCTCTTTTAAAATCTCTTCACCGAGGAGTAGGACGTCCCATGGCCATCAGTGCCGATATTACACAAGAGAGTTGGTTGACCGTCATAGACTTTTTTTCAAATTTAGTGTGGGTCTGGGGGGGGGGGGTTGAAAAGATAAACAGTAGTGTCAGAACTGAAGTGACGGGTTGATTGGTCTAGTAGGTCAAAGTGTGATGGGTAATCTCCGGAGATATTTCACTCTGTGTGATAAGTGAAGAATTCCTCGGTCCAACTTCACTCTTCACCCACCCTTACCCAACTTCACCTCATGGACGTTCCGATCATCCACCTCCCCCCACACCCACACCCACACCCCCTCCTCCTTGTGACTAGTGCAGATATATATATATTCCTCACTCTTGATCGCTGCTGGTAAGACGAGCTTCACCCCCCACCTCTCCATCCCCACCCCGTCGACTTCAAATGTCAACAAACGTGCACCTAACAAAGTAACATCCTTAGTAGTGGGCGTGGCCTGCCATGTTTATTGACAGGTTCGTCCCCGCACTTACAAAAATATGAAAGATACATGTACACTACTCGTTTTCAGGTTGTTGTTTTTTTTTTAACTAATCAAAGTGGTTGGGTCTGGCGGAGGGGCGCTGGGGAGGGGGGGGGAGAGGATGTAAGGGGGGGAGGGGGAGGGTCATAGACAGGACTTGATGCAGAACGAATGTTGTCTTTTGCTAATTAAATAATGACCCACAGTAACGGACAGACAGACGTATCCACGAGCATTAGATGCTGAAAACATTACTTTAATTTAAAACCAGTTCTCTGTCGTTTTTTTTTAAATGCGGGAAGGGTGGTGGGGGGGGGGGGAAGAGAAAGAAAAGATTCCAGCCAGATTGATTGCATCATTAATTGTCACGTGGCTAGTTGCGTCATTACACGTCACGTCCATATATTTACGTAACTTTGTTAATGCCACGTGCTGGCTGTGTTATATCATTACAGTCACGTGCTGGCTGTGTTATATCATTACAGTCACGTGCTGGCTGTGTTATATCATTACAGTCACGTGCTGGCTGTGTTATATCATTACAGTCACGTGCTGGCTGTGTTATATCATTACAGTCACGTGCTGGCTGTGTTATATCATTACAGTCACGTGTTGGCTGTGTTATATCATTGCAGTCACGTGCTTAATATATCATCATGACATTATCGTCCTGAGTCATGTAAATATCTATGTACCACTACAATAATGGGATGCCCTGTTTAATGAATACGTTGGATTATATTTTGGTCGTTGCTAAGTTGTGAGGTGTAATTGTAATATCTTATCGACTTGTCAGTTATGTCTCGGCATGTTTGTACACAGTATTGTTACCCTATTATGTTAACAGGTATCATAATGTTATGTTATGAAATGTCACACAGATATCTTATCTAGCACCGCGCTCTTATGATTTTAAATTCGTACGTCCATTGGCCCAGGCAGTAAATAAATCAAAGTCTGTATTGAGATTCCTACAGCAAGTTTACTTTTGATGACAATCAAACCTCTCTACTTGATATTTATGGGGTGCAGGAATATTAGCCTGCAACGCCAGCATTCAGTAACGCGTAGCAAAATGAAAACATACTGAACAATGTCTAGGGATAACCTGAACATACTCTCATACTGAACAATGTCTAGGGATAACCTAAACATACTCATACTGGACAATGTCTAGGGATAACGTACATTATGTAGAATAATACTAAAAAAACTGATATTCACAATGTATTCAATCATATTATGTTCATTGTGCTTGTAACATATCTAGGAAAACATCATTACTGCGTCATTCGAGTATTATCATGAATGTTATGATGTATATGACTGATATTGTGTATATGACTGATATCGTGTATATGACTGATATTGTGTATATGACTGATATTGTGTATATGATTGATAGAGTGTATATAACTGATAATGTGTATGTGACTGATATTGCGTATATAACTGATATTGTGTATATGACTGATAGAGTGTATATGACTGATATTGTGTATATGACTGATATGGTGTATATGACTGTTGTATATGACTGATATTGCGTATATAACTGATATTGTGTATATGACTGATAGAGTGTATATGACTGATTTTGTGTATATGACTGATATGGTGTATATGACTGGTATTGTGTATATGACTGGTACGGTGTGTATGACTGATGTTGTGAATATGACTGATAGTGTGTATATTTGCTTGTATGTATACACGACCTCATTATAGCAATGGAGTATTATCACGACCAAAGACCAGAGCAGCACCGGTCAGTGGTGGGCATCCTGCCAATCAAATCACGGTAATCAACAGAGCCGTCAATCACACTAGATAGCCATCGACGGTCTGAGGGGAAATGACCACATAGTTGGAGGCAATCAGCAAATACACTTACGTCATAATTCCTCCACACTACCCTTCCCTCCCCCACCATCATAATCTTCAAGATTGAAGTACGTCATCTCCCTCCGCCAGGATGGATTCAATCACAACCTCCTACACAATCACAACCTCCTACACAAACACAACCTCCTACACAATCACAACCTACCTCCTACACAATCACAACCTACCTCCTACACAATCACAACCTACCTCCTACACAATCACAACCTCTACACAATCACAACCTACCTCCTACACAATCACAACCTCCTACACAATCACAACCTACCTCCAACACAATCACAACCTCCTACACAATCACAACCTCCTTCTACACAATCACAACCTCCTACACAATCACAACCTCCTACACAATCATGTGTACCAAATTTACTTAAGTCAAGTTTTTCGTTATGCTATTTTAACAAACTCATGTTTCTTGACAACAAAACATTGAAAACCTTTATTTCAAAACTTTTTAATTTACGACATTGATGATGTACGAGGCTACATGATGAATGAATGTTTGATGTACGAGGCCAATCAATTATTCGCATGCCTAATTTCATGCCCTTCTGTAATGTGACTTCTGAGACAATGGATTTTTTCAGTATATGTGTGGGCCCCTTTGACTTAATGATCTGCTTGCCTCACCGTGCCGGCCATGGCTGTGTCTGAGTAAGATAAACTTTTTTAATGTATGTGTGATGTCATTACAGATCTATCTAAACATTGCCTCAATACAGGTTATGAGCTAGGGTAACGTACACAAGTCTTAGAGAGTCACAGGGCACTTGACTTTTGACCTGAGAGTCCAGGGTTCGATCCTCAGTGACAACTAAGGTAAATTTTCCAGGTCCTGAGGAAAGAGTTTACATGAGGAGGTAAAGGCGGCTGGGCGTTGTGCTAGACATACGATCTCAATGCGGTTGTTACAGAAATTGATGAATTCTACACTTCATCTGCCCCGATGGCCCTTATGGGCTAAGGGAACTTTATTTTTTTCCTTTTACCATAGCGCTACGGAAAGAAATGGGGCCGCATCTGGGTATCTGGAGGTAGTTTTCGTTTTCAAGGATATCTCTTTAATTAATTTTTTTTAAAATCAAATAAAGAAATGAGATTTTAAAATAATTGTGGGAGGGCATCTTGCATGCTAGGCCTGTTGTTTGCGTTGAACTTGTTGTTTGGATTAGACTCGAATAGAAACCTTGCCCGTGTCAAACTTTAACCCTCAAACATCTGGTCTCACTTCAATAATAAACCAATGTTGATTTTTATCTAATTTTGGCCAAAAAAGTTCATGCTTCTGTCTGCATCCCCTCTATTATCACTAATACCGACTTGGTATGACTCTTGGTTCTATCTGCACATCTTATGCCATCACTACTACCATGTTGGTATGACTCTTGATTCTATTTGCACATCTTATACCATCACTACTACCAATCTTGGTATGACTCTTGATTCTATTTGCACATCTTATGCCATCACTACTACCAATCTTGGTATGACTCTTGATTCTATTTGCACATCTTATACCATCACTACTGCCATCTTGATATGGCTATTGATTCTATCTGCACATCTTATACCATCACTACTGCCATCTTGGTATGGCTCTTCATTCTATTTGCACATCTTATGCCATCACTACTACCAATCTTGGTATGGCTCTTGATTCTATCTGCACATCTTATGCCATCACTACTACCAATCTTGGTATGGCTCATGATTCTATTTGCATATCTTATACCATCACTACTGCCATCTTGGTATGGCTCTTGATTCTATCTGCACATCTTATACCATCACTACTGCCATCTTGGTATGGCTCTTTATTCTATTTGCACATCTTATACCATCACTACTACCATCTTGGTATGGCTCTTCATTCTATTTGCATATCTAATACCATCACTAATACCATCTTGGTATGGCTCTTGGTTCTATCTGCACATCTTATACCATCACTACTACCAATCTTGGTATGGCTCTTGATTCTATCTGCACATCTTATACTATCACTACTACCTTCTTGGTATGGCTCTTGATTCTATTTGCACATCTTGCATTATCCATGTTATGTCATTATTTTGATTTTTTTCATTCACCTGTACAAATTCAGGTATCTCTAACTTAGAAATGTTCTTGTTTGGTTTGTGAACATATAATATCATCATTGATTGTCCATATAATATCATCATTGATTGCCCTGTATTGATCATTAGACAAATGGAGTGAATGTTTTATTTCCCCAAACTAATCATGTTTCTGATAAATTGAAACTAGGGAAAAGTTTTCGACGATTATTTAGCAGTAAGAAACTTTCACCAGTGAACAGATGTTATTAGTTCCATGTGTCAACATACATAAGTGAGACAGTGTGTTCGTTATATCACCAGGTTGATTATTTCATTATGTTCGTATCAGATGTAGACAACTAGGTTAACATAACCATTGTGGGTAGATTTTGTACTGCACAATAGAAGAAATGAATTCATGGGGAAACACAGAGAAGTAAGCAAGTCAAAATATAGAAATAGTCAAGAATTACATTCGACTTAACTGCTTACAACCGTTATATAGACCAATATGGAATCTATCATATTGTTGTTATCAATGACTGAACTGCTCATATCTTCTATATGGACCAACTGGTCTCGGCTGTTTATAGACCAGTACAGGTTCATTTACATTACCATCAATGACTCACGACGATTACTAATCAGGAATGTAACATGACCGTTAATAAATGTGTTCTCACTTCAATTACACACCAAGTTTGTGGGTCAACACTATATGGACGTGTTAATTTTGTTTGTGTCTCGTCTGCAGCTCAACAAGAGTGTTTATATTCACTTGTGTGTGTCAATATATGTGTCTCACCTGACCTAGTGACATGTGAAGCTCAACAAGAGTGTTTATGTACATGTGTATGTGTGTCAATATGTGTCTCACCTGACCTAGTTGCATGTGAAACTCAACAAGAGTGTTTATGTACAAGAGTGTGTGTCAATATGTGTCTCATGTGACCTAATGAAATGTGAAGCTCAACAAGAGTGTTTATATTCACGTGTGTGTGTCAATATGTGTCTCACCTGACCTAGTGACACGTGAAGCTCAACAAGAGTGTTTATGTACATGTGTATGTGTGTCAATATGTGTCTGACCTGACCTAGTTGAATGTGAAGCTCAACAAGAGTGTTTATGTACATGTGTATGTGTGTCAATATGTGTCTCACCTGACCTAGTTGCATGTGAAACTTAACAAGAGTGTTTATGTACAAGAGTGTGTGTCAATATGTGTCTCATGTGACCTAGTTATGCCACGCAACGTTAATCATGTAAATAACGCCAGTAGTTAGCCTTGATAGTTTAGTATCTTGCTCCCAGTGGCGCCCAGTTAGATTTAATTTTTGGCGCCCCTTTCTAGTTTTACACCCTGTGCTGCCCCACCACCCACAGAACCTTTCCTTCACCACTGATTATCATCAGGTCATTCCCTGGCATTAAAAACACTTGGATTGAACCCCCACCCACACACACACACACCCATGACTGAGACAACACTTGACCACTGGCTAATCCAGCTGGACCAGTCTCTGGCCACGGCCAGAACTCGTGACCTAATAACTTTACCTACTTTGTGGTGTAATCCCTGGGCGACAATGACCTTTGACCTGTTTAGATATCCAAGATATAGATGATAAAGTTCGTGCGTCAGACATTTGCTTTCTTTTTTATTAAGAAGCAGAATGCGACCCCACCCTCCCCAAACCACATCCCTTTATCTTCACTCCTACTGAGTAGGTGTAGATTTTGATCATTTGAAACGTGAACTTCACATGGACTAGTATCACATACACTAGTATCATATACACTAGTATCATATACACTAGTATCAATACACTAGTATCATATACACTAGTATCATATAGACTAGTATCAATACACTAGTATCAATACACTAGTATCATATCCACTAGTATCACATACACTAGTATCACATACACTAGTATCATATACACTAGTATCATATACACTCGTATCTTATACACTAGTATCATATACACTAGTATCATATACACTAGAATTATACACTGAACTGTTTCATTCTATCACACGTTATCTCATCCATAATTCTCCTTTTAAGGCCTTTACATACGACGGGGAGCCAGATGAAGTAGAGTACACTTGTTTCTGTTGCCAGGACTAGTCTATTGGATTGTGTGGCTTATACAATAGCCAATGGTCTTTTCTCCGAGTACCCGATTTGTAAGCTGGAAGGACTAAGGAACATCGGTTGGGCCCGAGAGAAATCTTGCCTCAAACCGGGTTTCGAACTCAGAACTTGTAGGTGCAGCGCTCTCTACCACACTCCAACCGTGTCTATTATTGTTTACTTCACTGTCAGTGATATAGTGAGTTAGTTTGTTTTTTTTTGGTTTGACTCAAAAAGATGTAAATATGGGTGTATTATTTATGTTTATATTCACATTACAGCATCGGTGACTACACATTACTGTGTCTGTGACTAGACATTACATTATCCGTGACTAGACATTACAGTATCCGTGACTAGACATTACAGTATCTGTGAGTAGACATTACAGCATCTGTGACTAGACATTACAGCATCTGTGACTAGAAATTACAGTATCCGTGACTAGACATTACAGTATCTGTGACTAGACATTACAGTGTCCGTGACTAGACATTACAGTATCCGTGACTAGACATTACAGTATCTGTGACTAGACATTACAGTATCTGTGACTAGACATTACAGTGTCCGTGACTAGACATTACAGTATCTGTGACTAGATATTACAGTACCTGTGACTAGACATTAAAGTGTCTGTGACTAGACATTACAGTATCCGTGACTAGACATTACAGTGTCTGTGACTAGACATTACAGTGACACGCAAACATCAAGAGCCCCACCATCTACAACCCTTTCCCTAACAATCGAGCCACTTTAATGTAACATTAGCCCCAACGATCAATAATTTCTTTAAGTGTGTAAGCTGACACTTGAAACAACAACAGAGTCCAATTTGTTCATTAAAAACCCAGAAAGTGTATTAACGATGAGCTCATGCACACAGAGTTTTTTTTTTGTTTTCATTCTCAACACAGCCTCGTCCAAATATCTGGTCAAATAGTGACACGGTACTGGTGTGATGGTCAGTCTGGTGCTGGTGTGATGGTCAGCATGGTCAGTCTGGTGCTGGTGTGATGGTCAGCATGGTCAGTCTGGTGCTGGTGTGATGGTCAGCATGGTCAGTCTGGTGCTGGTGTGATGGTCAGCATGGTCAGTCTGGTGCTGGTGTGATGGTCAGCATGGTCAGTCTGGTGCTGGCGTGATGGTCAGCATGGTCAGTCTGGTGCTGGTGTGATGGTCAGCGTTGGTCGGTGCTTCATTGTGGTGTTAGCATGGTCAGTCTGGTGCTGGTGTGATGGTCAGCATGGTCAGTCTGGTGCTGGTGTGATGGTCAGCATGGTCAGTCTGGTGCTGGTGTGATGGTCAGCATGGTCAGTCTGGTGCTGGTGTGATGGTCAGCATGGTCAGTCTGGTGCTGGTGTGATGGTCAGCATGGTCAGTCTGGTGCTGGTGTGATGGTCAGCATGGTCAGTCTGGTGCTGGTGTGATGGTCAGCATGGTCAGTCTGGTGCTGGTGTGATGGTCAGCATGGTCAGTCTGGTGCTGGTGTGATGGTCAGCATGGTCAGTCTGGTGCTGGTGTGATGGTCAGCATGGTCAGTCTGGTGCTGGTGTGATGGTCAGCATGGTCAGTCTGGTGCTGGTGTGATGGTCAGCATGGTCAGTCTGGTGCTGGTGTGATGGTCAGCATGGTCAGTCTGGTGCTGGCCGTGGGTTTGAATTCCAGCACCGCCCGTTGGTGTTGGGACGGAATTCCTGACGGACCTCCCCCCTCCCGCCCCTTTCTCACACACACACACATAAGATCAAACAATGTATTGATTTTTATAAATATCGATCAGTTAACACGCGATGTGTTCATTAAACCACAGCGAGCACAATGAGCTATATTGTGTAGGTTTGAAGGTTTTCAACATTTCAATAGAGTCTACTCAGCTATTTCAATAGAGTCTACTCAGCTATTTCCATGGAGTCTACTCAGCTTTTTTCAGTAGAGCCTACACCGTTATTTCAATAGAGTCTACTCAGCTGGTACAACCTCACTGAACAAAACCTCCATGGGGTAAAACCCAGAGGGGCGGGCATGAGTAGAAACTAAAAAATAAATAATTTTTATATATATATTTTAATTAAAATAAATAAATAAATTTTTTATAATATAAATAAATAATTTTATAATAATATAAATAAATAATTTATATAATAATATAAATAAATAAGTACTAAAACAAAAAGGGCCGAACGTAAAGAAATCAAATGAAGTTTTGATATGAACTAATATAAATGAAATGAAGTTTTGATATGAACTAATATAAATGAAATGAACTTAAAACAGAACGCGTGTATCGTGTGTCTCTATATGTACATGAAGATTCCCAATCGTGTGTGTGTATGGGGGGTGGGAGGTCTATCACTACACTGTTCCTATACCTACCATGTTTTTAAAAATAAAGCCTTGTGAAGCATTTTAATAATATCATGACATGCATTTTTTTTCGCATAGCTGTGTGTTTTTTAAGCTGATATAGGTCAGCAATATCTCCACTTATTGATTTGAAATCAATTCACCGTAACAACTAATAACGTCAGGTAAATCTGAAGGTGTTGTATCGCGCCATTCTAATGTGGTTTGTACCAAGAGTTATGCCTCTTGTTACAATGGAACTCTCCATAGTTTGAAGACATTATTTATCAGGCGGAGCTATGACGTACGTAATTGTGTCAATGAGAAGATTACTTACCTGTGGCCTTCCTAAATCATATTCATGTCTCTTTTCACATTCCTT
>JAGDYQ010000001.1:6524111-6601611 GCA_021962125.1 Bulinus truncatus | reverse complement strand
GATGTGTGTGTGTGTGTGTTGAAAGTAATTAATTGAGTAGCACGTGTTTCAGGTAATAAGGACATACACACGCACACGCTGCGATAGGGGAAGTCTACAACACATCTTGTGTCATTCATTGCACGTGGACTACTGTGTTCAACACATCTGTGTTTGTGTATCGGACTAAAGCTTTTAACTGTCCATCTGTTTTTTTTTTTGTGTGTGAACTTTTTATTTCACTAGTTCCAGGAATATTTTACGGGGTAACGTTAAACTTTGAATTATTTTTTTTTTACAAAATTTTCCCTCTTTGATTTCATATGTCAGTGAGCACTTTTATTTTGTCCATTCATCCAATATTGTCAAATCCAGTGATGTCGTGACGCGTGTACTTTACACAACTATTGTGTTACAACCAAGACGGACTAGTGTCGATTGAGGCCCAGGGTGTAGTGCAAAATATTTCCCCATACATCCTTCCCAAAAAAAAAACTGCCATTGAAAAGTGTACACATTTCCTACAAATCGAAACTTTCTGAGGGCCTTGATGAAAGTCTGTCCGTCCACCCCTTGCGTACATCATTACATCGGAAATGCCGCCCTAGGGATTGGGGGCCACAGGGGGTGACGGTCTTTGGGGGCCCTTGCATTTGATTGCACCATGATGTGATAATGTAATATACAATGAAGAAATGTTTGGGAAGGGGCTAAATGGGCGGGGGGACGAGGAACGTAAACAGCTCGTAGTTGTCCTATACAACGGGGCTAGGGGGGCCTACAGTTAAGTAGAAAAGTGCCCTAATATAACAAAAAAAAAACTATAAAAAGATACATTTTTAAAACCTTTTCCACACTAATTAAAATAAATTAACGCCTGAATGATGTGGACATTAAAATCGAAGGGCGTGGCAATTTATTTTCAAATGTACCTTGGGGATACGACACCCCTCCCCCCCCCCCACACACACTCTTCCCAACGGCCCTGCTAGAATTAAACACTGTGTTTTCTTCTCACAAGCAACCACGTGGTCAGGTGTTTTGTCCACCCTCCCAAGGAAGGAGATTACGCTGTGAACGTAAATTTAATAAACAATGAGGTTGACAGGGGTGGGGTGGGTCTGGAAAGAATTGGGCCAGCCAGGTGACACGAATAACTGTATTGAATGAATGATACCGCTTAATCAGCGCGCGTAATGGTTCATTTCACAGTTTGAGCATCGCTGATAGGGCATGTGTGACAGAAATTGATATGATAATGCTAAATATCCAGGATCCTGTGAATTGATAAACTCAAAAATAACACGGTTAGACTTCACGTGAACTGTGCCTGGAATATAAAAAAGTTATCAAATGAACTCGCGGGTTTTATCACACTGTAACTCTTCGCTCTTTTATAAGTATCATCTCTTCAAGTTGACTTAATCGGTGGGTCTCACACGTGTTATGATCGTAGTTACATATTTGTAAACAGTAAGGATAACCTTTTTGGTTTATTTACTAGCTTATATGAACAGAGGCAGAAGGGTTGTCTTAAAGCGTGGGCCCAACGTGACGTTTTTTCAATAAAATTTGGCCCAGCTTGACATTTGCTCTATCTCATGGGGCCCAACTTGACATTTGCTCTATCTCATGGGGCCCAACTTGACGTTTGCTTTATCTCATGGGGCCCAACTTGACGTTTGCTCTATCTCATGGGGCACAACTTGACTTTGCTCTATCTCATGGGGCCCAGCGTCAGATTTGCTCTATCTCATGGGGCCCAACTTGACGTTTGCTCTATCTCATGGGGCCTAACGTGACGTTTGCTCTATCTCAAGGGGCCCAATGTTGGTCGATCATTTTCATTTCTATCTTTTGATTATTGCAAGTTACACCTCCATCTTTAAAGACAACTCCGTGTCTGTAGCGTTAGTATGCCCTGTGTATGACCTGTGTATGACCTGTGTCAGGAGACCTAACAGTTACTATCTAACGGATTTTGTAGGGCTCTGTCCTCCCATCACATCCTGTTTGTTATTGTTGCCTGTTATGCATGGACTGTCACCTTTCTGCATCTGTACATAATACTCTGTCATCCTAAGTCTGGAGTACGTCATACGCCGCCAAAAAATAATGCATTTATGGCTCATTTCATTGTTTGTCTGCTTTGTCCTATACACTGTCCTATACGCTGTCCTATACACTGTCCTATACACTGTCCTATACTGTCCTATAAACTGTCCTATACACTGTCCTATACACTGTCCTATACACAGTCCTATACACTGTCCTATACACTGTCCTATACACTGTCCTATAGACAGTCCTATACACTGTCCTATAGACAGTCCTATACACTGTCCTATACACTGTCCTATACACTGTGTATCATCCGTATGATTGTATCATCCATATGATTGTATCATCCGTGTGATTGTATCATCCGTGTGATTGTGGTTGTGAATCAACTCACAGGAGTGTTTCACGTTTCGTACTTTAGAACCTCTGTCTTGCTACACCCCTACACGCACAGTTTCAGAGAGAAAATATAGAAAAAGGGGGGGCTGGGGTGAGACACGGACCGTTTTTATCAATCGGGGTCAACATGACCAACTTATTTTCGGAAGCACTGTCTAAATTTGAATACAAAGTACCATTGGTTGTTTTATTGTGTTCACTGCAACCGTCTGATTACTGAACTTACCGACACTTGTCTTGTCAAGGGCGTGTACATCTTTCAGGTGCGGTGTAAGCCCAGATTTGTGATCAGTTGAGGCACTTCGCCGGGGGGGGGGGGGTGTTGGGCACTTTTTAGCGCAGGAATAATCAATGCACGGCAGCGCCCTTCCTCCTCCTCCTCCCCCGGGATGCTAATTTTCTAAATTATACATGATGTACAATTTCTGGCGACGCCTTTACCTAAGAGTGTAGAAACAAAATTTCCTACTGCTATCAAGGACCAGGATTAAACTTCACTGGATCATGTCAACTTAAGGAATTTTTTTAGTGACAAGTTTAACGGCCTTGATGTGTTCAAGGGGGGAGGGGGGGTAGATCCGGGAAGTTGGAATGATGGACGGGGGGGAGAGAGGGGGGGGGAACTTGTTACCGGCATTTTTTTTTTATTTCACCTTTTTATTAATTTATAAAAACCGTATAACTAACTCCTTTACAATGGCGCAAGATTTTATATTAGGTACAGTTAGTAAAATGTCTACACAGCTGTAACGTTCTGTATAATAGGTACAGTTAGTGAAATGTCTACACGGCTGTAACGTTCTGTATAATAGGTACAGTTAGTGAAATGTCTGCACGGCTGTAACATTCTGTATAATAGGTACAGTAAATGAAATGTCTACATAGCTGTAACATTCTGTATAATATGTACAGTTAGTGAAATTTTTACACAGCTGTAACATTCTGTATAATAGGTGCAGTAAGTGAAATGTCTACACAGCTGTAACATTCTGTATAATAGGTACAGTTAGTGAAATGTCTACACAGCTGTAACATTCTGTATCCGGTTTGTTTGAGTATTTTTTCATTTTTAGAAATGCGGATTTATTTATCTTTAAATTGGGTTTTTTCCTCCTCTACTTGTCTGAATCTATAAATGTATTGTTCATTTTGTTTTTTATTACCAAGCGCGAATAGTTCTGTCTGTCTGCCTGTTGAGAGGTATGTCTGTTTTGTTGATGTTATGTAATATTATTTAGATGTAGGTCACATTAGAATGTGATAAAATGTAAAAAAAGAAAGAAAAACTTGAAAGAAATCGAATTGTTTATTTCTCTGATGTTAGTCGTAACAAGATAGGACTTGGTCAGTAAGTGGCAAGTTATTATTTTTATTCAATAAAATTGATTCTTTTACTTTTCAACTTTGTTATTATAAAAATTAAGACGGCTAGACAGCTGTTATTAATTGCATTATGTGTGTGTGTTATGTTTGTTATAATGCATGTGAACTAGGGTAGTTTTACAGTGGGTAAACCTTGATATAATACAACAGATGTAATACAACAGATATAATACAAAAGATATAATAAAACATATATAATACAACATATATAATATGACAGATATAATACGACAGATATAATACGACAGATATAATACAATAGATATAATTCAATAAACATAATACTTGTCAAAGAAATGTTCAATTCAATTAACTTGTCTTGTTTGGCCAGTTACTCTATTAAAGTATTTATTCTCTTTTATAAGTTAAATGCTATAACTGTGACTCGCGAACCACCCCAGGAGTCTGTTTGGTTTGGGCGAACCACCCCATGAGTCTGTTTGGTTTGGGCGACCCACCCCATGAGTCTGTTTGGTTTGGGTGACCCACTCCATGAGTCTGTTTGGTTTGGGTGACCCACCCCAGGAGCCTGTTTTGGTTTGGGTGACCCACCCCAGGAGCCTGTTTTGGTTTGGGCGACCCACCTCATGAGTCTGTTTGGTTTGGGTGACCCACCCCAGGAGCCTGTTTGGTTTGGGCGACCCACCCCAGGAGCCTGTTTGGTTTGGGCGACCCACCCCATGAGTCTGTTTGGTTTGGGCGACCCACCCGCCCAACCCTCAGTACCCTTCCTACGCCACTGGGCATCAATCAACTGTTTCGGTTCTCCATGCTGTGTTTCGGTTCTCCATGCTGTGTTTCGGTTCTCCATGCTGTGTTTCGGTTCTCCATGCTGTGTTTCGGTTCTCCATGCTGTGTTTCGGTTCTCCATGCTGTGCTTCGGTTCTCCATGCTGTGTTTCGGATCTCCATGCTGTGTTTCGGTTCTCCATGCTGTGTTTCGGATCTCCATGCTGTGTTTCGGTTCTCCATGCTGTGTTTCGGTTCTCCACGCTGTTTTGGTTTCTTTCATTTTTTTTTTAATCCATTTGGCTGAATCGGCCCGTACCATTTAGATTGTTCATGAACTAAAGAGAACATTTTGATAGATGTCAATTTAAGCCGCTCTTGTGTGTAGCCAAACTAGGCCACCATTAGCCCCACACTGCCACCACCCCACCCCATTTCTTATCAAGTCTGATGCTGTTAGGTTCCCCGTTGGGTACCTATTTATATAGCGCCCCCAAATATTCCTGGACGTCTCTGCCTATTTCCCCCACCCACCTTCCCTCCCTCCTACAGGCACCACAACGACACTGCACCAAATCAATAATCAATAATTAAACTTCGTGCCGCGCTCTGATTTAAAAACATGACCAGACCAAGTCGTAGAGCAGGGAGGTCACTGCCACCCGTGTTACGATTGGGTTTATTTCGTACTAATGTAAGAACACGGTAAGAATCTAACGACCAGCTGGTCTAGGCCTACCTACGACAGTCACAGTTCATCAACAGTTAATTGACAGAACTTGTTGACAATGCTGGATGTGTCACTCATGTGTGACCAACTCGGGGCAGAGGAAATTCGGTAAACCAGAAAAAAATAACGGTGATAGGTAAAGGATTTCAAAGATTTGACTTAATTCCGAATTGAATGTGTTAATCTTTATATAACGGTGATAGGTAAAGGATTTCAAAGATTTGACTTAATTCCGAATTGAATGTGTTAATGTTTATATAACGGTGATAGGTAAGGATTTCAAAGACTTGACTTAAAAGCCGAATGGAATGTGTTAATGTTTATATATAATTGAAGTTTTCAAACCACCCAAACAGAATGCGCAGGCGCAATATAAAATGTCACCCACTGCAATGTTCAGAATTGTCAAGACATTTAATAACGGATGCCTTTTCCCAGTATCTTTGACGTTTTCCATTGCAACAATTTTAAAATAGATATACCGGCTTATAAGAAATTAAAACTTTGTTCAAAACTTGTCAAAGTGATCTAAAAGTCTTGAAAGGCCAAACTCATGTATTATAGAAAAGGTTTTACTTGTATAGAATTTTATCTCTATATACAACTGAACAACTCGCAATTTGATTTATGAATTCTAATCAATAACTAGGACTTTCTTCGAAGGATAATTCGCTAGATTAAAAAAAAAATCTGTTTTAAGTCTGTATTAGAGTTTTGAGTCTTTGATAAAATTTTAAGTCCGGCTTAAGAAAATTATGCTTGGTCCTTTTTGTAACTTAGTAGTGTATGTCGGTAACCGTGGTCCAGTTATTCACAACCAATAATTAGTTTCTATGATTGCTCCCAGTTACTTCAAATTAAATGTCGACCGAAAGAACAATTAAAATAAGACCTTGCAGTCTGTTCAACATGAGCCTTTATTCTGTTAAGTCAACACTATAATGATTCAATGTCAATCGATTCGTATGTTTCAACTTATCTGGTTTGACTATACATTATATTCGCATGTTTCAACTTATCTGGTTTGACTATACAATATATTCGTATCTTTCAACTTATCCGGTTTGACTATACATTATATTCGCTTGTTTCAACTTATCCGGTTTGACTATACATTATATTCGCATGTTTCAACTTATCTGGTTTGACGATACGTTATGTAAGTATTAATCAGCGACCTTGAATGTAAAGTACTTTATTTTCGAGATAATATCTCCCAAGCAATATGTACAAACAACTTACAAAAAATGTTTTTAGTTTTTTTTTTTTGTAAAAGATTGTGATAACTCTTTGTGGGGGGGGGAGACTTCTTATCTGCCCCTATCTCTACCACGTGGTGTGTTGCAATGTAAAAGTTGATTTTTTTTTGTCTGTTATTAAACCTGCCGTCACTCATGGTAGTAACAGGAGTGAGTTTCAGTCTAGCCCTGCTCGCCCCCCACAACCACTACCACCACCGCCTCCTCACCCTCCCCCCCATACCCGGCCTTCACATCTGGTGAGGACTTGCCGACCTGGGTGTGTATCCACCTTCTGTTCATGGTGTCCACATAGGTAGCAGCTTGTCTTAGGATTGCACATTTTTTGTTTATTTTTTTTTTCTAATTTCACATCAGATTATTGGCTGTATACGTTTAGGATCAAAGTTCTTTTGCCGCCTGATTGTAAAATATTGTAGGAATGATGTGTGGACTGGCGTTTAGCGGGTGAACGGTGTGTGTGTGTGTGTGTGTGTGGGGAGGAGGGGGAGGGGCAAGCTATTCATTTAAGACTCATTAACCTGATCTGACATGTTTATGCCGGCCAATTACTCCATATCTCAAGTTATATATGTCAGTGGTATTACAATAGTAAAAAAAATGGAGTGTTGATCAGATATCTTAAGTTATATATGTCAGTGGTATTACAATAGTAAACAATGGGGTAGTGTTGTTTTAGTCCCAGGTCATATTCTAGTTTCAGTTTTTATTTCGTTTTTTCTGTAATAATTTCAGTTTTCGTCTAGTTTTAGTCTTGCTGCTAATTTTAGTTTTAGTTCTCGTTGACGAAAATTCAACATTTTCGTTAACGAAGGTTTTAGTTTTAGTTTTCGTCGACGAAAACAACACTACAATGGGGTCACTGTGTGTTGATCAGATACGATCCCTTGATCATAAACTACCTATAGCGTCACCAGGGATGTGTCCACTTGGATAGTGCCCCTTGGTTACACAGCTCCACCATAGATGGTCAGGTCTGTTGAACGAGAGAGGGGGTGGAGGAGCCGACGCTTTCTTCCGGTACCCACAAAGTTCGGTGGGGGGGGGGGGGGGTTTAGTCAAACTCAAAGCGTTCCGTTTTGTTTTTTTTTTCGATCATAAATAAAATTTGAAAAATGTGAATGAACTAAAATTCCCTCTTCTTGTCAAGACATTGAAACTTTGGGGGATCTAATGACCCACCCCTTAAACACCTGACCCCATGACATGGAGGCAAAATTATGGACACTATAGACTTTTATTTCCATCTTCAGAAGTATTGCATCTTTTAATTTACTTTGATTGATATTGACCTTGGCGTTCTTCCCCTGCATAACCTTTCCCTAAACCCCTGCATAACCTGTCCCTAAACCCCTGCATAACCTTTCCCTAAACCCCTGCATAATCTTTCCCTAAACCCCTGCATAACCTTTCCCTAAACCCCTGCATAACCTTTCCCTAAACCCCTTTGTGGTACGCGTACCACCGGTTAAGAACCGACGGATGTATACTTAATGAATGAAACTCTAGCTGGAACATACTCCCACAAATTGCTGTCATCGTATAATGAATGACTGGCCTCTCGCACACACTAGCGCCCCCCCCCCCCCCCCAAGGAGCACCTGGTATCAGCAAATGTATTTATGTACATATATTTTATGTTTCAGGGAAGGGAACTGTGCGCCCCAACAAACACAACAGCACCCAGCGTTGATTCCCTATGAACCATCTAAGGGGAGGACAATCAAGAGTTTTAATTTCGGCACCAACGTCAACACAAGAGACTTAACGCCCTTGGTTCAAGGTGGCCCAACCTTGACCCCCCTCCCACGATTTCCACCTTTTCGCCCATCGGCTACTCTTCAGTCCATCCTTCAGTCTGGAGCTAGTGACCACCGACCCGGGACTCGGGGAGGCTGCCAGCGCCCACCTGGTTATGTCTGATGACTTTCTGACCCCAGTGGACAGTCCTCCGTCTAATGAGGTGAGTAGCCGGCCAGACGTTCTGAGGTCGACCTAACATTAGATACTTGTCACCATCTGTGACCCCGGTATTGCGTCCAACTAACCAATGAACATGACACTTGATACATAGCATGAGGGGTGTTAACCAATCTGTGACGATGTACGCAGTCTCTCATGGGGGGCGTCAACCATTCTGTGACGATGTACACAGTCTCCCATGGGGGGCGTCAACCATTCTGTGATGATGTACACAGTCTCTCATGGGGGGGCGTCAACCATTCTGTGACGATGTACACAGTCTCTCATGGGGGCGTCAACCATTCTGTGACGATGTACACAGTCTCTCATGGGGGGGGGGGGTAACCATTATGTGACAATGTTCAATTCTCTAAGGGGGGGGGTGTTAACCATTCTTTGACGATGTACACTGTCTCTCGTGTTAAGTCTGCGTATGTTGGTTTTAAATATGTTTTTTTTTAAATATCTTCTACTGTCACGTGAGTAAAAGTATCCAATCGTAGAATTTCATATGTGAACTGCCTACCCCCCCCCCCCCGCAAACTGGCAAATGGGCCCGATACTGTTTTGGCCCAGGGTTCCTAAAAACAGGACGACGTTCCTACCTAGGGCACCCCAAAAACCTAAAAATAAACGGTTCTCACACTCACAGTCTTCTGTACTAATAGCAGGCTCTATGTCCAGGGTATATCCTGTAGTACATCTACTAACAGACAGTTTTCAACTCCCTAAGGCGCTGTTTGTCTGTGTGGGGGGGGGATGATCATACAGTACAGTTGACTACAATGGACGACTAATAGTTTAATACACTGTTGGCGTGGAATTTAATAAGAATACTTCTATCTGTACGTTTTATAAACAAACAAAAAACCAGACAGGCATGCAAAAAAAGAGATGGTTGAGGCGGGTACTTTACTCCGTGGCACGCGGAGTCTATGGGGGACACGGAGTCTATGAGGCACACAAAGTCTATGGGGCACACGGAGTCTATGGGACACACGGAGTCTATGGGACACACGGAGTCTATGAGGCACTATGGGACACACGGAGTCTATGGGACACATGGAGTCTATGGGGTACACGGAGTCTATGAGGCACTATGGGACACACGGAGTCTATGGGGCACACGGAGTCTATGAGGCACTATGGGACACACGGAGTCTATGGGGCACACGGAGTCTATGGGGCACACGGAGTCTATGAGGGACACGGAGTCTATGAGGCACACGGAGTCTATGGAGCACACGGAGTCTATGGGACACACGGAGTCTATGGGGCACATGGAGTCTATGGGGCACACGGAGTCTATGGAGCACACGGAGTCTATGGGACACACGGAGTCTATGGGGCACACGGAGTCTATGGGGCACACGGAGTCTATGGGGCACACGGAGTCTATGGGGCACACGGAGTCAATGGGGCACACGGAGTCAATGGGGCACACGAGGTCTATGGGGGGGCACACGGAGTCTATGGGGGGCACACGGAGTCTATGGGGGGCACACGGAGTCTATGGGGGGCACACGGAGTCTATGGGGGGCACACCGGGTCTATGGGGGGCACACAGAGTCTATGGGGCACACGGTGTCCTTATGAGGCACTATGGGACATACGGAGTCTATGGGGCACACAGGAGTCTATGGGGCACGCGGAGTCTATGGGGCACACGGAGTCTATGGGGCACACGGAGTCTATGGGGCACACGGAGTCTTATGTGACACACGGAGTCTATGGGGCACTATGGGACACACGGAGTCTATGGGGCACACGGAGTCTATGAGGCACACGGTGTCTATGGGGCACACGGAGTCTATGGAAGCCCGTGGGGCCTGCTTCGTTCCTTAACTTGGCATTGTTTGAAACAAAAATACTCAGGGGGTGGCACGGTGATGACGATGACAGCCGCGCCCCATTTGTGCATATACAGCCCCCTCACGCCCCCATAGGTAATGTCTGAGATATTTCAGAGCCTCAAAACACTCTCACATTACTCCAAGAGCCACGCCCAGTGCTTTCTTTTTTTTGCAGAACGCTATGTAGCGGCGTTGGAGACAACTTTTTATATTCCGTAGATTTTTAGTTTACTGAACTATTGTCATTGTTATTTGTTTACTGAACAATTGTCATTGTTATTTGTTTACAGAACTATTGTCAATGTTATTTGTTTATGACATGACGGCATTTTTTAATAGAAAATAGAACTGACCATGGGCTGTTTAGTAGAATGTATGTTCAAGAGACACATTTGGCCATGGCCTGTATAGTAGAACTACTTCAGGCAAGTACCCGGCTTTGCCTGGGTTTAAAATAAGGTTTTCTGTTTACCTTCTGTTTTCTCCCTACCCCCTCTCTCCCCCTCTCTCCCTTTCCCTCCCTCCCTCCCTCTCCCTCCCTTTCTCTCCCATCTCTCTCCCATCTCCCTCTCTCCCCTCTCTCCCATCCTTCTCTCCCAACGTCCATCCTCCCTCTCTCCTTCCATCCCCCTCTCTCCCTCCCTAACCCCTCTCTGCCTCCCTTTCTCCCTCCTCCCTCCCCCTTTCCACCTCTCCCTCCCCCTCCCTCCCCCTTCCTCCCCATCTCATTCCCTCTCTCTCTCCCTCCCCTGCCCCCTCACTCTTTATCTCTCCCCTCCCACCCTCTCTCTCTCCCTCCCACCCTCTCTCTCCCTCCCCCACCCTCTCTCTCCCTCCCCTCCCTCTCTCTCCCTCCCTACCCCCTCTCTCCCTCCCTTCCTTTCCTTCTCCCCCTACTCCCTCTCCCCATCTCCCTCTCTCTCTCCCTCTCTCTTTCTCCCCCCTGTCCTATCCCCCTCCCTCCCTCTCCCTCCCTCCCTCTCTACTCCCTCCCCCTTTCCTCTCTCTCTCCCTCTCCTGCCCCCTCTCTCTCTCTCTCTTATCGCTCTCCCTCCCTCTCCCTCTCTCTTTCTCTCTCTCTCTCTTTCTCTCTTCTCTCTCTCTTTCTCTCTCTCTCTCTCTCTCTCTCTCTCTATATATATATATATATATATATATATATACTTATTATTATGACTTCACACTTCTTCTAAAATCCTTCTTCATTCCTTTATCTTCCTCAAACTGTACAAATCCAGGAGCATGAAAAAACAACAACAATTCTTTGCATCACAAAGGCACAATACAGCACCAGCGCGCAAGTTCTATTCGAATCGGGAAATGACGTCACAGAGGAATTTATTTATGGCGCCGTCGAGATTACTTTAATATAGTAAAATACTAAAATAAAAAAAAATTAATTACAATTAAACTACCCATTGATATGAAACAAAACCTGTCCTATAACCTTCCCCATGTAATTATGTGTATATGTAATCAATTTTCACGTTATTTGTTTGTCTGCATCTTGAGTTATAAGGGAACAGACAGACAGACAGACAGACAGCAAATGCCTCTTATAGGTATAGAGATGTATGTACAAGAGAAACATTTGGCCATGCCTGTATTGTGGAATGTATCGTTTAAATAGCTTAACGGTTTGATGCAGCCTGTGGGTATTAGAAATACATAATACAGGCCTACTCTTCACACACACACACACACACACACACACACACACACACACTTGTATTATAGAAGAATTGCATCTAGGAGCCTTTATTCCTGGGCTCAGATACACACCTCGCCATTTTTAGACTGACCTATATAGAACTGATTCTTGTATAACTACTTTGTCAAACCGACACGTGGAATAACTTACATTGTAAAAACATAATATTTACTCTACAATATTTGTGTATAATTGTGTCCAATTGTTTCGTTAACAAAAACTTAAATCCTAGTTTCATTCATTTCGGTGTTGACTCGCTTACACACCACCTACCACACTACTACACATTACCAAAAAGACTCCCCCACCACCCCCCAGACAGAACTAATCTGTTACATATTTAGTAACACGTGCACTTTATCCATGATCTGGGTCAAAGTTCTGTACAGGTCATAAATCCGATTTATTACATTGGTGAAGTTGTGTACTCTGTAGTCCTCGGTATAAGGGTGTGTGTGTGGGGGGGGGGGATTGGTGTAACCCGTGTTACTTCATATCTAGGTCACACTTCGTTACAACTTAACAAATCTTAGTTACACTGTGAATTTCGTTATCATGAAATTATCATTGGGCTTAATTTTTTAAGTAGGTTTTTTAGAGCATTTTCGAAAAACAATGCTCTATTGTCCCCGTTTTGTCTGTCTGTCTGTCTGTCCGTCATCACCATAGATCTCAACAACCATAAGTCCTAGACCCATGATGTATATATCATTTTGTAGGTCTTGGCCTGCCATGTGTGCAGCAAAAGTCCATTTTGCTATCTGACCTCTGAGGGGCGAATATTAGGGCTTCGTAGGGTACCGTTTTTTTTACTACATAAGCTATATTAACAAAGGGGCGTACAAAGGGGCGTAACTCATTATTTATTTTTGTAACATTTATTAAACATGACTTACTTCCCTCTCTATTTATCAAAACCCATACCACGAAAATGCTCTAAAACGCCCTGTGTCCGAAACGGTACAGGCTTAAATTGCTTGTTTTTCATTTCCAACATCCAAATTATGTAGAAAAAAAGGTTTATTTATTGGATGATTTGTTTACTGAAGTGTATTTATTGGATGATTTGTTTACTGAAGTTTATTTATTGGATGATTTGTTTGCTGAAGTGTATTTATTGGATGATTTGTTTACTGAAGTTTATTTATTGGATGATTTGTTTACTGAAGTGTATTTATTGGATGATTTGTTTACTGAAGTGTATTTATTGGATGATTTGTTTACTGAAGTTTATTTATTGAATGATTTGTTTACTGAAGTTTATTTATTGGATGATTTGTTTACTGAAGTTTATTTATTGGATGATTTGTTTACTGAAGTGTATTTATTGGATGATTTGTTTACTGAAGTTTATTTATTGAATGATTTGTTTACTGAAGTTTATTTTTTGGATGATTTGTTGACTGAAGTTTATTCATTGGATGATTTGTTTACTGAAGTATGTTGTAGTTAGAGTTTTATTGATGACTATATCATTGGTATTTTCTAATGAGTGAGTGAGTCATTGTTTGGTCGATATGAATCGTATTTAGTTAAATGTATTTATGGAACACAGCAATAACATCACATACCAATGTGAAATAAATATTTCTTACTTGAAAAGTGTAGTGATAGTAATACACTTATGCAGAGCTCGATTTAAGAAAAAACCAATGCCGGGGCTAAAGAAAAAATGTCTGCAGGGCCGGGGATAAATGTCTATGGTTTCATCTCCGGCAGGGATATATTAGCTAAAGCAGAGCCGGGGATGACAGTTCTCAGTGTTGGGGATATCCCCGGCAGTAAATCGAGCCCTGTACATATGTACTTTGGAGAGCGGTGGTGGGGGGGGAAGAGACAGATAGAGGGCGATAGAGATGGGGGTGGAGAATGAGACAGCGAGTGAGGGATACAAGGAGTGACAGAGAGAGTCAGGTGGTTAGAGATGGGGGAGGGGAGCCAGAGAGGTAGGGATAGAGAGATGTGAAGGGAGAGACAGGAAAGGTAGGGAGAGACAGGGGGAGGGAGGGAGAGAGGGAGAGAGATGTGAAGGGAGAGACAGGGAAGGTAGGGAGAGAGAGAGAGAGAGAGAGAGAGATGTAGAGAGACAGGGAGGAAAGGCTAGAGGGAGAGGGGGGATAGAGAGATCAAATAAAAGACAGTGATAGGGAAAAGGTAGAGAGTGAAAAGGTTGGAGAGAGAGAGAGAGAGAGATCAGAGGGGAGAAATGTCATTCACATCCAGCCTCACCAATGATAAACTCAAATTGGAAACCGATATAATGAGCATGCATACATGACTGGATCTCACAGACATAATGAACATGTAAACATGACTGGATCTTACAGACATAATGAACATGTATACATGACTGGATCTTACAGACATAATGAACATGTATACATGACTGGATCTTACAGACATAATGAACATGTATAGATGACTGGATCTTACAGACATAATGAACATGTATACATGACTGGATCTTACAGTCATAATGAACATGTATACATGACTGGATCTTACAGACATAATGAACATGTATACATGACTGGATCTTACAGACATAATGAACATGTATAGATGACTGGATCTTACAGACATAATGAACATGTATAGATGACTGGATCTTACAGACATAATGAACATGTATACATGACTGGATCTTACAGACATAATGAACATGTATACATGACTGGATCTTACAGTCATAATGAACATGTATACATGACTGGATCTTACAGTCATAATGAACATGTATACATGACTGTCAACTTAAACTAGCCCCACACTTCAATGTCATGTTTTGTCTAAAGAAGTCAACTGCCATGTCAATGCTGCTCATGACGTCACCGTACGGATAAGAACGTGATCTTTAAATCTCTGATCGAGCTCTTCTATGGCAGGCTTGGAACCGTTTTTCTTTCAGTGTCATTTCTACATCTGATGTTCCCTGTCATTTCTACATCCGATGTTTCCTGTCATTTATATGTCCAATGTTCCCTGTCATTTCTACAGCTGATGTTCCCTGTCATTTCTACATCCGATGTTCCCTGAAATCCATGTAATTTCTACGTCCAACGTTCACTGTCATTTCTACATCCGATAATCACTGTCATTTATACGTCCAATGTTTACTGTCATTTATATATATATATATATATATATATATATATATATATATATGTATATGTATTATGTATAAATACTGTCCTAAAAACAGGTGTTTTAGATCCGTCCCAACTACACACTGCCTCTCTAACACACTGACTCTCTACACATTGACTCTCTACACACTGCCTCTCTACACACTGCCTCTTCTATGCTGATAACACATCTCAAGTTCTCGATCTCAAAAAGTGCAAGAAGTTCACGAAAAGTCCGCGACTAGAAAAATCTGGTTTAATATGGTTAATTGTTCTGACTGTTTGTGTTTGTCAGTCTGACATGGCATAAAAAACAATTAGCTTATCTGCCTGCGACAGTGTGTCTATCCCTGCTAAATCATCTGTTTACTGCCGCCTGGTCACAATTCGTTTATTGACGTAGAGTTTCACTGATGGGGTAACTGATGCCACTGGCTGGTTTGACACAATCGTTGAACGGATTTTATTTTTCTTCAGATAAGGCCTAAACAAAAAAACTCGCGCAGTTAAAAAAAAAATTAAAAGATATCTAACATAAATACCTTAAAAAAAATAACTCTAGTTGACCTGATAATAGTTATCCCCCCTCCCCGCAAGCTCCTCCACTGCTCCTCCACTGCTCCTCCACTGCTCCTCCACTTGTCGGGAAGGTTATTGAAATAGAACGTGTCGCTGTATGCTCTCGATGATGGAATAGTCTGGCAACAGTACATTAGTAGACAGCTGATTGATTGAGGACGCATGACCCGAATTACCTTCTGGTCACATTAGGTCATTATTTGATGGATGTTTCAGTACATGCCGTTACAACACTACAAACGATCGACTTATTTATTATTCATTTCAGACTCTCGTATTTTCATCGAAACCTATTTTTTGTTTTTAATTGGAATCATTTATTTTTTTTCATGCAAAAATTATATCTATTTTAAATGAGAAAAACTATTACAATTTCTGAATCTTCATATTTATTGTGAATCTCCGCGGCAACAGTATCTAATATAATAATAGCGATCTCGCTTCTGCGTTATATCGAAAGATGAAAAAAATTAAGAATTCAAATGAAAAGGCGTGTTGCCGACACGTCACGTGATTTGATAAATATTTTTTTGAAAAATCTACAGTTTTGAATAGTTTCTGCGGTTTTCAAACATGAAACCCAAAGGCCAAAATGTGAAATAATTCCATTTAAATATTTGTTTGTTTGCTTTTTTGTATTTTTACAACATATTGCATCTTTAAATTGTAATAAAATCCATGTTGAAAATCGAATCTGTCCGAAACCAAAAATAACTCGGCCTACTGATCAAACCTGATGGTATCTCTATGCAAATGTTTTGTGTAGGGTACAGCTAGTAATATATATATATATATATATATATATATATATATATATATATATATATATATGTGTGTGTATTTGTATATGTATATAGTTAATGTCTTACAAGTACATACCGTAGCGATTAAAACAAAAAACAAATTTATTTCAAGTTACATAAGTATGTTTCTCATGTCTTACGCAACACAGTTATGGAACGTTTGCAACCTGGAGTTGGCAAACGTAGATGTTTCTTGTTGTGTGTGTGGTGCAGGATTGACGTTGAAAAATTCCACAGCGCTATAACATACATAATATTGATTGTGTGTGTGTGTGTGTGTGTGTGTTTTCTGTATGTAGAAATATATATGCCACACACCAAACAGATGTAATTTAAGGTGGTACTTATGGAAATCACAAATCATGTTATTGTGACCACTCAAACTATTGAATATAAATCATACAGACAGCATATCGCTATTTAAAATGTCATCTGCCGACGACTGAAAAAAAATGCCGCCAATTATGTTGTTTTTTTAATAGTGTAGTAACTAAATATTGATAGGCAAACAAAAATATGTCGGCTTTCAGAAAAAAAATTATTTCAATTGACGATGCGCATTCTGTATAATCTATATTATGTGTAGCATTCTATATAATCTATATTATGTGGCTCACTCTGTATAATCTATATTATGCTCATTCTGTATAATCTATATTATGTGGCTCATTCTGTATAATCTATGTCATGTGGCTCATTCTATATAATCTATATTATGTGGCTCATTCTGCATAATCTATATTATGTGGCTCATTCTATATAATCTATATTATGTGGCTCATTCTATATAATCTATATTCTTGTGTCTCATTCTGTATAATCTATATTATGTGTAAAGCTCATTCTATATAATCTATATTATGTGGCTCATTCTGTATAATATATATTCTGTGGCTCATTCTGTATAATCTATATTTGCTCATTCTGTATAATCTATATTATATGGTGGCTCAAATCAGATGAAAGTCTCAAACAATTTGCCGTCTTTAAGACATATTTTAAAACTCGCAACATATCAAGACTGATAACGAGCTAAAAATTATCAGCTCAGCATCTTAACAGTCACGAATATGACATCAATTTTTTTAGTCTCGTGAGATTGTGGTGTGTCCCTGCTGTTGACACGCTGTGTTGTGTCCCGGCTCTTGATACGTTGTGTTGTGTCCCAGCTCAGTGACACGCTGTGTTGTGTCCCGGCTCTTGACACATTGTTTCGTGTCCCGGCTCTTAGACATGTTGTGTTGTATCCCGACTGTTGAAATGGTTCTGTTGTGTCCCGGCTCTTGACATGCTGTGTTGTGTCCCGGCTGTTGAAATGTTATGTTGTGTCCCTGCTGTTGACACGTTGTGTCCCGGCTGTTGACACGTTGTGTGGTGTCCCTGCTGTTGACACGTACTGTTGTGTCCCGGCTCTTGACACGTTGTGTGGTGTCACCGACCCTTGCACCTGTGTCGTGTCCCGGCTCTTGACACGCTGTGTGGTGTCCCGGCTCTTGACACGCTGTGTTGTGTCCCGGCTCTTGACACGTTCTGTTGTGTCCCGGCTCTTGACACATTGTGTGGTATCCCCTGCTGTTGACACACGCTGTGTTGTGTCCCGGCTGTTGAAATTTTACGTCGTGTCCCTGCTGTTGACACGTTGTGTTGCGTCCGGGCTGTTGACACGTTGTGTGGTGTCCCTGCTGTTGACACGCTGTGTTATGTCCCGGCTCTTGACACGTTCTGTTGTGTCCCGGCTCTTGACACGTTGTGTGGTGTCCCGGCTCTTGACACGCTGTGTTGTGTCCCGGCTCTTGACACGTTCTGTTGTGTCCTGGCTCTTGACACATTGTGTGGGATCCCTGCTGGTGACACGCTGTGTTGTGTCCCGGCTGTTGAAATTTCATGTCGTGTCCCTGCTGTTGACACGCTGTATAAACATCCCGCTGTTGACACGTTGTGTGGTGTCCCTGCTGCTGACACGCTGTGTTGTGTCCCTGCTGTTGGACACGCTGTGTTGTGTCCCGGCTCTTGACACGTTCTGTTGTGTCCCGGCTCTTGACACATTGCGTGGTGTCCCCGCTGCTGACACGCTGTGCCGTATGTCCCGGTTTCATGACACGTTCTGTTGTAATCCCGGCTCTTGACACGTTGTGCAGCATCCCTGCCGTTGACACATTGTGTTGTGTCCCGGCTGTTGAAGTGTTATGTCCCGACTATTCACAAGATGTGTTGTGTCCCTGCTGTTGACACGCTATTCACCCCGTGTATACGGAACTGGCTCGTGATTGGTTGCCTGATAGGATCTTAGACACTTTCATTGCACAGATAGAGCAGTTTTTACGACTGGGTATAAACTTGAGATTATTAATGCACACACAGTTATACAGTTCCGCACCTAGCCTACCTGCCGCCAGATTGCAACCAGGATTCTGCAACCCCCATCCCTTTGATTTGACTTTATTTTTTCCTTAATGTGAAAAATGATGTCTTCTAATGCTAGATTTTGCCACTGGCTGTTTTACACATTCGACCCATTGTGTGGCGCGGCCTTCATTTAACAGAAATATGTATGCATAGACATAAAGGCCTAAATGGACAAACATGGACATATATCTAGACGGGTGGACATTTACAAGACGACCTAGATATGAAGACCTAGACGGATTGCTGAAGACAGAATGGCATATTTATAGACAGACTTTAGTAGAATAAATATCTATAGGTAGACAGATTTTGGTAGAATGGTATCTACATAGACAACACTTTAGTAGAATGACATCTATATAGACAAGACCCTAGTAGAATAGCATCTATATAGACATAAGACACAGATGGTGAAACGCAATTTACTTTTGTTACAACCCACGGGGCGGCATTTTTAGATTCAGCTCCCGGGCGACGCTAACGTAGCTAGTTAACGCCTGTACATAGACTACGGGGATATATAGCGTCATCCATCTCTACTCGCGTTCGCAATAAAATATAAAAATATACAGTGATTCGATGAGGCGGCGGTAACCTTGACTGGGCGTCACATGGCACACGCAAAGGCAGTTAGCCACCTTGACTGAACGTCATATGGAATAATCAAGGCAGTATGGACACCTTGACTGGGCAAAGTCACATGGTACACGCGAGGTGTAGTTAAGTTTACCCTATCTCAAGAAAAAAAGATCACTGTACTACACTTTGAAGTCTTTGTGATAAAACTTCTTGGCTGTAACTCTGCTCCCCTCCTTTTCCCCAAAGCTTCAGTTCCCTGCCGTAGCTGATGCCTGTACACCGTGTAACATTATTCTCATGGGCTACAATTACTGATGACCTCGTGGCAGTGGCAGTGTTTTGAAACCATTTGGGAGAAGTAGGTGATTTGAGGGGGGTGATGAAGTAATAAAGTTCTTCATCCTGTATGTTGCTATGATGAATAGATAAGTCTAAAAAAAAATCAATGATAGGTTTAAGAATGCGCTTGAAGTGTGTTTAAAGATGTGTTTAAATATGAAAAAGATAAGAGTCGTCAATACCGTGACAACTAGTGTGAGGCCACTGTAGCCGACCATATTTAGTTAGTGGCTTGTAACCGAACAGAGTATCTCTATTAGTGCTACACTTCTTGTTGAACACTGAATCAGCCTGCTAAGGTAGACATAGCGATAGTAAAACTACACTGGATATGTTGAATATTCATAGTATTGGAAAATTAGATCTTAGTCTCTTAGCTTCGTCATCACACAATTTTTATTAATGCTAAATAAAATGACGCCATCATTACTCTCTGAATAAGAGATTCCATGGTTAAATTGAAATCAGTGTTTACTTCTCGAATGAATGACGTCACTAGCTTTCAAAATTGTATGTTATTTATATTACTCATGGCGTATTTCTGTTTTATTTAAAGTTGATTTGATTGGGCATACTTTTGATATAATATTGCCTTTTTTCCCTGTGAAGAGTCTTTTACGATACATTGATTAAACGTTTTTGATATGGGTGTAATGTAACCGAACGACATACGACCAGAATCTGTGGTCACGTGGAAACACAGGAAGTGGGATTAGGCGTTTTATGTATTGGTAATTTGGTATACTAGCCGTCCTGGGTCGTCAACATACGCCGCTCTTATATCAATCGATATAAACAATCACGCTTGCTGTGATCCATTTTGACCCACTTTAAACAATACTTGCCGTGATCCAGCCTCCCGTCTCCACACTATAGTGTTGTTTTTTCTTCTGCTGCCGCGAGTTGTCGACGTATTCGGGAATTCCACAATCTATAAAGAAAGTCCTGAAGTTGTGAATTATATATATATATATATATATATATATATATATATATATATATATAGATATGAGAGAGAGAGAGAGAGAGAGAGAGAGAGACTATACTGTTCTACAAGCCAAAGTCATCTTCTCAAAACTCATCTATATTTTAAGGCATTTGATATATTCTACGAATCACATCTTTTATCTTCGCTTTTCTTAGACAAATTCTAACAAATACAATTGCACGTTAATAACTTCTTATTAATCATATTTACCTAACCTGCTTGGCAATTTTTTGAAAAAACAAATTCCATACACCTAAAGAGAGCTGCAGCAAAAATGCCATTGTGGCGCCTTGTGCTAGTTGCATTTTTCAGCGCCCTCCTCTCGATCTGAAAAGTCCAAAACATTTAATAGCGCTCTTTCAACGCTCCCTTCGTGGTTCGGCAAAACTTGTAGTATCAGGCATAACTTGCAGTATCAGTCACAACTTGCAGTATCAGGCACAACTTGCAAGTATCAGGCACAACTTGCAAAGTATCAGGCACAACTTGCAATATCAGGCAATAACTTTCAGTACCTTTTCTACGCCACTGAATCTAAAATGAGGGAAAACACATGCACAAAATAAAACTGGCAGCAGCTCATTAAGCCAGATTTTTCTGCCAAAATCTTTCCAGTTTTAAAAACATTCAAGTCAACATAAAAAGAATCGAAATCACAGAGACGGGCAGTCGTCAAGTCCTCTCGGGAATTCAGCTGGCAACTGTAGGCACAATCTATTTCTCCATTCCTCCCTGTCTGCCCATGAACCCATTGAATGCCTTTACTCAGGACTTACAAACTGATTGAGATCATCCTGAATGTTAACCTTTCGATACGTAGCCACATAGTCTGTGTGTGTGTGTGTGTTTTCTTTTTACACTTTTGTGTCTTCATTGCGTCTGCACTCCAATTAGTTATGTCCGTAATCGAGTTTTTGTGTCTGTATTCCAATTATTATGTCCGTAATCGAGTTTTTGTGTCCGTACTCCAATTATTATGTCCGTAATCGAGTTTTTGTTTCTGAAACAAATCCAAAAATTATGTCGGTAATTGAGTTTTTGAAACTGTTCTGTATTCCAGTTATTAATAAATCCGTAATCCACTTTGTGTGTCTGTATTCCCACTTTAATATGCCTGTAATTCACATTTTGGTTTATATTCGGCCAGTAAATCAGATGATGAATAGAACTCAATGTTTGGCCCTTATGGAAATGATGCCTGCAAAGTTTTATGCATCAGAGACAACTTCAAAGGGGTCACACAGAAATACCAATATGCTAACCTACATTTCAGCCACACCAGTTTTCAGTAAACTTGTATATACATTCCCTACTTACTATACCTTATAATTTATTTCAAGCCGATACATCTGCATGCTTATCAAAGAATACAGCGCCCCTCCCCCCCCTTTTCATCTCCAATCTGTATGACACGTGTGGGCAATTTGAAAGTTGGCAATCGACTAAATTCGATAACAGTATCAATAGAGTGGCATTTCTCAGCAACAACAAAGAATACAGTTGTTTCAAAATGGAGTCTGTCCAATGTCCATTGTTGCCAATGTCCACCGTTACTTCCATGTTCACTTTTACCAATGTCCACTTTTACTAATGTCCAGTTACCAATGTCCACTCGTTACCAATGACCATAGTAACCACGTTCAATTTTGTATTGGTTGTTACACAGTCAAGCACTGACGCCGTTACGTGCTGACAAAAATGAGGTACCATATTATCCGCCGGTATACTGGGCACTGGTTCGAGGCAGGATCTAGTGCTAGCCATCTCATACTTACAGGGCCAAACCATACTAACGGCCGCAGATATGGCTCTGAGAGCTGCGTGCGGCTTCCCTGTTCAGTGTATTGCGGCTCTAATTGAATCATTTTTAGCTCATAACATTTTTTTGTTAAATCTTGTTGAGTATGCAGTGTCATCTTTCAGTTATATTTTATTTAAAAATCAAAATATGACTTTCATTGACTTCACGTGAGACCAGGCCTGTAGCGTGTGTGGTTGGGGTAGGGAGGCCAGATCCACCCTGCTTTTTGTCTGGCCCTCTGCTTGTTTTGTTCTACTTAGTAGCATTAATTTCCTGCCCCCCCTGCCATATTGGCCTGGTCCCTGCTGTAGAATGTCTGGCCCCGGGTGTAGAATGCCTGGCCCCTGCTGTAGAATTTTCACGCCACGGGGCTGTGTGTGACCTCCCTATCTCTAAGCTATGTGGGATCACGGGAAGGGACAAAAGGGGGAGGGAAAGGGGGAACACATGTGTATTATACAGTGGTTAAATTTCTAATGGGGTTTTGAAAAAAAATTCCACTTACCCCCCACCCTACAGATTATAGTCAGTGATTCTCAACGGGCTTTTGTTATTTTTTAATTTACAATTTCTTCCCCCCCCTTACTAATATATATTTATGACCAGCGGGCCATATGTACGTTAACCACCTGACAATGGCAACAATTTCAATCAAATCCATTTCAATTGAAACTGATTCACAAAATCCTCTCTGATAAACACCGTAGATACCATTTTTTTAAGACCCACTGAGTCTACTCGCCTTAACGCCGGTCGTTTAGTGTGATCCCTGTGTGACCTATTGATTGTATTCCGACACGACTTCCATTAAGTATTTTGAGATGGTGTCATGTTATTTGTTAACCACCGGCAAAACATTGTTACACACACACACACACACACACACACACACACACACACTAGCCGTACAGTGGTATTTATTTTAGTTTATCAATAAAAGCTTAAAAGCGTTAAGGTCGGATCAAATAATTTTAACAATTTAAAAAAAAAATGTCTGTGTTGGAATACCCCCGGGAGGGGGGGGGGTGTCGAAGGGGGTCTAATTATGTGTGGGAGTTGGGTGTAGACAGTAGGCGCCGATGTATCGTGTAGATCGCCGATAAATCGATCTCAGTGAAAACATTGATTACTTGACTATCCGCTTCACTTTGTCACTTCGTTCATTATTTTTATTTTGTTTCGTACCTTTATCTGAAGCAAGCTTTGTTAGCTTGTTTTTTTGTGTGTTATTTTAATTATTATAATACAATCTTCTAGTATATTTATACAAACACACACAAACAATGAGAAGGACAAGCGCTTCATAAAAATGTATCCAGAATAACTTACAAACATGAGCGGGGTAAATGTCATCTGTGACTGATATATACACACACAGCATGTAATTGAGTCGCTATAAATGGCGTATTGACTTGATTAAAGAAACTTCGTTCTGTCGATTTACCTGCATTGTTGATTTTTAAAATAGATAATTTCTAACCGTTTAACGAAACACTATAATAAACTTGATCTTGATTCATTCTCAACAAATATGGTTGATAATTCTCCAAACACTTATGATTTCTTACTCATCTCTCTCTTTGTCATTCTCTCCTTGTCTTCTCTCTTTCTCTCCCCAACTTCTCTCTTTCTCTCCCCGTCTTCTCTCTTTCTCTCCCCGACTTCTCTCTTTCTCTCCCCCTCTTCTCTCTTTCTCTCCCCGTCTTCTCTCTTTCTCTCCCCCTCTTTCTCTCTTTCTCTCCCGACTTCTCTCCCTCTTTCTCTCCCCCGTCTTCTCGACTTCTGTCCCCGTCTTCTCTCTTTCTATCCCCCTCTTTCTCTCCCCCGTCTTCTCTCTTTCTCTCCCCGACTTCTCTCTTTCTCTCCCCGACTTCTCTCTTTCTCTCCCCGTCTTCTCTCTCTCTCTCCCCGACTTCTCTCTTTCTATCCCCCTCTTCTCTCTTTCTCTCCCTCTCTTTCTATCCCTCCTCTTTCTCTCCCCGACTTCTCTCTTTCTCTCCCCCGTCTTCTCCCTTTCTCTCCCCGTCTTCTCTCTTTCTATCCCCGCCTTCTCTCTCTTTCTCCCCCCGACTTCTCTCTTTCTCTCCCCGACTTCTCTCTTTCTATCCCCCTCTTCTCTCTTTCCCTCTCCCCGACTTCTCTCTTTCTATCCCCGTCTTCTCTTCTTCTATCCCCGTCTTCTCCCTCTGTCTCTCCCCGACTTCTCTCCTTCTCTCCCCGACTTCTCTCTCCTCTTTCTCTCCCCCGACTTCTCTCTCTCTCTCCTCCCCGACTTCTCTCTTTCTCTCCCCGACTTCTTCCCTCTCTTTCTCTCCCCGACTTCTCTCTTCCTCTCTCCCGACTTCTCTCTTTATGAAATTGCATCTAAATGTCTAATTCTGTATGTATATTTAAAAACACACACACACACACATACACACACACACACACATATACACACACACACATATATTGCCATAAAAATCTAGACTATTCTGTAAGAAAAAATCGAGTGAATGGCCACTAAAACAATGAGTACTACCTACGAATGGTGATACTTCTACCTGAGTCAAAAACCAACAACACCATAATGTGTTGTTGTTTTTTTTATGTCAGGCGAGATAAACTATTTAGTTGTATTACATGTATTGCATTTTAATCCCTTCCCGCTCTCATTCGATTTTATTATTAAGTATAGCCATAATAAGATATGTAGGCTACATGTATTTAGATCTTGTTGTTTTAGATTTCAAATACCCGAACAAGATTAATATCACTCCTCTGTAATACCACAACACCTGTATCTCAATCATATCTTTGCTTTTGTTTCGTTTTTTTTTAAATTTCACTATTTGGAGAAATCTTTGATTAATTAATTAAAGTGGCACATAGTTTTAAATATATACAAAAAAAAGTTGAACGAATGAAAGCGAAACAAGCTTTAAAAAAAAAGACAATGAGGGGGGGGGGGGGTTTTTAATTCATGCACAAGTATAAAAGAAGAAAAAAAAGCTTGGAATGCCAACTAACTATCATTTTCTCAAAGTTTGATTTTTGTCTAGAGATACAGGTAAATAGGGGGGGCAAACACGCCGAGTATTCTGTGCTTTCAAAGCTTGTTTGGAGAGATAGAGGGTAACGAGGATTCTTCTACAAAAAGTTCCGCGATCACTTTTGGGGGGGAAAGAAAGAAACGGGAGTTTTTGGTTCCGAGGAGGTGGGGGCGGCGGGGGGAATGTTTGTTTACATATATATATTTTGTTTATTATTTATTTATTTACATTAAAGCCATTGACATAAAGGTGGGGGTGTCTGTCGTTTGATTTTAGATGGACAGACAGTGAGAGACAGATACAGACAGACAGACTGACAGATAGAGACAGACAGATAGATAGATAGATAGATAGATAGATAGATAGATAGATAGATAGATAGATAGATAGATAGATAGATAGATAGATAGATAGATTGATAGATAGATAGATAGATAGATAGATAGATAGATAGATAGATAGATAGATAGATAGATAGATAGATAGATAGATAGATATGGATAGATAGTGGTTCAGAGATAGATAGATAGATAGATAGATAGATAGATAGATAGATAGATAGATAGATAGATAGATTAGATAGATAGATAGATAGATAGATAGATAGATAGATAGATAGACAGATAGATCAGAGGGATAGTATTAGATAGATTGTAGATAGATAGATAGATAGATAGATAGATTAGATAGACAGATAGACAGATAGATAGATAGACAGATAGATAGAGTTCAGATAGAATAGATAGACAGACAGATAGATTGATAGACAGACAGAGACAGAAGATAGATAGATATCTATCTATCTATCTATCTATCTATCTATCTATCTATCTATCTATCTATCTATCTATCTATCTATCTATCTATCTATCTATCTATCTATCTATCTATCTATCTATCTATCTATCTATCTATCTATCTATCTATCTATCTATCTATCTATCTATCTATCTATCTATCTATCTATCTATCTATCTATCTATCTATCTATCTATCTATCTATCTATCTATCTATCTATCTATCTATCTATCTATCTATCTATCTATCTATCTATCTATCTATCTATCTATCTATCTATCTATCTATCTATCTATCTATCTATCTATCTATCTATCTATCTATCTATCTATCTATCTATCTATCTATCTATCTATCTATCTATCTATCTATCTATCTATCTATCTATCTATCTATCTATCTATCTATCTATCTATCTATCTATCTATCTATCTATCTATCTATCTATCTATCTATCTATCTATCTATCTATCTATCTATCTATCTATCTATCTATCTATCTATCTATCTATCTATCTATCTATCTATCTATCTATCTATCTATCTATCTGTCTGTCTGTCTGTCTGTCTGTCTGTCTGTCTGTCTGTCTGTCTGTCCATCTAAAATCAAACGACAGACACACCCACCTGTCTTTCAATGGCACAATGTAAATAAATAAATAATAAACTATAATATATATATATGTAAACAACACATTCCATACGCCCCCCCCCCCCCACACCTCCTCAGATTCTCTCCCGTTTCTTTCTTCCAAAGAAAAAAAGTAATGACGTCATACACACTCACAGACGCATGCAGAAGAACTCCTCGTGCACCTCCATCCCTCCTCCCGAGCTTTAAAAACACAAACTTCTCTGACGTCGTTGCGGAGAGAGAGTACCTGTCTCTCTAGACAAAAAGGAAATGCTGTCAGCTGAGAGAGGTAGTTAGTTGGCATTCCAAGCCTTTTTTTTCTTCTTGTATTTGTGCACTCCCACTAAACTCCCAGTCTTTCAGCATCATTCATTGTCTTTTTTTTTAAAGCTTTGTTTCGCTTTCATTCGTTCAACTTTTTTTTTTGTATATATTTAAAACTATGTGCCACTTGATCTATAATTAGAAAAGTAATCAAAGTTTCTCCAAATGTGAAATTTAAAAAAAAACGAAACAAAAGCAAAGATATGATTGAGATACAGGTGTTGTGTTATTACAGGAGTGATATTAATCTGTTCGAGTATTTGAAATCTAAAACAACAAAATCTAAATACATGTAGCCTACATATTTTGTTATGGCTATACTTAATAATAAAATCGAATGAGAGCGGGAAGGGATTAAAATGCAATACATGTAATACAACTAAATAGTTTATCTCGCCTGACATAAAAAAAACAACAACACATTATGGTGTTGTTGGTTGTTGACTCAGGTAGAAGTATCACCATTCGTAGGTAGTACTCATTGTTTTAGTGGCCATTCACTCGATTTTTTTTTCTTAAGAATAGTCTAGATTTTTATGGCAATATATGTGTGTGTGTGTATATGTGTGTGTGTGTGTGTGTGTGTGTGTGTGTGTGTGTTTAAATATACATACAGAATTAGACATTTAGATGCAATTTCATAAAGAGAGAAGTCGGGGAGAGAAAGAGAGAAGTCGGGGAGAGAAAGAGAGAAGTCGGGGAGAGAAAGAGAGAAGTCGGGGAGAGAAAGAGAGAAGTCGGGGAGAGAAAGAGAGAAGTCGGGGAGAGAAAGAGAGAAGTCGGGGAGAGAAAGAGAGAAGACGGGGATAGAAAGAGAGAAGACGGGGATAGAAAGAGAGAAGTCGGGGAGAGAAAGAGAGAAGAGGGGGATAGAAAGAGAGAAGTCGGGGAGAGAAAGAGAGAAGTCGGGGGGAGAAAGAGAGAAGACGGGGATAGAAAGAGAGAAGACGGGGAGAGAAAGAGAGAAGACGGGGAGAGAAAGAGAGAAGTCGGGGAGAGAAAGAGGGGGATAGAAAGAGAGGAGAGAAAGAGAGAAGAGGGGGATAGAAAGAGAGAAGTCGGGGAGAGAAAGAGAGAAGACGGGGAGAGAAAGAGAGAAGTCGGGGAGAGAAAGAGAGAAGTCGGGGAGAGAAAGAGAGAAGACGGGGAGAGAAAGAGGGGGATAGAAAGAGAGAAGACGGGGACAGAAAGAGAGAAGACGGGGAGAGAAAGAGAGAAGTCGGGGAGAGAAAGAGAGAAGAGGGGGAGAGAAAGAGAGAAGACGGGGAGAGAAAGAGAGAAGAGGGGGAGAGAAAGAGAGAAGTCGGGGAGAGAAAGAGAGAAGACGGGGAGAGAAAGAGAGAAGTTGGGGAGAGAAAGAGAGAAGACAAGGAGAGAATGACAAAGAGAGAGATGAGTAAGAAATCATAAGTGTTTGGAGAATTATCAACCATATTTGTTGAGAATGAATCAAGATCAAGTTTATTATAGTGTTTCGTTAAACGGTTAGAAATTATCTATTTTAAAAATCAACAATGCAGGTAAATCGACAGAACGAAGTTTCTTTAATCAAGTCAATACGCCATTTATAGCGACTCAATTACATGCTGTGTGTGTATATATCAGTCACAGATGACATATTACCCGCTCATGTTTGTAAGTTATTCTGGATACATTTTTATGAAGCGCTTGTCCTTCTCATTGTTTGTGTGTGTTTGTATAAATATACTAGAAGATTGTATTATAATAATTAAAATAACACACAAAAAAAAAACAAGCTAACAAAGCTTGCTTCAGATAAAGGTACGAAACAAAATAAAAATAATGAACGAAGTGACAAAGGAAGCGGATAGTCAAGTAATCAATGTTTTCACTGAGATCGATTTATCGGCGATCTACACGATACATCGGCGCCTACTGTCTACACCCAACTCCCACACATAATTAGACCCCCTTCGACACCCCCCCCCCTCCCGGGGGTATTCCAACACAGACATTTTTTTTTTAAATTGTTAAAATTATTTGATCCGACCTTAACGCTTTTAAGCTTTTTATTGATAAACTAAAATAAATACCACTGTACGGCTAGTGTGTGTGTGTGTGTGTGTGTGTGTGTGTGTGTGTGTAACAATGTGTGCCGGTGGTTAACAAATAACATGACACCATCTCATAAAGTTAATAAGTCGTGTCGGAATACAATCAATAGGTCACACAGGCCTCACACTGAACGACCGACGTTAAGGCGAGTAGACCCAGTGGTTCTTAAAAAAAAATGGTATCTACGGTGTTTATCAGAGAGGGTTTTGTGAATCAGTTTCAGTTGAAATGGGTTGATTGAAATTGTTGCCGCTGTCGGTGGTTAACGTACATGTGGCCCGCTGGTCATAAACATATATTAGTAAGGGGGGGGGGGGAAGAAATTCTAAATTAAAAAATAACAAAAGCCCGTTGAGAATCACTGACTATATCTGTAGTGGAAATTGAGTGGAATTTTTTTTCAAACCCCATTAGAAATTTAACCACTGTATAATACACATGTGTTCCCCCTTTCCCTCCCCTTTTGTCCCTTCCCGTGATCCCACATAACAGGAATGGGGGGGGGGTCACACACAGCCCCGTGGCGTGAAAATTCTACAGCAGGGGCCAGGCATTCTACAGCAGGGGCCAGACATTCTACAGCAGGGACCAGGCCAATAGCAGGGGGGGGGCAGGAAATTAATGCTACTAAGTAGAACAAAACAAGCAGAGGGGGGCCAGACAAAAAGCAGGGTGGATCTGGCCTCCCTACCCCCCCCCCACACACACGCTACGGGCCTGGTCTCACATGAAGTCAATGAGAGTCATATTTTGATTTTTAAATAAAATATAACTGAAAGAGACACTGCATACTCAACAAGATTTAACAAATGTTATGACTAAAAATGATTCAATTAGAGCCGCAATACACTGAACGAAGAGCCGCACGCAGCTCTCAGAGCCATATTCTGCAACCGTTAGTATAGTTTGGCCCTGTAAGTATGAGATGCTTAACCCTAGATCCTGCCTCGAACCAGTGCCCGATATACCGACAGTTTATATGGTACCTCATTTTTGTCAACACTGTAACGGCGTCAGTCTTGACTGTGTAAGAACAACAAGGTGGACATTGGTTACTATGGTCATTGGTAACAGTGGACATTGGTAACTGGACATTGGTAAAAGTGGACATTGGTAAAAGTGAACATGGGTAACAGTGGACATTGGCAACAGTGGACATTGGACAGACTCCATTTTGAAACAACTGTATTCTTTGTTGTTGCTGAGAAATGCCACTCTATTGATACTGTTATCAATTTAGTCGATTGCCAACTTTCAAATTGCACACACGTGTCACACAGATTGGAGATGAAGGGGGGGGGGGCGCTGTATTCTTTGATAAACATGCAGATGTGTCGGCACGAAATAAATTATAGGTATAGTAAGTAGGAAATGTATATACAAGTTTACTGAAAACTGGTGTGGCTGAAATGTAGGTTAGCATATTGGTATTTCTGTGTGACCCCTTTGAAGTTGTCTCTGATGCATAAAACTTGCAGGCATCATTTCCATAAGGGCCAAACATTGAGTTCTATTCATCATCTGATTTACTGGCCGAATATAAACACAAAATGTGAATTACAGACATATTAAGTGGAATACAGACACACAAAGTGGATTACGGATTTATTAATAACTGGAATACAGAACAGACACAAAAACTCGATTACCGACATAATAATTGGAGTACAGACACAAAAACTCGATTACGGACATAATAATTGGAGTACAGACACAAAAACTCGATTACGGACATAATAATTGGAATACAGACACAAAAACTCGATTACGGACATAATAATTGGAATACAGACACAATGAGACACAAAAGTGTAAAAAGAAAACACACACACACACACAAACTATGTCTTCGTATCGAAAGGTTAACATTCAGATGATCTCAATCAGTTTGTAAGTCCTGGTAAAGACATTCAATGGGTTCATGGGCAGACAGGGAGGAATGGAGAAATAAATTGTGCCTACATTTGCCAGCTGATGTCCCGAGAGGACTTGACGACTGCCCGTCTCTGTGATTTCGATTCTTTTTATGTTGACTTGAATGTTTTTAAAACTGGCAAGACACGACAGAAAAATCTGGCTTAATGAGCTGCTGCCAGTTGTTTATTTTGTGCATGTGTTTTCCCTCATTTTAGATTCAGTGGCGTAGAAAGGGTACTGCAAGTTGTGCCTGATATTGCAAGTTGTGCCTGATACTGCAAGTTGTGCCTGATACTGCAAGTTGTGCCTGATACTGCAAGTTGTGACTGATACTGCAAGTTGTGCCTGATACTGCAAGTTGTGCCGAACCACGAAGGGGCGTTGAAAGAGCGCTATTAAATGTTTTTTGGACTTTTCAGATTGAGAGGAGGGCGCTGAAAAATGCAACTCGCACAAGGCGCCACAATTATTTGCTGCGGCTCTGTTTAGGTGTATAGATTTGTTTTTCAAAATTGCCAAGCAGGTTAGGAAAATATGACTTAATAAGAAGTTATTAACGTGCAATTTGTATTTGTTAGAATTTGTCTAAGAAAAGCAGAAGATAAAAGATGTGATTAGAATATATCAAATGCCTAAAAACATAGATGAGTTTTGAGAAGATGACTTTGGCAATAGAACAGTATAATCTCTCTCTCTCTCTCTCTCTCTCTCTATATATATATATATATATATATATATATATATATATATATATATATATATAATTCACAACTTCAAGACTATTTATAGATTGTGGAATTCCCGAATACGTCGACAACTCGCGACAGCGGAAAAAAAAACAACACTATAGTGTGGAGACGGGAGGCTGGATCACAGCAAGGGTGTTGTTTAAAGTGGGTCAAGATGGATCACAGCAAGCGTGTTGTTTATATCGATTGATAAGGCGGCGTATGATACGACGCGGGACGACTAGTATACCAAATTACCAATACATAAAACGCCTAATCCCACTTCCTGTGTTTCCACGTGACCGCAGATTCTAGGTCGTATGCGTTCGGTTACATTACACGCATATCAAAAACGTTTAATAAATATATCGTAAGACTCTTCACGGGGAAAAAAGGCAATATTATATCAAAATTATACCCAATCAAATCAACTTTAAATAAAACGAAGCCGCCATGTTAATATAAATAACATACAATTTTAGCTTGTGACGTCATTCATTCGAGAGTAAACACTGATTTCAATTTAACCATGGAATCTCTTATTCAGAGAGTAGTGATGGCGTCATTTTATTTGTATTAATAAAAAATTGTGTGTGATGAAGCTAAGAGATAAAATCTAATTTTCCAATACATGAATGTTCAACATATCAGTGTAGTTTTACTATCGCTATGTCTGCCTTAGCAGGCTGTTCAGTGTTCAACAAGAAGTCAGCAATGATAGAGATACTCTGTTCATTACAAGCCACTAACTATATAGTCAACTACAGTGGCCTCACACTAGTTGTCACGGTATTGACGACTCTTAACACATATTTAAACACATCTTTAAACACATATTTAAACACATTCTTGTGGCTGTATTGAGCACAGACGTATCTATTCATCATAGCAACATCCGGGTTGAAGAACTATTACTTCATCACCCCCCCTCCCTTCGCCTACTCCCCATATTGGTTTAAACACTGCCACTGCACGGGGTCATCAGTAGTGTAGCCCATGAATAATGTACACAGTGTACAGGCATCAACACGACAGGGGCTAAAGCTTTGGGGAAAAGGGAGGGGGGCAGGTTACAGCCAAAGTTTTATCACAAAGACTTCAAAGTGTAATACAGTGATCTTTTCTGAGATAGGGTGGCCAACTGCCTCGCGTGTGCCATGTGACGCCCAGTCAAGGTGGCCAACTGCCTTGCGTGTGCCATATGACGTTCAGTCAAGGTGGCCAACTGCCTTGCGTGTGCCATGTGACGCCCAGTCAAGGTTACCGCCGCCTCATCGAATCACTTATATTTTTATATTTTGTGCGAACGCGAATAGAGATGGATGACGCTATATATCCCCCGTCTGTCTATGTACAGGCGTTAACTAGCTACGTTAGCGTCGCCCGGGGCTGAATCTAAAAAATGCCGCCCCGTGGGTTGTAAGCAAAAGTAAGTGCGTTTCACCATCTGTGTCTTGTCTATATAGATGCCATTCTACTAAAGTCTTGTCTATATAGATGTCATTCTACTAAAGTGTTGTCTATGTAGATACCATTCTACCAAAATCTGTCTATATAGATGCTATTCTACTAAAGTCTGTCTATAAATATGCCATTCTGTCTTCAGCAATCCGTCTAGGTCTTCATATCTAGGTCGTCTTGTAAATGTCCACCCGTCTAGATATATGTCCATGTTTGTCCATTTAGGCCTTTATGTCTATGCATACATATTTCTGTTAAATGAAGGCCGCGCCACACAATGGGTCGAATGTGTGTAAAACAGCCGGTGGCAAAAATCTAGCATTAGAAGACATCATTTTCACATTAAGGAAAAAATAAAGTCAAATCAAAGGGATGGGGGTTGCAGAATCCTGGTTGCAATCTGGCGGCGGGTAGGCTAGGTGCGGAACTGTATAACTGTGTGTGCATTAATAATCTCCAAGTTTATACCGAGTCGTAAAAACTGCTCTATCTGTGCAATGAAGTGTCTAAGATCCTATCAGGCAACCAATCACGAGCCAGTTCCGTATACACGGGGTGAATAGCGTGTCAACAGCAGGGACACAACACATCTTGTGAATAGTCGGGACATAACACTTCAACAGCCGGGACACAACACAATGTGTCAACGGCAGGGACACCACACAACGTGTCAAGAGCCGGGACACAACAGAACGTGTCAAGAGCCGGGACACAGCACAGCGTGTCAACAGCAGGGACACCACACAATGTGTCAAGAGCCGGGACACAACAGAACGTGTCAAGAGCCGGGACACAACACAGCGTGTCAACAGCAGGGATACAACACAGCGTGTCAACAGCAGGGACACCACACAACGTGTCAACAGCCGGGACGCAACACAACGTGTCAACAGCAGGGACACGACATAAAATTTCAACAGCCGGGACACAACACAGCGTGTCAACAGCAGGGATACCACACAATGTGTCAAGAGCCGGGACACAACAGAACGTGTCAAGAGCCGGGACACAACACAGCGTGTCAAGAGCCGGGACACCACACAACGTGTCAAGAGCCGGGACACAACAGAACGTGTCAAGAGCCGGGACACAACACAGCGTGTCAACAGCAGGGACACCACACAACGTGTCAACAGCCGGGACGCAACACAACGTGTCAACAGCAGGGACACGACATAAAATTTCAACAGCCGGGACACAACACAGCGTGTCAACAGCAGGGATACCACACAATGTGTCAAGAGCCGGGACACAACAGAACGTGTCAAGAGCCGGGACACAACACAGCGTGTCAAGAGCCGGGACACCACACAACGTGTCAAGAGCCGGGACACAACACAGCGTGTCAAGAGCCGGGACACCACACAACGTGTCAAGAGCCGGGACACAACAGTACGTGTCAACAGCAGGGACACCACACAACGTGTCAACAGCCGGGACACAACGTGTCAACAGCAGGGACACAACATAACATTTCAACAGCCGGGACACAACACAACATGTCAAGAGCCGGGACACAACAGAACATTTCAACAGTCGGGATACAACACAACATGTCAAGAGCCGGGACACAAAACAATGTGTCAAGAGCCGGGACACAACACAGCGTGTCATGAGCTGGGACACAACACAACGTATCAAGAGCCGGGACACAACACAGCGTGTCAACAGCAGGGACACACCACAATCTCACGAGACTAAAAAAATTGATGTCATATTCGTGACTGTTAAGATGCTGAGCTGATAATTTTTATTTCGTTATCAGTCTTGATATGTTGCGAGTTTTAAAATATGTCCTTAAAGACGGCAAATTGTTTGAGACTTTCATCTGATTTGAGCCATATAATATAGATTATACAGAATGAGCCAAATATAGATTATACAGAATGAGCCACAGAATATATATTATACAGAATGAGCCACATAATATAGATTATATAGAATGAGCCACATAATATAGATTATACAGAATGAGACACAGAATATAGATTATATAGAATGAGCCACATAATATAGATTATATAGAATGAGCCACATAATATAGATTATACAGAATGAGCCACATAATATAGATTATATAGAATGAGCCACATAATATAGATTATACAGAATGAGCCACATAATATAGATTATACAGAATGAGCCACATAATATAGATTATACAGAGTGAGCCACATAATATAGATTATATAGAATGCTACACATAATATAGATTATACAGAATGCGCATCGTCAATTGAAATAATTTTTTTCTGAAAGCCGACATATTTTTGTTTGTATCAATATTTAGTTACTACACTATTAAAAAAACAACATAATTGGCGGCATTTTTTTTTCAGTCGTCGGCAGATGACATTTTAAATAGCGATATGCTGTCTGTATGATTTATATTCAATAGTTTGAGTGGTCACAATAACATGATTTGTGATTTCCATAAGTACCACCTTAAATTATCTGTTTGGTGTGTGTATATATTTCTACATACACAAACACACACACACACACACACACACAATCGTGTTATGTATGTTATAGCGCTGTGGAATTTTCAACGTCAATCCTGCACCACACACACAACAAGAAACATCTACGTTTGCCAACTCAGGTGCAAACGTTCCATAACTGTGTTGCGTAAGACATGAGAAACATACTTATGTAACTTGAAATAAATTTGTTTTTGTTTTAATCGCTACCGATGTACTGTAAGACATTAGCTATATACATATACAAATACACACACATATATATATATATATATATATATATATATATATATATATATATATATATATATTACTAGCTGTACCCTGCAAAACATTTGCATAGAGTTATACCATCAGGTTTGATCAGTAGGCCGAGTTATTTTTGGTTTCGGACAGATTCGATTTTTTCATGATTTTATTACAATTTAAAGATGCAATATGTTGTAAAAATACAAAAAGCAAACAAACAAATATTTAAATGGAATTATTTCACATTTTGGCCTTTGGGTTTCATGTTTGAAAACCGCAGAAACTATTCAAAACTGTAGATTTTTCAAAAAAATATTTATCAAATCATGACGTCGGCAACACGCCATTTTGAATTCTTAATTTTTTTCTTTCGATATAACGCAGAAGCGAGATCGCTATTATTATATTAGATACTGTTGCCGCGGAGATTCACAATAAATATGAAGATTCAGAAATTGTAATATTTTTTCTCATTTAAAAATAGATATAATTTTTGCATGAAAAAATAAATGATTCCAATTAAAAACAAAATAGGTTTCGATGAAAATACGAGAGTCTGAAATGAATAATAAATAAGTCGATCGTTTGTAGTGTTGTAACCATGTACTGAAACATCCATCAAATAATGACCTAATGTGACCAGAAGGTAATTCAGGTCATGCGTCCTCAATCAATCAGCTGTCTACTAATGTACTGTTGAACTATTCCATCATCGAGAGCATACAGCGACACGTTCTATTTCAATAACCTTCCCGACAAGTGGAGGAGCAGTGGAGGAGCAGTGGAGGAGCAGTGGAGGAGCACGGGGGAGGGGGGATAACTATTATCAGGTCAGCTAGAGTTATTTTTTTTAAGGTATTTATGTTAGATATCTTTTAATTTTTTTTTTAACTGCGCGAGTTTTTTTGTTTAGGCCTTATCAGAAGAAAAATAAAATCCGTTCAACGATTGTGTCAAACCAGCCAGTGGCATCAGTTACCCCATCAGTGAAACTCTACGTCAATAGAGAATTGTGACAGGCGGCAGTAAACAGATGATTTAGCAGGGATAGACACACTGTCGCAGGCAGATAAGCTAATTGTTTTATGCCATGTCACGTGACTGACAAACACAAACAGTCAGAACAATTAACCATATTAAACCAGATTTTCTAGTCGCGGACTTTTTCGTGAACTTCTTGCACATTGAGATCGAGAACTGAGATGTGTTATCAGCATAGAGAGGCAGTGTGTAGAGAGGCAGTGTGTAGAGAGTCAATGTGTAGAGAGTCAGTGTGTAGAGAGGCAGTGTGTAGTTGGGACGGATCTAAAACACCTGTTTTTAGGATACAGTATTTATACATAATACATATACATATATATATATATATATATATATATATATATATATATATAAATGACAGTAAACATTGGACGTATAAATGACAGTGATTATCGGATGTAGAAATGACAGTGAACGTTGGACGTAGAAATTACATGGATTTCAGGGAACATCGGATGTAGAAATGACAGGGAACATCAGCTGTAGAAATGACAGGGAACATTGGACATATAAATGACAGGAAACATCGGATGTAGAAATGACAGGGAACATCAGATGTAGAAATGACACTGAAAGAAAAACGGTTCCAAGCCTGCCATAGAAGAGCTCGATCAGAGATTTAAAGATCACGTTCTTATCCGTACGGTGACGTCATGAGCAGCATTGACATGGCAGTTGACTTCTTTAGACAAAACATGACATTGAAGTGTGGGGCTAGTTTAAGTTGACAGTCATGTATACATGTTCATTATGACTGTAAGATCCAGTCATGTATACATGTTCATTATGACTGTAAGATCCAGTCATGTATACATGTTCATTATGTCTGTAAGATCCAGTCATGTATACATGTTCATTATGTCTGTAAGATCCAGTCATCTATACATGTTCATTATGTCTGTAAGATCCAGTCATCTATACATGTTCATTATGTCTGTAAGATCCAGTCATGTATACATGTTCATTATGTCTGTAAGATCCAGTCATGTATACATGTTCATTATGACTGTAAGATCCAGTCATGTATACATGTTCATTATGTCTGTAAGATCCAGTCATCTATACATGTTCATTATGTCTGTAAGATCCAGTCATGTATACATGTTCATTATGTCTGTAAGATCCAGTCATGTATACATGTTCATTATGTCTGTAAGATCCAGTCATGTTTACATGTTCATTATGTCTGTGAGATCTGTCATGTATGCATGCTCATTAGCATCGGTTTCAATTTGAGTTTATCATTGGTGAGGCTGGATGTGAATGACATTTCTCCCCTCTGATCTCTCTCTCTCTCTCTCCAACCTTTCACTCTCTACCTTTTCCCTATCACTGTCTTTTATTTGATCTCTCTATCCCCCTCTCCCTCTAGCCTTTCCTCCCTGTCTTTCTACATCTCTCTCTCTCTTCTCTCTCTCTCTCCCTACCTTCCCTGTCTCTCCCTTCTCACATCTCTCTCCCTCCTCCTCCCCCCTCCCTCCCCCTGTCTCTCCCTACCTTTCCTGTCTCTTCCTTCACATCTCTTCTATCCCTACCTCTCTGGCTCCTCCCCCATCTCTAACCACCTGACTCTCTCTCTGTCACTCCTTGTATCCTCACTCGCTGTCTCATTCTCCACCCCCATCTTCTATCGCCCTCTATCTGTCTCCTTCCCCCACCACCGCTCTCCAAAGTACATATGTACAAGGCTCGATTTACTGTCGGGGATATCCCCAACACTGAGAACTGTCATCCCCGGCTCTGCCCTTTTTTAGCTAATATATCCCTGCCGGAGATGAAACCATAGACATTTATCCCCGGCCCTGCAGACATTTTTTCTTTAGCCCCGGCATTAGTTTTTTCTTAAATCGAGCTCTGCATAAGTGTATTACTATCACTATACTTTTCAAGTAAGAAATATTTATTTTACATTGGTATGTGATGTTATTGTTGTGTTCCATAAATACATTTAACTAAATACGATTCATATCGACCAAACAATGACTCACTCACTCATTAGAAAATACCAATGATATAGTCATCAATAAAACTCTAACTACAACATACTTCAGTAAAACAAATCATCCAATGAATAAACTTCAGTCAACAAATCATCCAAAAATAAACTTTCAGTAAACAAATCATTCAATAAATAAACTTCAGTAAACAAATCATCCAATAAATACACTTCAGTAAACAAATCATCCAATAAATAAACTTCAGTAAACAAATCATCCAATAAATAAACTTCAGTAAACAAAATCATTCAATAAATAAACTTCAGTAAACAAATCATCCAATAAATACACTTCAGTAAACAAATCATCCAATAAATACACTTCAGTAAACAAATCATCCAATAAATAAACTTCAGTAAACAAATCATCCAATAAATACACTTCAGCAAACAAATCATCCAATAAATAAACTTCAGTAAACAAATTCAACCAATAAATACACTTCAGTAAACAAATCATCCAATAAATAAACCTTTTTTCTTACATAATTTGGATGTTGGAAAAGAAAATCAAGAATTTAAGGGTGTACCGTTTCGGACACAGGGCGTTTTAGAGCATTTTCGTGGTATGGGTTTTGATAAATAGAGAGGGGCAAGTCATGTTTAATAAATGTTACAAAAATAAATAATGAGTTACGCCCCTTTGTACGCCCCTTGTTAATATAGCTTATGTAGTAAAAACGGTACCCTACGAAGCCCTAATATTCGCCCTCAGAGGTCAGATAGCAAAATGGACTTTTGCTGCACACATGGCAGGCCAAGACCTACAAAATGATATATACATCATGGGTCTAGGACTTATGGTTGTTGAGATCTAGGGTGATGACGGACAGACAGACAGACAGACAGACAGACAAAACGGGGACAATAGAGCATTTTTTTTCGAAAATGCTCTAAAAAACCTACTTAAAAAATTAAGCCCAATGATAATTTCATGATAACGAAATTCACAGTGTAACTAAGATTTGTTAAGTTGTAACGAAGTGTGACCTAGATATGAAGTAACACGGGTTACACCAATCCCCCCCCACACACACACCCTTATACCGAGGACTACAGAGTACACAACTTCACCAATGTAATAAATCGGATTTATGACCTGTACAGAACTTGACCCAGATCATGGATAAAGTGCACGTGTTACTAAATATGTAACAGATTAGTTCTGTCTGGGGGGTGGTGGGGGAGTCTTTTTGGTAATGTGTAGTAGTGTGGTAGGTGGTGTGTAAGCGAGTCAACACCGAAATGAATGAAACTAGGATTTAAGTTTTTGTTAACGAAACAATTGGACACAATTATACACAAATATTGTAGAGTAAATATTATGTTTTTACAATGTAAGTTATTCCACGTGTCGGTTTGACAAAGTAGTTATACAAGAATCAGTTCTATATAGGTCAGTCTAAAAATGGCGAGGTGTGTATCTGAGCCCAGGAATAAAGGCTCCTAGATGCAATTCTTCTATAATACAAGTGTGTGTGTGTGTGTGTGTGTGTGTGTGTGTGTGTGTGAAGAGTAGGCCTGTATTATGTATTTCTAATACCCACAGGCTGCATCAAACCGTTAAGTATTTAAACGATACATTCCACAATACAGGCATGGCCAAATGTTTCTCTTGTACATACATCTCTATACCTATAAGAGGCATTTGCTGTCTGTCTGTCTGTCTGTCTGTTCCCTTATAACTCAAGATGCAGACAAACAAATAACGTGAAATTTGTTACACATACACATAATTACATGGGGAAGGTTATAGGACAGGTTTCGTTTCATATCAATGGGTAGTTTAATTGTAATTAATTTTTTTTTATTTTAGTATTTTACTATATTAAAGTAATCTCGACGGCGCCATAAATAAAATTCCTCTGTGACGTCATTTCCCGATTCGAATAGAACTTGCGCGCTGGTGCTGTATTGTGCCTTTGTGATGCAAAGAATTGTTGTTGTTTTTTCATGCTCCTGGATTTGTACAGTTTGAGGAAGATAAAGGAATGAAGAAGGATTTTAGAAGAAGTGTGAAGTCATAATAATAAGTATATATATATATATATATATATATATATAGAGAGAGAGAGAGAGAGAGAGAGAGAGAAAGAGAGAGAAGAGAGAAAGAGAGAGAGAGAGAAAGAGAGAGGGAGAGGGAGGGAGAGCGATAAAGAGAGAGAGAGAGAGGGGGCAGGAGGAGAGAGAGAGGAAAGGAGGGTAGGAGGGAGGGGTGAGAGGAGGGAGGGGGATGGACAGGGGGGAGAAAAGGAGGGAGAGAGAGGGAGATGGGAGAGGGAGTAGGGGGAGAAGGAAAGGAAGGGAGGGAGAGAGGGGGTAGGGAGGGAGAGAGAGGGGAGGGAGGGAGAGAGAGGGTGGGAGGGAGAGAGAGGGTGGGAGGGAGAGAGAGGGTGGGAGAGAGATAAAGAGTGAGGGGGGCAGGGAGGGAGAGAGAGAGGGAATGAGATAGGGAGGAAGGGGGAGGGAGGGGGAGGGAGAGGTGGAAAGGGGAGGGAGGGAGAAAGGAGGCAGAGAGGGGTTAGGGAGGGAGAGAGGGGATGGAAGGAGAGAGGGAGGATGGACGTTGGGAGAGAAGGATGGGGAGAGGGGAGAGAGGGAGATGGGAGAGAGATGGGAGAGAAAGGGAGGGAGAGGGAGGGAGGGAGGGAAAGGGAGAGAGGGGGAGAGAGGGGGTAGGGAGAAAACAGAAGGTAAACAGAAAACCTTATTTTAAACCCAGGCAAAGCCGGGTACTTGCAAGTAGTTCTACTATACAGGCCATGGCCAAATGTGTCTCTTGAACATACATTCTACTAAACAGCCCATGGTCAGTTCTATTTTCTATTAAAAAATGCCGTCATGTCATAAACAAATAACACTGACAATAGTTCTGTAAACAAATAACAATGACAATTGTTCAGTAAACAAATAACAATGACAATAGTTCAGTAAACTAAAATCTACGGAATATAAAAGTTGCCCCAACGCCGCTACATAGCGTTCCGCAAAAAAAAAAGAAAGCACTGGGCGTGGCTCTTGGAGTAATGTGAGTGTTTTGAGGCTCACAAATATCTCAGACATTACCTATGGGGGGCGTGGGGGGGCTGTATATGCACAGTCGGGGCGCGGCTGTCATCGTCATCACGCCGTGCCACCCCCTGAGTATTTTTGTTTCAAACAATGCCAAGTTAGGGAACGAAGCAGGCCCCACGGGCTTCCATAGACTCCGTGTGCCCCATAGACACCGTGTGCCTCATAGACTCCGTGTGCCCCATAGACTCCGTGTGTCCCATAGTGCCCCATAGACTCCGTGTGTCACATAAGACTCCGTGTGCCCCATAGACTCCGTGTGCCCCATAGACTCCGTGTGCCCCATAGACTCCGCGTGCCCCATAGACTCCGTGTGCCCCATAGACTCCGTATGTCCCATAGTGCCTCATAGACACCGTGTGCCCCATAGACTCTGTGTGCCCCCCATAGACTCCGTGTGCCCCCCATAGACTCCGTGTGCCCCCCATAGACTCCGTGTGCCCCCCATAGACTCCGTGTGCCCCCCATAGACTCCGTGTGCCCCCCATAGACTCCGTGTGCCCCATTGACTCCGTGTGCCCCATTGACTCCGTGTGCCCCATAGACTCCGTGTGCCCCATAGACTCCGTGTGCCCCATAGACTCCGTGTGCCCCATAGACTCCGTGTGTCCCATAGACTCCGTGTGCTCCATAGACTCCGTGTGCCCCATAGACTCCATGTGCCCCATAGACTCCGTGTGTCCCATAGACTCCGTGTGCTCCATAGACTCCGTGTGCCTCATAGACTCCGTGTCCCTCATAGACTCCGTGTGCCCCATAGACTCCGTGTGCCCCATAGACCTGTGTGTCCCATAGTGCCTCATAGACTCCGTGTGCCCCATAGACCCGTGTGTCCCATAGTGCCTCATAGACCTGTGTACCCCATAGACTCCATGTGTCCCATAGACTCTGTGTGTCCCATAGTGCCTCATAGACTCTGTGTGTCCCATAGACTCCGTGTGTGTCCCATGGACTCCGTGTGCCCCATAGACTTTGTGTGCCTCATAGACCTCTGTGTCTCTCATAGACTCCAAGCGTGCCACGGAGTAAAGTACCCGCCTCAACCATCTCTTTTTTTGCATGCCTGTCTGGTTTTTTGTTTGTTTATAAAACGTACAGATAGAAGTATTCTTATTAAATTCCACGCCAACAGTGTATTAAACTATTAGTCGTCCATTGTAGTCAACTGTACTGTATGATCATCCCCCCCCCACACAGACAAACAGCGCCTTAGGGAGTTGAAAACTGTCTGTTAGTAGATGTACTACAGGATATACCCTGGACATAGAGCCTGCTATTAGTACAGAAGACTGTGAGTGTGAGAACCGTTTATTTTTAGGTTTTTGGGGTGCCCTAGGTAGGAACGTCGTCCTGTTTTTAGGAACCCTGGGCCAAAACAGTATCGGGCCCATTTGCCAGTTTGCGGGGGGGGGGTAGGCAGTTCACATATGAAATTCTACGATTGGATACTTTTACTCACGTGACAGTAGAAGATATTTAAAAAAACATATTTAAAACCAACATACGCAGACTTAACACGAGAGACAGTGTACATCGTCAAAGAATGGTTAACACCCCCCTTAGAGAATTGAACATTGTCACATAATGGTTACCCCCCCATGAGAGACTGGGTACATCGTCACAGAATGGTTGACGCCCCCATGAGAGACTGTGTACATCGTCACAGAATGGTTGACGCCCCCATGAGAGACTGTGTACATCATCACAGAATGGTTGACGCCCCCATGGGAGACTGTGTACATCGTCACAGAATGGTTGACGCCCCCCATGAGAGACTGCGTACATCGTCACAGATTGGTTAACACCCCTCATGCTATGTATCAAGTGTCATGTTCATTGGTTAGTTGGACGCAATACCGGGGTCACAGATGGTGACAAGTATCTAATGTTAGGTCGACCTCAGAACGTCTGGCCGGCTACTCACCTCATTAGACGGAGGACTGTCCACTGGGGTCAGAAAGTCATCAGACATAACCAGGTGGGCGCTGGCAGCCTCCCCGAGTCCCGGGGGTCGGTGGTCACTAGCTCCAGACTGAAGGATGGACTGAAGAGTAGCCGATGGGCGAAAAGGTGGAAATCGTGGGAGGGGGGTCAAGGTTGGGCCACCTTGAACCAAGGGCGCGTTAAGTCTCTTGTGTTGACGTTGGTGCCGAAATTAAAACTCTTGATTGTCCTCCCCTTAGATGGTTCATAGGGAATCAACGCTGGGTGCTGTTGTGTTTGTTGGGGCGCACAGTTCCCTTCCCTGAAACATAAAATATATGTACATAAATACATTTGCTGATACCAGGTGCTCCTTGGGGGGCGCTAGTGTGTGCGAGAGGCCAGTCATTCATTATACGATGACAGCAATTTGTGGGAGTATGTTCCAGTTAGAGTTTCATTCATTAAGTATACATCCGTCGGTTCTTAACCGGTGGTACGCGTACCACAAAGGGGTTTAGGGAAAGGTTATGCAGGGGTTTAGGGAAAAGGTTATGCAGGGGTTTAGGGAAAGATTATGCAGGGGTTTAGGGAAAGGTTATGCAGGGGTTTAGGGACAGGTTATGCAGGGGTTTAGGGAAAGGTTATGCAGGGGAAGAACGCCAAGGTCAATATCAATCAAAGTAAATTAAAAGATGCAATACTTCTGAAGATGGAAATAAAAGTCTATAGTGTCCATAATTTTGCCTCCATGTCATGGGGTCAGGTGTTTAAGGGGTGGGTCATTAGATCCCCCAAAGTTTCAATGTCTTGACAAGAAGAGGGAATTTTAGTTCATTCACATTTTTCAAATTTTATTTATGACTCGAAAAAAAAACAAAACGGAACGCTTTGAGTTTGACCAAACCCCCCCCCCACCGAACTTTGTGGGTACCGGAAGAAAGCGTCGGCTCCTCCACCCCCTCTCTCGTTCAACAGACCTGACCATCTATGGTGGAGCTGTGTAACCAAGGGGCACTATCCAAGTGGACACATCCCTGGTGACGCTATAGGTAGTTTATGATCAAGGGATCGTATCTGATCAACACACAGTGACCCCATTGTAGTGTTGTTTTCGTCGACGAAAACTAAAACTAAAACCTTCGTTAACGAAAATGTTGAATTTTCGTCAACGAGAACTAAAACTAAAATTAGCAGCAAGACTAAAACTAGACGAAAACTGAAATTATTACAGAAAAAACGAAATAAAAACTGAAACTAGAATATGACCTGGGACTAAAACAACACTACCCCATTGTTTACTATTGTAATACCACTGACATATATAACTTAAGATATCTGATCAACACTCCATTTTTTTTTTTTTACTATTGTAATACCACTGACATATATAACTTGAGATATGTAATTGGCCGGCATAAACATGTCAGATCAAGTTAATGAGTCTTAATGAATAGCTTGCCCCTCCCCTCCCACACTCCCCACACACACCCGTTCACCCGCTAAACGCCAGTCCACACATCATTCCTACAATATTTTACAATCAGGCGGAAAAGGAATTTGATCCTTAACGTATTCAGCCAATAATCTGACGTGAAATTATTTAAAAAATAAAATGTGCAAACCTTGACAAGCTGCTACTATGTGGATACCATGAACAGAAGAGTGGATACACTATGTCGTAGGTCCTCACCAGATGTGACGGGTATTGGGGGGTGAGGGAGGCGGTGGTGGTTGTGGGTGCGAGACAGACTGAAACTCACTGCTGTTACTACCATGAGTGACGGCAGGTTTAATAACAGACACAAAAAAAAATCAACTTTTACATTGCAACACACCACGTGGTAGAGATAGGGGCAGATAAGAAGTCTCCCCCCCCCCCCCACAAAGAGTTATCACAATCTTTTACAAAAAAAACCTAAAAACATTTTTTGTAAGTTGTTTGTACATATTGCTTGGGAGATATTATCTCGAAAATAAAGAAGTAATTTACATTCAAGGTCACTGATTAAAGCTTACATAACGTATCGTCAAACTGAATAAGTTGAAACATGCGAGTATAATGTATAGTCAAACCAGATAAGTTGAAACATACGAATATAATGTATAGTCAAACCAGATAAGTTGAAACATACGAATATAATGGATAGTCAAACCAGATAAGTTGAAACATACGAATATAATGTATAGTCAAACCAGATAAGTTGAAACATACGAATATAATGGATAGTCAAACCAGATAAGTTGAAACATACGAATCGAGTGACACCTTAATCATTGTAGTGTTGACTTAACAGAATAAAGGCTCATATTGAACAGACTGCAAGGTCTTATTTTAATTGTTCTTTCGGTCGACATTTAATTTGTAGTAACTGGGAGCAATCACAGAAACTAATTATTGGTTGTGAATAACTGGACCACGGTTATCGACATAAACTACTAAGTTACAAAAATGACCAAGCATAATTTTCTTAAGCCGGACTTAAAATTTTATCAAAGACTCAAAACTCTAATACAGACTTAAAACTCTAATACAGACTTAAAACTCTAATACAGACTTAAAACTCTAATACAGACTTAAAACTCTAATACAGACTTAAAACAGATTTTTTTTTTAATTCTAGCGAATTATCCTTGGAAGAAAGTCCGGGTTATTGATTAGAATTCATAAATCAAATTGCGAGTTGTGTCAGTTGTATCTAGAGATAAAATTCTATACAAGTAAAACCTTTTCTATAATACATAGGTTTGGCCTTTCAAGACTTTTTAGATCACTTTGACAAGTTTTGTAACAAAGTTTTAATTTCTTATAAGCCGGTATAAATATTGTAAAAATGTTGCAATGGAAAACGTCAAAGATACTGGGAAAAGGCATCCGTTATTGAATGTCTTGACAATTCTGAACATTGCAGTGGGTGACATTTTATATTGCGCCTGCGCATTCTGTTTGTGTGGTTTGAAAACTTCAATTATATATAAACATTAACACATTCAATTCGGCTTTTAAGTCAAATCTTTGAAATCCTTTACCTATCACCGTTATATAAAGATTAACACACTCAATTCGGAATTAAGTCAAATCTTTGAAATCCTTACCTATCACCGTTATTATTTTTTTCTGGTTTATGGAATTTCCTCTGCCCCGAGTTGGTCACACATGAGTGACACATCCAGCATTGTCAACAAGTTCTGTCAATTAACTGTTGATGAACTGTGACTGTCGTAGGTAGGCCTAGACCAGCTGGTCGTTAGATTCTTTCCGTGTACGAAATAAACCCAATCGTAACACAGGTGGCAGTGACCTCCCTGCTCTACGACCTGGTCTGGTCATGTTTTTTAAATCAGAGCGCGGCACGAAGTTTAATTATTGATTATTTATTATTGATTTGGTGCAGTGTCGTTGTGGTGCCTGTAGGAGGGAGGGAGGGTGGGGGACAAAGGCAGACACGTCCAGGAATATTTGGGGGCGCTATATAAATAGGTACCCAACGGGGAACCTAACAGCATCAGATTTGATAAGAAATGGGGTGGGGTGGTGGCAGTTGGGGCTAATGGTGGCCTAGTTTGGCTACATACAAGAGCGGCTTAAATTGACATCTATCAAAATGTTCTCTTTAGTTCATGAACAATCTAAATGGCATGGGCCGATTCAGCCAAATGGATAAAAAAAAATAAAGAAAAGAAAACAGCGTGGAGAACCGAAACACAGCATGGAGAACCGAAACACAGCATGGAGAACCGAAACACAGCATGGAGAACCGAAACACAGCACGGAGAACCGAAACACAGCATGGAGAACCGAAACACAGCATGGAGAACCGAAACACAGTAGGGAGAACCGAAACACAGCATGGAGAACCGAAACACAGCATGGAGAACCGAAACAGTTGATTGATGCCCAGTGGCGTAGGAAGGGTACTGAGGGTCGGGCGGGTGGTTCACCCAAACCAAACAGGCTCCTGGGGTGGGTCACCCAAACCAAACAGGCTCCTGGGGTGGGTCACCCAAACCAAACAGGCTCCTGGGGTGGGTCACCGAAACCAAACAGGCTCCTGGGGTGGGTCACCCAAACCAAACAGGCTCCTGGGGTGGGTCACCCAAACCAAACAGGCTCCTGGGATGGGTCACCCAAACCAAACAGGCTCCTGGGGTGGGTCACCCAAACCAAACAGGCTCCTGGGGTGGGTCACCCAAACCAAACAGGCTCCTGGGGTGGGTCACCCAAACCAAACGGCTCCTGGGGTGGGTCACCCAAACCAAACAGGCTCCTGGGGTGGGCCACACCAAACCAAACAGGCTCCTGGGGTGGGCCACACCAAACCAAACAGGCTCCTGGGGTGGGCCACCCAAACCAAACAGGCTCCTGGGGTGGGTCACCCAAACCAAACAGGCTCCTGGGGTGGGTCACCCAAACCAAACAGGCTCCTGGGGTGGGCCACCCAAACCAAACAGGCTCCTGGGGTGGGTCACCCAAACCAATCAGGCTCCTGGGATGGGTCACCCAAACCAAACAGGCTCCTGGGGTGGGTCACCCAAACCAAACAGACTCATGGGATGGGTCACCCAAACCAAACAGGCTCCTGGGGTGGGTCACCCAAACCAAACAGGCTCCTGGGGTGGGTCACCCAAACCAAACAGGCTCCTGGGGTGGGTCACTTAAACCAAACAGGCTCCTGGGGTGGGTCACCCAAACCAAACAGGCTCCTGGGGTGGGTCACCCAAACCAAACAGGCTCCTGGGGTGGGTCACCCAAACCAAACAGGCTCCTGGGGTGGGTCACCCAAACCAAACAGGCTCCTGGGGTGGGTCACCCAAACCAAACAGGCTCCTGGGGTGGGTCACCCAAACCAAACAGACTCATGGGATGGGTCACCCAAACCAAACAGGCTCCTGGGGTGGGTCACCCAAACCAAACAGGCTCCTGGGGTGGGTCACCCAAACCAAACAGGCTCCTGGGGTGGGTCACCCAAACCAAACAGGCTCCTGGGGTGGGTCACCCAAACCAAACAGGCTCCTGGGGTGGGTCACCCAAACCAAACAGGCTCCTGGGGTGGGTCACCCAAACCAAACAGGCTCCTGGGGTGGGTCACCCAAACCAAACAGGCTCCTGGGGTGGGTCACCCAAACCAAACAGGCTCCTGGGGTGGGTCACCCAAACCAAACTGACTCCTGGGGTGGGTCGCGAGTCACAGTTATAGCATTTAACTTATAAAAGAGAATAAACACTTTAATAGAGTAACTGGCCAAACAAGACAAGTTAATTGAATTGAATATTTCTTTGACAAGTATTATATTTATTGAATTATATCTGTTGTATTATATCTGTCGTATTATATGTGTCATATTATATATGTTGTATTATGTATGTTTTATAATATCTTTTGTATTATATCTGTTGTATTACATCTGTTTTATTATATCAAGGTTTACCCACTGTAAAACTACCCTAGTTCACATACATTATAACAAACATAACACACACACACATAATGCAATTAATAACAGCTGTCTAGCCGTCTTAAATTTTATAATAACAAAGTTGAAAAGTAAAAGAATCAATTTTATTGAATAAAAATAATAACTTGCCACTTACTGACCAAGTCCTATCTTATTACGACTAACATCAGAGAAATAAACAATTCGGTTTCTTTCAAGTTTTTCTTTCTTTTTTTACATTTTATCACATTCTAATGTGACCTACATCTAAATAATATTACATAGCATCTACAAAACAAACAGACCTCTCAACAGGCAGACAGAACTATTCGCGCCAAGGTAATAAAAAACAAAATGAACAATACATTTATAGATTCAGACAAGTAGTGGAGGAAAAAACCCAATTTAAAGATAAATAAATCCGCATTTCTAAAAATGAAAAAATACTCAAACAAACCGGATACAGAATGTTACAGCTGTGTAGACATTTCACTAACTGTACCTATTATACAGAATGTTACAGCTGTGTAAAAATTTCACTAACTGTACATATTATACAGATTGTTACAGCTGTGTAGACATTTCATTTACTGTACCTATTATACAGAATGTTACAGCCGTGTAGACATTTCACTAACTGTACCTATTTTACAGAATGTTACAGCCGTGTAGACATTTCACTAACTGTACCTATTATACAGAACGTTACAGCCGTGTAGACATTTCACTAACTGTACCTATTATACAGAACGTTACAGCAGTGTAGACATTTCACTAACTGTACCTATTATACAGAACGTTACAGCTGTGTAGACATTTCACTAGCTGTACCTAATATAAAATCTTGCGCGCCATTGTAAAGAGTTATACGGTTTTTATAAATTAATAAAAAGGTGAAATAAAAAAAAATGCCGGTAACAAGTTCCCCACCCCTCTCTCCCCGTCCATCATTCCAACTTCCCGGATCTACCCCCCCCCCCCTTTGAACACATCAAGGCCGTTAAACTTGTCACTAAAAAAAATTCCTTAAGTTGACATGATCCAGTGAAGTTTAATCCTGGTCCTTGATAGCAGTAGGAAATTTTGTTTCTACACTCTTAGGTAAAGGCGTCGCCAGAAATTGTACATCATGTATAATTTAGAAAATTAGCACCCCGGGGGAGGGGGAGGAGGAGGAGGAAGGGCGCTGCCGTGCATTGATTATTCTTGCGCTAAAAAGTGCCCAACACCCCTCCCCCCCCCCGGCGAAGTGCCTCAACTGATCACAAATCTGGGCCTACACGGCACCTGAAAGATGTACACGCCCTTGACAAGACAAGTGTCGGTAAGTTCAGTAATCAGACGGTTGCGGTGAACACAATAAAACAACCAATGGTACTTTGTATTCAAGTTTAGACACTGCTTCCGAAAATAAGTTGGTCATGTTGACCCCAATTGATAAAAACGGTCCGTTTCTCACCCCAGCCCCCCCTTTCCATATTTTCTCTCTGAAACTGTGCGTGTAGGGGTGTAGCAAGACAGAGGTTCTAAAGTACGAAACGTGAAACACTCCTGTAAGTGAGTTGATTCACAACCACAATCACACGGATGATACAATCACACGGATGATACAATCATATGGATGATACAATCATACGGATGATACACAGTGTATAGGACAGTGTATAGGGCAGTGTATAGGACAGTGTATAGGACAGTGTATAGGACTGTGTATAGGACTGTCTATAGGACAGTGTATAGGACAGTGTATAGGACTGTGCATAGGACAGTGTATAGGACTGTGTATAAGACTGTGTATAGGACTGTGTATAGGACTGTGTATAGGACAGCGTATAGGACAGTGTATAGGACAAAGCAGACAAACAATGAAATGAGCCATAAATGCATTATTTTTTTCGGCGGCGTATGACGTACTCCAGACTTAGGATGACAGAGTATTATGTACAGATACAGAGAGGTGATAGTCCATGCATTACAGGCAACAATAACAAACAGGATTTAACTATGGCGGGAGGAGGTGAGGGGGGACAGAGCCCTACAAAACCCGTTAGGTAGTAACTGTTAGGTCTCCTGACACAGGTCACACACAGGGCATACTAACGTTACAGACACGGAGTTGTCTTTAAAGATGGAGGTGTAACTTGCAATAATCAAAAGATAGAAATGAAAATGATCGACCAGCATTGGGCCCCTTGAGATAGAGCAAACGTCACGTTAGGCCCCATGAGAGAGCAAACGTCACTTTAGGCCCCATGAGATAGAGCAAACGTCACGTTAGGCCCCATGAGATAGAGCAAACATCAAGTTGGGCCCCATGAGATAGAGCAAATGTCAAGTTGGGCCCCATGAGATAGAGCAAACGTCAAGTTGGGCCCCATGAGATAGAGCAAATGTCAAGCTGGGCCCCATGAGATAGAGCAAATGTCAAGCTGGGCCAAATTTTATTGAAAAAACGTCACGTTGGGCCCATGCTTTAAGACAACCCTTCTGCCTCTGATCATATAAGCTAGTAAATAAACCAAAAAAGGTTATCCTTACTGTTTACAAATATGTAACTACGATCATTACACGTGTGAGACCCACCGATTAAGTCAACTTGAAGAGATGATACTTATAAAAGAGCGAACAGTTACAGTGTGATAAAACCCGCGAGTTCATCTGATAACTTTTTTATATTCCAGGCACAGTTCACGTGAAGTCTAACCGTGTTATTTTGAGTTTATCAATTCACAGGATCCGGGATATTTAGCATTGTCATATCAATTTCTGTCACACATGCCATATCAGCGATGCTCAAACTGTGAAATGAACCATTACGCGCGCTGATTAGCGGTATCATTCATTCAATACAGTTATTCGTGTCACCTGGCTGACCCAATTCTTTCCAGACCCACCCCACCCCTGTCAACCTCGTTTTTTTTTTATTAAATTTACGCTCACAGGGTAATCTCCTTCCTCGGGAGGGGGGGCGGGGGGGACAAAACACATGACCACGTGGTTGCTTGTGAGAAGAGAAAACAGTGTTTAATTCTAGCAGGGCCGTTGGGAAGAGGGGGGGGGGGTTGTCGTATCCCCAAGGTACATTTGAAAATAAATTGCCACTCCCTTCGATTTTATTGTCCACATCATTCAGGCGTTAATTTATTTTAATTAGTGTGGAAAAAGTTTTAAAAATGTATCTTTTTATAGTTTTGTTATATTAGGGCACAATTCTTATTCAAGTTTTAGTTTTCACTTAACTGTAGGCCCCCTAGCCCCGTTGGATAGGACAACTACGAGCTGTTAACGATGGTTGGGGAAGGGGGGTCCAAATTCGATAATCACCCCGGGCCCCAGATTGAGGGGCCCCCCAAAATATTTTCATTATATATTAGGTACATTATCACATGGCATGGTGTCAAATGTCAAAATGCAAGGGCCCCCAAAGAAGTCAAGCCCCCCGGGCCCCCAAATCCCTAGGGTCGGCACTGGGATGTAATAATGTACGCAAGGGGGTGGGGCACAGACTTTCATCAAGGCCCTCAGAAAGTTTCAATTTATAGGAAATGTGTACACTTTTCATTGGCAGTTGTTTTGGGAAGGGGGGTATGGGGGAATATTTTGCACTACACCCTGGGCCTCAACCGACATTAGTCCGTCTTAGTTGTAACACAATAGTTGTGTAGTCTTGGTTGTAACACAATAGTTGTGTAGTCTTGGTTGTAACACAATAGTTGTGTAAAGTACACGCGTCATGACATCACTGGATTTGACAATATTGGATGAATCGACAAAATAAAAGCGCTCACTGACATATAAAATCAAAAAGGGAAAAATTGCGTAAAAAAAATAATTCAAAGTTTAACGTTACCCCGTAAAATATTCCTGGAACTAGTGAAATAAAAAGTTCACACACAAATAAAAACAGATGGACAGTTAAAAGCTTTAGTCCGATACACAAAGACAGATGTGTTGAACACAGTAGTCCACGTGCAATGAATGACACAGATGTGTCGTAGACTTCCCCTATCGCAGCGTGTGCGTGTGTATGTCCTTATTACCTGAAACACGTGCTACTCAATTAATTACTTTCAGCACACACACACACACACACACACATCAACAGACAATGTGACGTCAACACTCATGTCCTGGACATTTTAAAAAGTCAGCACACAAAATAAAAAGTTCGCTCTCCACGGGTCAGCGTACGTTGTTGATATTGTCTGAAGTTAATTTGATTGACGTCTGCCAACTTGTTACATCCAATCATCTTCACGTAACGAGGTCAAGACAAAAAAATCTGAATGGAATTGAAGATAAAAGAAACGAAACTACACAAGCTCTGGTATATATAACACAGGGAACTTTTTTTTATCACATTCTAAGACACTATTCATTATACCTGTACTAGTATGTCGTTATCACATTCTAAGACACTAGTCATTATACTAGTATGTCGTTATCACATTCTAAGACACTAGTCATTATACTAGTATGTCGTTATCACATTCTAGTTCTTCTCTTTAACTTCATTTAGAACTAATAAGATTTGTGATAACAATAATTTTTGATATGATTTATTCACTTTTACAATATTCAAAATTCCCTGATGATCAGTGGTTCTTAAACTATTGACTTAGGGCCTGCCAGGGCCGTAGCTAGCTACTGTGGCGCCCTGTGTCAGTTTCTGAAAAGTGTAAAACACATTTAACAGCGCTCTTTCGGAGCACCTTCCCCGTTCGGCACCTGGAGCGGCTGCACAATCCACAGTGCCCATTTTACGCCACTGGGGCCTACTGTGTACAATAGACTGGGGCCTACTGTGTACAATAGACTGGGGCCTACTGTGTACAATAGACTGGGGCCCAATGTGCGCAATAGACTGGGGCCTACTGTGTACAATAGACTGGGGCCCAATGTGTGCAATAGACTGGGGCCTACTGTGTGCAATAGACTGGGGCATACTGTGTGCAATAGACTGGGGCCCACTGTGTGCAATAGACTGGGGCCCACTGTGTACAATAGACTGAGGCCTACTATGTACAATAGACTGGGCACTACTATGTACAATAGACTGGGGCCTACTATGTACAATAGACTGGTGCCTACTATGTACAATTGACTGGGGCCTACTGTGTACAATAGACTGAGGCCTACTATGTACAATAGACTGGGGCCTACTGTGTACAATAGACTGAGGCCTACTATGTACAATATACTGGGGCCTACTATGTACAATAGACTGGGGCCTACTGTGTACAATAGACTGGGGCCTACTGTGTTTAATAGACTGAGGCCTACTGTGTAGAATAGACTGGGGCCTACTGTGTACAATAGACTGGGGCCTACTGTGTACAATAGACTGTGGCCTACTGTGTACAATAGACTGGGGCCTACTGTGTACAATAGACTGGGGCCTACTATGTACAATAGACTGGGGCCTACTATGTACAATAGACTGGGGCCTACTGTGTACAATAGACATAAACTATTATTAGCCTCTGGTCATGCTGTCGCGAATGAAGAGGACCACTGATGTAGTTAAAAACAAAACGGGGCCCACGATGTCAGAGGGCCCCTGGACTTGAAAAGGGGGACCCCTAGTAGGTTTAAATAATTGCTTTAGGACGGTCTCCTTACTTATTTTGCAGTAGGAGCCTCAAATTGTTATCGACGCCGCTGAGAGCACCATGCTAAATGTCAACATTCTACATGTACAAAGAAATCTGTCACATTTTCCCCTTATTTGATCAGCCTATTCAGGGGGTGATCATCAATCTTTTGTAAAACTTGATCATTAATTCTTAGTGTCAGGAGTTGTGTTACTTGACGAAGAAGACTTTGGTACATAAGTGTAAGTTAATCTGTGTGTGTGTGTGTGTGTGTATGTTTATCTGTTTGTTATGATGTCAGATCACACTGACACAGCAAGACATTATTATCATTCCCCCCACCCCACCGCCCCACCGTATGTCGGTGAGACCCGCAACCATCAGGCGTCAGCTAATTTGTTTGTTTTTCCTCCCCACACGAGATGTATAACAAAAAACTGTAATCTTCTTTTTTGTTATTCATTTTAACTTTTCTTTATTAAGTATATTTCTTGCAGTGTAAACAAACTTTAAATTATTTTCTATGGCTTTGTCCGGCGTATTGAAATCTACTGTTATATTTTATCAATGGTGGCAAAATGCGGCTCTTGAGAGAATTATTCGTCTTTTGTGCAGCTCCCAAAAATGAGCCACTTTTTAAAATAAATTTTTGTTCTCTAAATTTGAAAACTGAAAAGGATGCGGCTGTTTAAAATATTGTTCGCCTCTCACCAACCTCTTACCTGGCCACCGCTGTCAAACAGAAAGCTAAAATTAGAACATTGTAATAAATTAAAGAAAAAAATTCTTTTTCAATGTAAGGTGATCATTAATTATTAGTTAAGTCCTACTACATAGAATGGTCCATCCTTCTCGGTGCAGTTGAAAGGGAGGTAGAGGAGGGGATGCAAATGCGAGGGTGAGGCAACCGAAACATTTGTCAGGGGCTCTAAATTTGGCCCCGGGGGGGGAGGGGCGCTTGCTTTAGAATGTGTTTATTTGGTTGCCGATTGGGGAGGGGTCCAGTGGAGCCCCGTTGTTATAGTTTGTCGATGGCCCAAGATTTACAGACTGCGGCCCTGCGGGGCCTCCCCCTCCTTCACCCTACAACGCCATCGCCTGCTACAACTTTAAACCGGATGTGTTCTCTCTATATCCGGCCACTTAATTCAAAGTTTTTATTCAACTTGAAGACTGTATGCTCCGAACATAAACAAAGTTATATAAATAATGAATGAGTACAGGGGGGTAGAAAGTTATTTCTGTATTCAGCCACTTCAAACTGAATAGTGTGAACAACTTCACACACACAGACACACACCACACATGCGCCATGTTGTTTTGAAACTGTTTTCTCGCTTTACCTTTAAGCTCGTAATACCCCGACATAACCACACATTTACACTTGACAACATTCAGCAGACAGTGAAGCAAAACATTAAGAAAAAAATATCTTTTAAGCTTACACACACATACACACACATACACACACATACACACACACACACACATACACACACACACACACACCCCACACACACACATTTGTGATTCCTAAGTTGTTTTTTTTCTATTTAGTTGACTCAATGTTGTTTCCCCCCTCCCCCCCCCACCCCCCATGCACTTGTCGAAAACAAAAAAAAACATCAAGAAAACGGGATGAATGAAGACAGAAGCGATGGACCTAATTTATTCGTAACGAAAAGGAACCAACTAGTAATTTATTACGTTCGAAGGGAAATTACTCTAAACGTAAAATGTAACATTGAATCCAATGAATCCACTCGTCTTAGCCTCCTTCTCACCCCCCCCCCCTCCCACTTTACTTTATGTGTGAGTTCCACACACCAGGTAAATTGAGGTCACTAGAACCAGTGTGTATTTTCGTGCTTCTTCTGAACGCTATTGTATTAACTGACAGTTGTTTGTTCGGACATTGTTTTTTTTTTTTTCTCAAAACGTTGAACGACTGGAAATGACATTGAATGGAAGTTTGGCTTTTTGCTTACATGGCGTTGTTGTGTTGAATGTAACAGTGAGACTTACATTGGCGGTGTTGTGTTGAATGTGACAGTGAGACTTACATTGGCGGTGTTGTGTTGAATGTGACAGTGGGACTTACATTGGCGGTGTTGTGTTGAATGTGACAGTGAGACTTACATTGACGGTGTTGTGTTTAATGTGACAGTGAGACTTACATTGGCTGTGTTGTGTTGAATGTGACAGTGGGACTTACATTGGCGGTGTTGTGTTGAATGTGACAGTGAGACTTACATGGCGGTGTTGTGTTGAATGTGACAGAGAGACTTACATTGGCGGTATTGTGTTGAATGTGACAGTGAGACTTACATGGCGGTGTTGTGTTGAATGTGACAGTGAGACAATTTGTAATGTTTTCAACAAAAAGTAATATGTTGAAGGGAAGGGGGGGGGAGAAAATAACACATTGTGTGAGTAGCCACAGGCTCGTTATTATAGATGGGCAATCTAAATCTGTCACCCCCTTCCACCCCCTTCCACCCCTTCCACCGACACCAGCTGAGAGGGCCTTCCTATTGGAATATAACTTTCCCGTTTCACATCTACTGTGAAATTTTATTAGGGGCCAGTGCTCGATTTAAGGAAAAAACCAGTGCCGGGGATGAAAAAAAATTTCTGCACAGTCGGGGATAAATGTCTATGGTTTCATCCCCGGCAGGGATATATTAGCTAAAGCAGAGCCGGGGATGACAGTTCTACTTGCCGGGGACATCTCCGGCATCCCTGGCGGTAAATCGAGCCCTGCTAGGGGTCCGAGATATGCACGCGACGACCTAGAAAGTAATTTTGTCAACGGCTCCAAAATGTTGCTTTGCCGAGTGCCCCAAAATGTACCATTGTCTGGGGGGCCCCCAAAATGATTAGAGCCCCCAATTGTATCAATGCATAGGGGCACAAATATATATATATATATATATATATATATATATATATATATATAAGAACGGCCCTGAGAGTTGGTAGGGAAGTTAGATACATACTCCTCTCTTACACCCCTCTCTCCCATGTGCCTACTACATGCGAGGCAAACATTTACACACTGCATACATTTGTGAAAGGTCTGTCACAGAGAGACAGATTATTATTTAACATAATAACAAATTGTAAAGGAATGTGAAAAGAGACATGAATATGATTTAGAAAGGCCACAGGTAAGCAATCTTCTCATTGACACAATTACGTACGTCATAGCTCCGCGTGATAATAATGTCTTCAAACTATGGAGAGTTCCATAGAAACAAGAGGCATAACTCTTGGTACAAACCACATAAGAATAGCGCGATACAACACCTGCAGATTTACCTGACGTTATGAGTAGTTACGGTGAACTGATTTCAAATCAATAAGTGGAGATATTGCTGACCTATGTCAGCTTAAAAAACACACAGCTAGACGAAAAAAAAATGCATGTCATGATATTATTAAAATGCTTCACAAGGCTTTATTTTTAAAATCATGGAAGGTATAGGAACAGTGTAGTGATAGGCCCCCACCCCTCATACACACACACGATTGGGAATCTTCGTGTACATATAGAGACACGCGATACACGCGTTCTGTATTAAGTTCATTTCATTTATATTAGTTCATATCAAGAGTTCATTTAATTTATATTAGTTCATATCAAAACTTCATTTTTCTTTTAGTTTCTACTCATGCCCGCCCCTCTAGGTTTTACCCCATGGAGGTTTTGTTCAGTGAGGTTGTACCAGCTGAGTAGACTCTACTGAAAATAGCCGAGTAGACTCTACTGAAAATAGCCGAGTAGACTCTACTGAAAATAGCCGAGTAGACTCCACTGAAAATAGCTGAGTAGACTCCACTGAAATGTTGAAAACCTTCAAACCTACACAATATAGATCATTGTGCTCGCTGTGGTTTAATGAACACATCCCGTGCTAACTGATCGATATTTATAAAAATCAATACATTGTTTGATCTTATGTGTGTGTGTGTGTGGAGGGGGTATATATGGTTGAATTTTGAGTCGTTACCTCTCTCACACAGTGACAACGGACAGACCAATAAGGACATGGGTGAATGGTATGTGTGTGTGTGTGTGTACTTTTGTTCTGTGGGGGGTCATTTGGTCAAGTGTGGGGTTTCGCCTTATCTGGGGGTTTTATCCTTAATTATTTTTGTCAGAGGGGAGGAAGGGGCGGGAGGGGGGAGGTCCGTCGGTGATTCCGTCCCGACACCAACGGGCGGTGCTGGAATTCAAACCCACGACCAGCACCAGACTGACCATCACACCAGCACCAGACTGACCATCACACCAGCACCAGACTGACCATGCTGACCATCACACCAGCACCAGACTGACCATCACACCAGCACCAGACTGACCATGCTGACCATCACACCAGCACCAGACTGACCATCACACCAGCACCAGACTGACCATGCTGACCATCACACCAGCACCATGCTGACCATCACACCATCACCAGACTGACCATACTGACCATCACACCAGCACCAGACTGACCATGCTGACCATCACACCAGCACCAGACTGACCATCACACCAGCACCGTGTCACTATTTGACCAGATATTTGGACGAGGCTGTGTTGAGAATGAAAACAAAAAAAAAACTCAGTGTGCATGAGCTCATCGTTAATACACTTTCCATTTCTGGGTTTTTAATGAACAAATTGGACTCTGGTGTTGTTTCAAGTGTCAGCTTACACACTTAAAGAAATTATTGATCGTTGGGGGCTAATGTTACATTAATGTGGCTCGATTGTTAGGGAAAGTGTTGTGGATGGTGGGGCTCTTGATGTTTGCGTGTCACAGATACTGTAATGTCTAGTCACAGACACTGTAATGTCGAGTCACAGACACTGTAATGTCTAGTCACAGACACTGTAATGTCGAGTCACAGACACTGTAATGTCTAGTCACAGATACTGTAATGTCTAGTAACAGATACTGTAATGTCTAGTCACAGACACTGTAATGTCTAGTCACAGATACTGTAATGTCTAGTCACAGATACTGTAATGTCGAGTCACAGACACAGTAATGTCTAATCACATATACTGTAATGTCTAGTCACAGACACACTAATGTCTAATCACATATACTGTAATGTCTAGTCACGGATACTGTAATAAATGTCTAGTCTAGGATACTCTAATGTCTAGTCACAGACACAGTAATGTCTAGTCACCGATGCTTTAATGTGAATATAAACATAAATAATACACCCATATTTACATCTTTTTGAGTCAAACCAAAAAAAACAAACAAACTAACTCACTATATCACTGACAGTGAAGTCAACAATAACAGACGCGGTGGGAGTGGGGTAGAGAGAGCTGGACCTACAAGATCTGAGTTCGAGCCCCCTGTGTGAGCCAGGATTTTTCTCGGGCCCGACCGATGTTCCTGAGTCCTCCCAGCTTACAAATCGGGTACTGGACATTGTGTGTGTGTGTGTGTGTGGGAGGGGGGATAGCACTGGCTATTGTATTAGCCACACAATCGAATAGACTAGTCCTGGCAACAGAAACAGATGATCTCTGGCTCCCCGTCGGTATGTAAAGGCCATAGAAGGAGAATTATAGATGAGATAACGTGTGATAGAATGACACAGTTCAGTGTATGATACTAGTGTATATGATACTAGTGTATATGATACTAGTGTATTGATACTAGTGTATATGATACTAGTGTATATGATACTAGTGTATTGATACTAGTGTGTATGATACTAGTGTATATGATACTAGTGTATATGATACTAGTGTATATGATACTAGTGTATTGATACTAGTGTGTATGATACTAGTGTATATGATACTAGTGTATATGATACTAGTGTGTATGATACTAGTGTGTATGATACTAGTGTATATGATACTAGTGTGTATGATACTAGTGTGTATGATACTAGTGTATATGATACTAGTGTGTATGATACTAGTGTATATGATACTAGTGTATATGCTACTAGTGTGTATGATACTAGTGTATATGATACTAGTGTGTATGATACTAGTGCGTATGATACTAGTGCGTATGATACTAGTGTATATGATACTAGTCCATGTGAAGTTCACGTTTCAAATGATCAAAATCTACACCTACTCAGTAGGAGTGAAGATAAAGGGATGTGGTTTGGGAGGAGGGGGGGTGGCATTCTGCTTCTTAATAAAAAAGAAAGAAAATGTCTGACGCACGAACTTTGTCCTCTATATCTTGGATATCTAAACAGGTCAAAGGTCATTGTCGCCCAGAGATTACTCCACAAAGTAGGTAAAGTTATTAGGTCACGAGTTCTGGCCGTGGCCAGAGACTGGTCCAGCTGGATTAGCCAGTGGTCAAGTGTTGTCTCAGTCATGGGTGTGTGTGTGTGTGGGGGGTACAATCCAAGTGTTTTTAATGCCAGGGAATGACCTGATGATAATCAGTGGTGCAGGAAAGGTTCTGTGGGTGGTGGGGCAGCACAGGGTGTAGAACTAGAAAGGGGCGCCGAAAATTAAATCTAACTGGGCGCCACAAGAGCCAGCTACGGCTCTGGTACTAATATAGCAAGGCTGAATATTGGCGTTATTTACATGACTGACGTTGCGTGGCATAACTAGGTCGCATGAGACACATATTGATACAAACACTTTTACATAAACACCCTTGTTGAGCTTCACATGTAACTAGGTCAGGTGAGACACATATTGATACACACACTTGTACATAAACACTCTTGTTGAGCTTCACATGCAACTAGGTCACGTGAGACACATATTGACACACATACACATGTACATAAACACTCTTGTTGAGCTTCACATGCAACTAGGTCAGGTGAGACACATATTGACACACATACACATGTACATACACACTCTTGTTGAGCTTCACATGCAACTAGGTCAGTTGAGACATATTGACACACACACGTGAATATAAACACTCTTGTTGAGCTGCAGACGAGGAGACACAAACAAAATTGACACGTCCATATCGTGTTGACCCACAAACTTGGTGTGTAATTGAAGTGAGAACACATTTATTAACGGTCGTCTTACATTCCTGATTAGTAATCATCGTGAGTCATTGATGGTGATGTAAATGAACCTGTACTGGTCTATAAACAGCTGAGACCAGTTGGTCCATATAGAAGATATGAGCAGTTCAGTCATTGATGGTAATGTAAATGAACCTGTACTGGTCTATAAACAGCTGAGACCAGTTGGTCCATATAGAAGATATGAGCAGTTCAGTCATTGATGGTGATGTAAATGAACCTGTGCTGGTCTATAAACAGCTGAGACCAGTTGGTCCATATAGAAGATATGAGCAGTTCAGTCATTGATGGTAATGTAAATGAACCTGTACTGGTCTATAAACAGCTGAGACCAGTTGGTCCATATAGAAGATATGAGCAGTTCAGTCATTGATGGTGATGTAAATGAACCTGTGCTGGTCTATAAACAGCTGAGACCAGTTGGTCCATATAGAAGATATGAGCAGTTCAGTCATTGATGGTGATGTAAATGAACCTGTACTGGTCTATAAACAGCTGAGACCAGTTAGTCCATATAGAAGATATGAGCAGTTGAGTCATTGATAACAACAGTATGACTAATCCCACTAGTTGGTCTATATAACAGTTGTAAGCAGTTGAGTCGAATGTAATTCTTGACTATTTCTATATTTTGACTTGCTTACTTCTCCGTGTTTCCCCATGAATTCATTTCTTCTATTGTGCAGTACAAAATCTACCCACAATGGTTATGTTAACCTAGTTGTCTTCATCTGATACGAACATAATGAAATAATCAACCTAGTGATATAACGAACACACTGTCTCACTTATGTATGTTGACACATGGAACTAATAACATCTGTTCACTGGTGAAAGTTTCTTACTGCTAAATAATCGTCGAAAACTTTTCCCTAGTTTCAATTTATCAGAAACATGATTAGTTTGGGGAAATAAAACATTCACTCCATTTGTCTAATGATCAATACAGGGCAATCAAAGATGATATTATATGGACAATCAATGATGATATTATATGGACAATCCAAGATGATATTATATGTGCACAAAACAAAGAACAATTCTAAGTTAGAGATACCTGAATTTGTACAGGTGAATGAAATAAAATAATGTCATAACATGGATAATGCAAGATGTGCAAATAGAATCAAGAGCCATACCAAGATGGCAGTAGTGATGGTATAAGATGTGCAAATAGAATCAAGAGCCATACCAAGATGGCACGGTATAAGATGTGCAGATAGAATCAAGAGCCATACCAAGATGGCAGTAGTGATGGTATAAGATGTGCAGATAGAATCAAGAGCCATACCAAGATGGCAGTAGTGATGGTATAAGATGTGCAGATAGAATCGAGAGCCATACCAAGATGGCAGTAGTGATGGTATAAGATGTGCAGATAGAATGAAGAGCCATACCAAGATGGTAGTATTGATGGTATAAGATGTGCAAATAGAATGAAGAGTCATACCAAGATGGTAGTAGTGATGGTATAAGATGTGCAAATAGAATGAAGGGCCATACCAAGATGGTAGTAGTGATGGTATAAGATGTGCAGATAGAATCAAGAGCCATACAAAGATGGCAGTAGTGATGGTATAAGATGTGCAAATAGAATGAAGAGTCATACCAAGATGGTAGTAGTGATGGTATAAGATGTGCAGATAGAATGAAGAGCCATACCAAGATGGTAGTAGTGATGGTATAAGATGTGCAAATAGAATGAAGAGTCATACCAAAATGGTAGTAGTGATGGTATAAGATGTGCAAATAGAATGAAGAGTCATACCAAGATGGTAGTAGTGATGGTATAAGATGTGCAAATAGAATGAAGAGTTATATCAAGTCGGTATTAGTGATAATAGAGGGGATGCAGACAGATGCATGAACGTTTTTGGCCAAAATTAGATAAAAATCAACATTAGTTTATTATTGAAGTGAGACCAGATGTTTGAGGGTTAAAGTTTGACACGGGCAAGGTTTCTATTTGAGCCTGATCCAAACAACAAGTTCAACACAAACAACAGGCCTAGCATGCAAGATGTCCTCCCACAATTATTTTAAAATCTCATTTCTTTATTTGATTTTTAAAAAAAATAAGAGATATCCTTGAAAACGAAAACTACCTCAAAATACCTAGATGCGGCCCCATTTCTTTCCGTAGCGCTATGGTAAATGGAAAAAAATAAAGTTCTCTTAGCCCATAAGGGCCATCGGGTGCAGATGAAGTGTAGAATTCATCTGTTTCTATAACCTCGGCAGATGAAGTGTAGAATTCATCAATTTCTGTAACAACCGCATTGAGATCGTATGTATAGCACAACGCCCAGCCGCCTTTACCTCCCCATGTAAACTCTTTCCTCAGGACCTGGAAAAATTTCCCTTAGTTGTCACCGAGGATCGAACCCTGGACTCTCAGGTCAAAAGTCAAGTGCTCTGTGACTCTTTAAGACTTATGTACGTTTCCCTAGCTTATAACCTGTATTGAGGCAATGTTTAGAAAGATCTGTAATGACATCACACATACATTAAAAAAGTTTATCTTACTCAGACACAGCCATGGCTGGCACGGTGGGGCAAGCAGATCATAAAGTCAAAGGGGCCCACACATACACTGAAAAAAATCCATTGTCTCAGAAGTCAAATTACAGAAGGGCATGAAATTAGGCATGCGAATAATTTATTGGCCTCCTACATCAAACATTCATTCATCATGTAGTCTTGTACATCATCAATGTCGTAAATTAAAAAGTTTTGAAATAAAGGTTTTCAATGTTTTGTTGTCAAGAAACATGAGTTTGTTAAAATAACATAACGAAAAACTTGACTTGAGTAAATTTGGTACACATGATTGTGTAGGAGGTTGTGATTGTGTAGGAGGTTGTGATTGTGTAGGAGGTAGGTTGTGATTGTGTAGGAGGTTGTGATTGTGTAGGAGGTAGGTTGTGATTATGTAGGAGGTAGGTTGTGATTGTGTAGGAGGTAGGTTGTGATTGTGTAGGAGGTTGTGATTGTGTAGGAGGTAGGTTGTGATTGTGTAGGAGGTAGGTTGTGATTGTGTAGGAGGTTGTGATTGTGTAGGAGGTAGGTTGTGATTGTGTAGGAGGTTGTGATTGTGTAGGAGGTTGTGATTGTGTAGGAGGTAGGTTGTGATTGTGTAGGAGGTTGTGATTGTGTAGGAGGTTGTGATTGTGAAGGAGGTAGGTTGTGATTGTGTAGGAGGTAGGTTGTGATTGTGTAGGAGGTAGGTTGTGATTGTGTAGGAGGTTGTGATTGTGTAGGAGGTAGGTTGTGATTGTGTAGGAGGTAGGTTGTGATTGTGTAGGAGGTAGGTTGTGATTGTGTAGGAGGTAGGTTGTTATTGTGTAGGAGGTTGTGTTTGTGTAGGAGGTTGTGATTGTGTAGGAGGTTGTGATTGAATCCATCCTGGCGGAGGGCGATGACGTACTTCAATCTTCAAGATTGGGATGGTGGGGGAGGGAAGGGTAGTGTGGAGGAATTATGACGTAAGTGTATTTGCTGATTGCCTCCAACTATGTGGTCATTTCCCCTCAGACCGTCGATGGCTATCTGGTGTGATTGACGGCTCTGTTGATTACCGTGATTTGATTGGCAGGATGCCCACCACTGACCGGTGCTGCTCGGGTCTTTGGTCGTGATAATATTCCATTGCTGTAATGAGGTTGTGTATACATACAAGCAAATATACACACTATCAGTCATATTCACAACATCAGTCATACACACCGTACCAGTCATATACACAATACCAGTCATATACACTCTATCAGTCACATATACAATATCAGTTATATATGCAATATCAGTCATATACACCATAACAGTCATATACGCAATATCAGTCATATACACAATATCAGTCACATATACAATATCAGTTATATACGCAATATCAGTCATATACACCATAACAGTCATATACGCAATATCAGTCATATACACAATATCAGTCATATACACAATATCAGTCATATACGCTCTATCAGTCATATACACAATATCAGTCATATACGCAATATCAGTCATATTCACAATATCAGTTATATACACTCTATCAATCATATACACAATGTCAGTCATATACAATCTATCAGTCATATACACAATATCAGTCATATACACCATAACATTCATATACACAATATCAGTCATATACACAATATCAGTCATATACACAATATCAGTCGTATCTAAAATATCAGTCAAATACATCATAACATTCATGATAATACTCGATTGACGCAGTAATGATGTGTTGCTAAATATGTTACAAGCACAATAAACATAATAGGATAGAATACATTGTGAATATCAGTTTTTTTAGTATTATTCTACATAATTTACGTTATCCCTAGAAATTGTCCAGTATGAGAGTATGTTTAGGTTATCCCTAGACATTGATGCTAGATAAGATAACTGTGCGACATTTCATAACATAACATTATGAAACTCGTTTACAAGATAGTGTGATACCTGTTAACATAATAGGGTAACAATACTGTGTACAAACATGCCGAGACATAACTGACAAGTCGATAAGATATTAAAATTACACCTCACAACATAGCAACGACCAAAATATAATCCAACGTATTCATTAAACAGGGCATCCCATTATTGTAGTGGTACATAGATATTTACATGAATCATGTCGATAATGTAATAATGATATATTAAGCACGTGACTGCAATGATATAACACAGCTAGCACGTGACTAATGATATAACACAGCCAGCACGTGGCTGTAATGATATAACACAGCCAGCATGTGACTGTAATGATATAACACAGCCAGCACGTGGCTGTAATGATAGAACACAGCCAGCACGTGGCTGTAATGATAGAACACAGCCAGCACGTGACTGTAATGATAGAACACAGCCAGCACGTGACTGTAATGATATAACACAGCCAGCACGTGGCTGTAATGATAGAACACAGCCAGCACGTGGCTGTAATGATATAACACAGCCAGCACGTGACTGTAATGATAGAACACAGCCAGCACGTGACTGTAATGATAGAACACAGCCAGCACGTGACTGTAATGATATAACACAGCCAGCACGTGGCTGTAATGATAGAACACAGCCAGCACGTGACTGTAATGATAGAACACAGCCAGCACGTGGCATGGAACAAAGTTACGTAATATATATGGACGTGACGTGTAATGACGCAACTAGCCACGTGACAATTAATGATGCAATCAATCTGGCTGTAATCTTTTCTTTCTCTCTCCTCCTCCTCCTCCCTCCCCCCCCCCACCCTTCCCACATAAAAAAAACGACAGAGAACTGGGTTTAAATTAAAATAATGTTTTCAGTATCTAATGCTCTTGGATACGTCTGTCTGTCCGTTACGGTGGTGGGTCATTCTTTAATTAGCAAAAGACAACATTCGTTCTGCATCAAGTCTTGTCTATGACCCTCCCCCCCCCCCGCCTACATCCTCTTCCCCCCCTCTTTCCCCCCTCCTCCCCTCCACCAGACCCAACCACTTTGATTAGTTAAAAAAAACAACCAACAAAGCTATAGACGAGTAGTGTACAATAGTGTACCTGTATCTTATTTTTTTTTGTTAGTGTAGTGACGAGCCTGTCAATAAACATGGCAGGCCACGCCCACTGCTATGGATGTTACTTTGTTAGGTGCACGTTTGTTGACATTTGAAGTCCACGGGGTGGGGTTGGGGGTGGTGGGGGTGGGGAAAGCTCGTCTTACCAGCAGCGATCAAGAGTGAAGAATACATATCTGCACTAGTCACAAGGAGGAGGGGGTGGAGGGGTGTGTGGGGGGGGGGGGTGGATGATCGGAACGTCCATGAGGTAAAGGGGGGGAGGGTAAGGGTGGGTGAAGAGTGAAGTTGGACCGAGAAATTCTTCACTTATCACACAGAGTGAAATATCTCCGGAGATTACCCATCACACTTTGACCTACTAGACCAATCAACCCGTCACTTCAGTTCTGACACTACTGTTTATCTTTTCAACCCCCTCCCCAGACCCACACTAAATTTGACAAAAAAAGTCTATGACGGTCAACCAACTCTCTTGTGTAATATCGGCACTGATGGCCATGGGGACGTCCTACTCCTCGGTGAAGAGATTTTAAAAAGGTTACCTGCCCCCCCACCCCAACCACAAACATCCCAACGACCCCCCCCCCAACCCCTCACGACACACTCTCACTCGTACGACACACTAGAATGTTTCTTATACGTCTCCATCGCCACCATGACACACTCCCGTCACGACAATACAAATATCGATTCGGATACTTCTCCATCACGACACCCCACATCACATTGTGTCACTCCCATCACGACACCCCACATCACGACACCCCACATCACATTGTGTCACTCCCATCACGACACCCCACATCACATTGTGTCACTCCCATCAGGACACCCCACATCACGACACACTACATGACGACACCCCACATCACGACACCCCACGTCACGACACCCCACATCACGACACCCCACATCACGACACCCCACATCACATTGTGTTACTCCCATCACGACACCCCACATCACGACACCCTACATGACGAAACCCCACATCAGGACACCCCACATCACGTTGTGTCACTCACATCACGACACCCCACATCACGTTGTGTCACTCACATCACGACACCCACATCACGTTGTGTCACTCACATCACGACACCTCACATCACGACACCCCACATCACGACACCCCACATCACGACACCCCACATCACGTTGTGTCACTCCCATCAGGACACCCACATGACGACACCCCACACCAGGACACCCCACATCACGACACCCCACATCAGGACACCCCACATCACGACACCCCACATCACGACACCCCACATCAGGACACCCCACATCACGACACCCCTACATCAGAGCACCCCACATCACGACACCCTACATCAGGACACCCCACATCAGGACACCCTACATCAGGACACCCCACATCACGACACCCCACATCACGACACCCTACATCAGGACACCCCACATCACGACACCCTACATCAGGACACCCCACATCACGACACCCTACATCAGGACACCCCACATCACGACACCCCACATCAGGACACCCCACATCACGACACCCTACATGACGACACCCCACATCAGGACACCCCACATCACGACACCCCACATCACGTTGTGTCACTCCCATCAGGACACCCCACATGACGACACCCCACACCAGGACACCCCACATCACGACACCCTACATCAGGACACCCCATATCACGACACCCCACATCAGGACACCCCACATCACGACACCCTACATAACGACACCCCACATCACGACATTCCACATCAGGACACCCCACATCACGACACCCCACATCAGGACACCCCACATCACGACACCCCACATCAGGACACCCCTACATCAGAACACCCCACATCACGACACCCTACATCAGGACACCCCACACCAGGACACCCTACATCAGGACACCCCACATCACGACACCTTACATCAGGACACCCCACAACACGACACCCTACATCAGGACACCCCACATCAGGACACCCCACATCAGGACACTCCACATCAGGACACTCCACATCAGGACACCCCACATCACGACACCCCACATCACGACACCCCACATCACGAATACATCGACTAATTTTTTTTTTAATTCAATTTCTCTAGAAATTTCTAAAAATATGAACCGAGCAAAAACTACAATTCTTTAATTCTTTTTATTGATTCAGTTTTTGTAGTTTTTTTTTTGTCAACTGACAAATCCGATGATGGCACACGGTACAGATGTAAATGTCAGACAGGTTTCCATAGTGAGACACGTAGCAATTGAACAGAATCAATGGGCAGCCGCATGTGACATTTAGATGTTTTACCTAGACTGATTTCACAGCTACAGCTATCTATCTACTGATTTCACAGCTACAGCTATCTATCTACTGATTTTACAGCCACATATATCTATTTACTGATTTCACAGCCACATATATCTATCTACTGATTTCATAGCCACAGATATCTATCTACTGATTTCTTAGCCACATATATCTATCTACTGATTTCACAGCCACATATATCTATTAACTGATTTCACAGCCACATATATCTATCTACTGATTTCTTAGCCACATATATCTATCTACTGATTTCACAGCTACAGATATCTATCTTCTGATTTCATAGGCACAGCTATCTTCTGATTTCATAGCCACATATATCTATACTGATTACATAGCCACAGATATCTGTCTACTGATTTTGTAGCCACATATATCAATCAAACTGATTTCATAGCTACTGCTCTGTATCTACTGATTTCATAGCTACTGCTCTGTATCTACTGATTTCATAGCTACTGCTCTGTATCTACTGATTTCATAGCTACTGCTCTGTATCTACTGATTTCGTAGCTACTGCTCTGTATCTACTGATTTCATAGCTACTCCTAAAAGTCTTCTGTCTATCTAATTTCACAGCCAATGTAATGATAACACCCTGGTACTCTCAAAACGTTATATGACGAATGACGTCAGACAAGAAGTAAGGACACGAATGGCCGATCTAAGTGTCCAGGGTTTGATCTCCATAAAAACCTAAGGACATTTCAGATCATGGTCAAACTGTTCCCCACATATCCCGTGGTGCCTCCATGGCCATTGCACCTTTGTTTATTGTGAGAATGAAAGAAGGGCACACACAAAAAAAAAACAACAGTCCCATGATGGCTTATAGGATCAAAGAGATAAACATGTCACCCTCACTCTCACCTTCACAGATCAAAATCAGGGGGTGGGAGAACTTTCATATCTGGGTATAAATGGGTTCCTCAGTGGACAGAATTTGCAATACCAAAAGCAGATGGGTATAGACTTTATGTTATATTCTAAAAGTCACTTAATCCACGGGTTTTTTATTTGTGGAAACGACGCATTGAGTCGCCTATAGTTGGCAGTTCTTGTCCAGGATCAATTTTTAATATATTAATACTTAATGGGAAGTTTAGCTCATGCCGATAAACTTTTAATACATTTAAAATGTAAATGGGAATTTAGTTCTGGCCTTTAAATACTCTCTCCTAGCCAATGCTCTTTTTGTTTTCTATGATTTCATCCGAGATACGTTTTGTACTGTCCAAATGTTTAGCTAAGATAAGTCTTGTATTGGACAATGTTTAGCTAAGATAGTCTTGTACTGCCCATATGTTTAGCTAACATACGTCTTATATTGGACTATGTTTAGATAAGATACGTCTTGTATTGGACGATGTTTAGCTAAGATACGTCTTGTATTGGACAGTGTTTAGCTAAGATACGTCTGGTATTGGACAGTGTTTAGCTAAGAAACGTCTTGTATCGGACAATGTTTAGCTAAGAAACGTCTTGTATTGGACAATGTTTAGCTAAGATACGTCTTGTATTGGGCAAATATAATCTAAAGGGAGCTCATCCTTGTCCCACCCTGAATGAGTCATCCAGGGTGACCCAGTGACCTATGGCCTCCATGGTGAGCTTCTGGTCATCGAAGCTTAGTATATCTGTGTGGATGTAGTCTCCACATCAGTAGCTGTGTGGATGTGGTCCACACATCAGTAGCTGTGTGGATGTGGTCCGCACATCAGTAGCTGTGTGTATGTTGACTACACATCAGTAACTGTGTGGATGTGGTCTACACATCAGAAGCTGTGTGGATGTGGTCTACACATCAGTATCTGTGTGGATGTGGTCCGCACATCAGTAGCTGTGTGGATGTGGTCCACACATCAGTAACTGTGTTTATGCTGACTACACATCAGTAACTGTGTGGATGTGGTCCACACATCAGTAGCTGTGTGAATGTGGTCTACACATCAGTATCTGTGTGGATGTGGTCCGCACATCAGTAGCTGTGTGGATGTGGTCCACACATCAGTAGCTGTATGTATGTTGACTACACATCAGTAACTGTGTGGATGTGGTCTACACATCAGAAGCTGTGTGGATGTGATCTACAAATCAGTAGCTGTGTGGATGTAGTCTCCACATCATTTGCTGTGTGGATGTGTTCTACACACCAGTAGCTGTGTGTAAACACGTTAAAGAGATAACAGACAGTTCTTGTGAAGTCCTAGTAGACAAAACCGTTCTTAGGTTCATGGTGGGGGGGGGGGGGAGGGTATGAAGCCATGCAGAAACTTACAGCGGAGATGTTGAGGGCCATATAGCCAAAATACATGTCAGGGCTCTCTTACTATGAGGTCAAATAGGGACCTTCTATGCAATATGTATATTACAAGTACTGATATAACATGTGTCTCATTGAGTGGAGATACAGCAGGTATATTACAAGTACTGATATAACATGTGTCTCATTGAGTGGAGATACAGCAGGTATATTACAAGTACTGATATAACGTGTGTCTCATTGAGTGGAGATACAGCAGGTATATTACAAGTACTGATATAACATGTGTCTCATTGAGTGGAGATACAATAGTTATATAACATTCTCTTGATTCTCCAGCTTCAATCACTATCTAGCGGTATAGATTTGATTGTATGGTGGTGGTGGTGGTGGGCGGGGGGGGAGTTATGTGCACATTCTGAGAGTGTCCAATAAATGTTCCATACACCCCCTCCTCACCGATGGCGTAAATAAAAGAGCGGGCGAAGGGGCGCTACACCATGGTAGGCACTTCTAGCCAGGGGCGTCATCTGCCATGAATTTAGTTATTTTACCCACGAGAAGGGGGCCACTAGTGTTAGTTATGCCACTTCCCCCCATCCACCCCCTCCACAGAAGGTGAGATAGTGTTTACATTAGTGTTAAAACTTCACATCAAACTAGTTAAGAAAATCACAGAAACATATATATAAAGTCACAAATATCCCACGACTGAATTTGAAAACATATTTACAACTAATTAAACAATAGCTATAATCAGTAATATCGAGGCTATGTCAACAATAGCCATAATCAGCAATATCAAGGCTATGTTAACAATAGCTATAATCAGCAATATCAAGGCTATGTTAACAATAGCTATAATCAGCAAAATCAAGGCTATGTTAACAATAGCTATAATCAGCAAAATCAAGGCTATGTTAACAATAGCTATAATCAGCAAAATCAAGACTATGTTTAATAATTGCTATAACCAGCAATATCAAGGTTATGTTAACAATAGCTATAATCTGCAATATCAAGGTTATGTTAACAATAGATATAATCTGCAATATCAAGACTATGTTAACAATAGCTATAACCAGCACTATCAAGGCTACTATGTTTAACAAAACTGCAGGATAAAATATAAACGCTATATATTAAAACAGATTTAAAAAAAAAGAAAGAATATGATAGCACAAAATAGTCCAACTTGCCTGTATCCACTACTTGTGCACAACTGAGTTAATCACCTATCGATCCTATGGAGACTATGGACCAGCGACTAATCCAAGCGGCGTAAGAAACGAGAGACTTCCTTCTCCTGTTTTTTAACGGTACAACAGCCCGGCCTTTTGTCTTTACGTTCCAATCACTTCTTGGAGTGTGTATATATATATATGTTTTATTATTCCCCCTTGATGTGTTTTATTTGATACGACCACTTGACTATAAAAAAAAAAACGCCCCCTTCCCTGTAGTGTAGCTTTTTCCTCTTCCACTACCTATCCAACACCCGTAGTTTTTTAATGGTTGAAGCGTCAATCGCAGCCAGGCCCCGTAACTCTACCTACACTACTGCTCCCGCGATTAGCTCGCCTGTCACCCCCCCTCTCCACCCCCCCCCCCCCCGATTCCTCTCGCTCAGCTTTTAAATGTTATTGTGCCACTGATCGGGTCTAGTTTTTCTATCTATCTATCTATCTATCTATCTATCTATCTATCTATCTATCTATCTATCTATCTATCTATCTATCTATCTATCTATCTATCTATCTATCTATCTATCTATCTATTTGTCTGTCTGTCTATCTATCTAACTATTTTGGGCCATAGATATTCATATATCTTAACGCAGGTCTGTCTGAATGTCTGCTTACCTCTACAGTTCCTAAATATCTTTGTCTCTGTCTGTCTATCTGTTTCTCTGCCTAAACTGTCTCCTATCTCCCGATATAACCAATTATCTTCATCCAAAGGTCTTAAACATTTCCTGCAATTCATTCTCCCCTCTTTGTCCGTCGTGCATACTCGGTAACAGCATATGAACAACATATGAACAACATATGAACAAATATGAACAACATATGAACAACATACTAGCAATATACTAGCAATATACTACCCACATACTAGTAATATACTAGCAACATACTAGCAGTATACTAGCAATATATTAGCAATATATTAGCAATATACTAGCAATAAACTAGAAATATACTAACCACTTACTAGCAACATACTAGCAACATGCTAACAGCATACTAGCAAGATACTTACAATACATAAACAAACATCAGGATACAAACATCTCTATGTCAGTGGTACAGTCAAACTATCATGTTACCACTTTTTAATAAATGGTTGCTAGTTTGATGAAAAAATACGGGGAGGGGGGAGGGAAGGAACGGAGCGCCTGCCATGTTTTAAATAAAGGAATGTATCAATTCATTCACCCCCCACCCTCACTCGCTCCTTCTGCACACCCTGCTCCTAAAGGAGGCGAGTAACGGCTGAACGTATCGATAAATCAATAGACCCAGGGGTTGAACATTTTCTGAAGATCATGATAACTGGGCTAGGCGGAGATTTAAAAGTAGAAAAAAAAAATTATTGCTAGACACTGACACTGACACAAACACACACACACACACACACACACACAACTACACACATACCGGCACCCTATGTACACACAACTACACACATACCGGCACCCTATGTACACACAACTACACACATACCGGCACCCTATGTACACACAACTACACACATACCGGCACCCTATGTACACACAACTACACACATACCGGCACACTAGATAACCCCCCTCCCCCCCCCACACACACACATGCTGTGGTTAAAATTATTGGTGTGTAAAAAAATCACAACTTTAATCTGGATACATTATGCTCAAATGTGTGTGTGTGTGTGTGTGTGTGAGAGCGTGAAAGAGAGAGAGAGAGAGAGTCGGCGTACCGAGGCACCGTTAGCACCAAAACTAATTGATCCGTTGAAATGGTTTCAATTCTGATGAAGGAAGGTGTGGAAGGTGGTGGGGGGGGGGAGGGTTGGAGGCACACCGCCGGCAATATATGGTAGAACGTGCTAGATTGACGTATGTGTAGTAATGAAAGCGGGGGGTGGGGGGGGGGGTTAGGGCGATCCTCGGGAGAACTAGGCCCAGATATATTCTTATACGACCGTCAAATAAGTATTGCTTGTTGATCTATTCCAATAGATCAGCACATATTTAGCCTGCAATCAGCAGTTCCCTCTTTTATATTTACTTCATGGTGTCCTTCACTTATTACGTAACGCTTTACTTCTTGATTTACGTTATATGTGAACGACCCCTGTATAGTCCAACGGTAGAGTTAAGAAACACCTTCGTATTTTGATGCAAAGCTTAAGTTGTTAATTGAGAGAAACAAATTTTGTTCTTCCAGAATTATCTACAAATGTACATGAAGTTGCGAACTCATTAGCACATATTACAAGCTGGCAATCTACAGCACATATCAAACCTCACAGTCTACAGCACATATCAAAAGCTGTCAAACTGCAGCACATATCAAAAGCTGGCAATCTACAGCACATATTAAACGTTGGCAATCTACAGCACATATCAAAAGCTGGAGAACTACAGCACATATCAAACCTCACAATCTACAGCACATATCAAAAGCTGGCAGTCTACAGCACATATCAAACCTCACATTCTACAGCACACATCAAAACCTCACAATCTACAACAGATCTCATTCAATTCATTGTAATATTTACCACTAAACTTTCTTGCATTTTTTTAACCTCATATAATCAACTAAAGTAAGATCTTGATTTGGTCAAATCGTTCATATCTATGGTGTACATAGATTTAAACTCTTAAGCTGAAAATTCTACAAATAACCTGGCTGTTAGCGGGCCAGTTAAGCATGTTAATTTTTAATTTGCAAACATATGTAGTAACAAAGTCACCCGGCCAGGGGTTCAGCGTGTTAAATAAGAAAAAAACAACAGATCTAACCAGATAATTGTGGAAACGTATGTTCAGGCAGAGATGTGGGAAGGTTCTAAAACTGTTTTAACAAGCGCCTTAATTGTTTTTCCTTGCTTATTATCGTGATTAGATATGGGGAGGGGGGGGAGGGAGGGGACCTCTCTGTGACACTTGATTTATTACCTGCGCTAGAAATAACAGGTTGACAAGGTCTCTAGGCACCACACAAGCTAATCAGACAATCTCCGTTTAAAAAAAACTATTGGATTTACACGATAGTTGGTGTGGTGGGTGTTGGTGGTGATGGATGTTGGTGGGTGTTGATGGTGGTGGTGATGGGTGTTGGTGGTGATGGGTGTTTGTGGTCGTGGGTTTTGGTGGTGATGGGTGCTGGTGATGGTAGTGATGGGTGTTGGTGGTGATGGATGTTGGTGGGTGTTGATTGTGTTGGTGATGGGTGTTGGTGATGGTGGTGATGGATGTTGGTGGTGATGGATGTTGGTGGTGGGTGTTGATGGTGGTGGTGATGGGTGTTGGTGATGGTGGTGATGGGTGTTGGTGGTGATGGATGTTGGTGGGTGTTGATGATGGTAGTGATGGGTGTTGGTGGTGATGGATGTTGGTGGGTGTTGAATGTGTTGGTGATGGGTGTTGGTGATGGTAGTGATGGGTGTTGGTGGTGATGGATGTTGGTGGGTGTTGATGGTGGTAGTGATGGGTGTTGGTGGTGATGGATGTTGGTGGGTGTTGATGGGTGTTGGTGATGGTGGTGATGGGTGTTGGTGGTGATGGATGTTGGTGGGTGTTGATGGTGGTAGTGATGGGTGTTGGTGGTGATGGATGTTGGTGGGT
>JAGDYQ010000001.1:6479111-6514111 GCA_021962125.1 Bulinus truncatus | reverse complement strand
ATATACACACCAGTCAATATGTGTAAAATACACACCAGTCAATATGTGTAAAATACACACCAGTCAATATGTGTAAAATACACACCAGTCAATATGTGTAAAATACACACCAGTCTTATGTTTTCGTTTAAGTAGAAATGCCTTCAATATAAACACATATAATTAATGAATTTTTTTATTTTCTTAATTTTAACCTTGCCTCTCCTAACAGTTGGTTTGCTAAAACAAAACCGTTTTAATCGTGGATCGCGTAGCGTTAACTTTTGAGATGCACTGGCTTAGAAAATCATGTTACATTGTAATAATTCTGGGAAGGTATGTATGTGTGTGTGTGTGGGGGGGGGGGTTGTGTGTGTGGGGGGGGGGTAATACAACATAAAACATAAATTATTTTTATTTTGAAAGCTGATAGAGATAGAAATTTTATAACTTCGTCAGACAAAAACAAATTATAAAGTTCAGGTAAAAGAATTAAGTAACAGAAGTTTCTTGATTATTTAGAATCGGTAGATTTATACAGACTTTTTGTTTACAGATGAGATCTTGAGATCTTCTCAGTTTACAAGGGATGGGGGGTGAGGGGTGGGTGGGTCTTGCGTCATGTGATACAACTTACCAGGTGGCGCACCTTTGACAAAAACAATTCAAATTTTGTCTTGTTTCACGAAATATTCTGTTGAGTTTGTAAATGGATAAAAACCAAAATAGGTGACCCCCCGCTGTACCAAATATCTCACAATACTGCCCCCCCCCGCTGTACCAAATATCTCACAATACTGCCCCCCGCTGTACCAAATATCTCACGATACTGCCCCCCCGCTGTACCAAATATATCACAATACTGCCCCCCGCTGTACCAAATATCTCACGAGACCTCCCCCCGCTGGACCAAATATCTCACAATACCGCCCCCCGCTGTACCAAATATCTCACAATACTGCCCCCTGCTGTACCAAATATCTCACAATACCGCCCCCCTGTACCAAATATCTCACAATACTGCCCCCGCTGTACCAAATATCTCACAATACCGCCCCCGCTGTACCAAATATCTCACAATACCGTCCCCCGCTGTACCAAATATCTCACAATACTGCCCCCGCTGTACCAAATATCTCACAATACTGCCCCCCGTTGTACCAAATATCTCACAATACCGCTCTCCGCTGTACCAAATATCTCACAATACCGCTCCTCGCTGAACCAAATATCACACAATACAGCCCCCGCTGTACCAAATATCTCACAATACCACTCCCCGCTGTGCCAAATATCTCACAATACCGCCCCCCGCTGTACCAAATATCTCACAATACCGCTCCCCGCTGTACCAAATATCTCACAATACCGCCCCCCGCTGTACCAAATATCTCACAATAACGCCCCCGATGTACCAAATATCACACAACACCCCCCCGCTGTACCAAATATCTCACGACACCCCCTCGCTGTACCAAATATCTCACGACACCCCCTCGCTGCACCAAATATCTCACAATACTGCCCCCCGTTGTACCAAATATCTCACAATACCGCTCCCCGCTGTACCAAATATCTCACAATACTGCCCCCGCTGTACCAAATATCTCACAATACCGCCCCCCGCTGTACCAAATATCTCACAATACCGCCCCCGCTGTACCAAATATCTAGCAATACTGCCCCCCCCGCTGTACCAAATATGTCACAATACTGCCCCCGCTGTACCAAATATGTCACAATACTGCCCCCGCTGTACCAAATATATCACAATACTGCCCCCCGCTGTACCAAATATCTCACGAGACCTCCCCCCGCTGGACCAAATATCTCACAATACCGCCCCCGCTGTACCAAATATCTCACAATACTGCCCCCTGCTTTTACCAAATATCTCACAATACCGCCCCCCGCTGTACCAAATATCTCACAATACTGCCCCCGCTGTACCAAATATCTCACTATACTGCCCCCGCTGTACCAAATATCTCACAATGCCGCCCCCTGTACCAAATATCTCACAATAACGCCCCCCGCTGTACCAAATATCTCACAATACTGCCCCCTGCTGTACCAAATATCTCACAATACCGCCCCCCTGTACCAAATATCTCACAATACTGCCCCCGCTGTACCAAATATCTCACAATACCGCCCCCCGCTGTACCAAATATCTCACAATACCGCCCCCCGCTGTACCAAATATCTCACAATACTGCCCCCGCTGTACCAAATATCTCACAATACCGCTCCTCGCTGAACCAAATATCTCACAATACCGCCCCCGCTGTACCAAATATCTCACAATACCGCTCCCCGCTGTGCCAAATATCTCACAATACCGCCCCCCGCTGTACCAAATATCTCACAATAACGCCCCCCGCTGTACCAAATATCTCACAATACCGCTCCCCGCTGTACCAAATATCTCACAATACCGCCCCCCGCTGTACCAAATATCTCACAATAACGCCCCCGCTGTACCAAATATCTCACAACACCCCCCGCTGTACCAAATATCTCACGACACCCCCCTCGCTGTACCAAATATCTCACGACACCCCCTCGCTGCACCAAATATCTCACAATACTGCCCCCCGTTGTACCAAATATCTCACAATACCAGCCCCCCGCTGTACCAAATATATCACAATAATGCCCCCGCTGTACCAAATATCTCAGAATTCTGCTCCCGCTGTACCAAATATCTCACAATACCGCCCCCCGCTGTACCAAATATCTCACAATACCGCCCCCGCTGTACCAAATATCTCACAATACTGCCCCCGCTGTACCAAATATCTCACAATACTGCCCCCCGTTGTACCAAATATCTCACAATACCGCCCTCCGCTGTACCAAATATCTCACAATACCGCCAACCGCTGTACCAAATATCTCACAATACCGCCCCCGCTGTACCAAATATCTAGCAATACTGCCCCCCGCTGTACCAAATATCTCACAATACTGCCCCCGCTGTACCAAATATGTCACAATACTGCCCCCGCTGTACCAAATATATCACAATACTGCCCCCCGCTGTACCAAATATCTCACGAGACCTCCCCCGCTGGACCAAATATCTCACAATACCGCCCCCGCTGTACCAAATATCTCACAATACTGCCCCCTGCTTTACCAAATATCTCACAATACCGCCCTCCCGCTGTACCAAATATCTCACAATACTGCCCCCGCTGTACCAAATATCTCACTATACTGCCCCCCGCTGTACCAAATATCTCACAATGCCGCCCCCCTGTACCAAATATCTCACAATAACGCCCCCCGCTGTACCAAATATCTCACAATACTGCCCCCTGCTGTACCAAATATCTCACAATACCGCCCCCCTGTACCAAATATCTCACAATACTGCCCCCGCTGTACCAAATATCTCACAATACCGCCCCCGCTGTACCAAATATCTCACAATACCGCCCCCGCTGTACCAAATATCTCACAATACCGCCCCCGCTGTACCAAATATCTCACAATACTGCCCCCGCTGTACCAAATATCTCACAATACCGCTCCTCGCTGAACCAAATATCTCACAATACCGCCCCCGCTGTACCAAATATCTCACAATACCGCTCCCCGCTGTGCCAAATATCTCACAATACCGCCCCCGCTGTACCAAATATCTCACAATAACGCCCCCGCTGTACCAAATATCTCACAATACCGCTCCCCGCTGTACCAAATATCTCACAATACCGCCCCCGCTGTACCAAATATCTCACAATAACGCCCCCGCTGTACCAAATATCTCACAACACCCCCCCGCTGTACCAAATATCTCACGACACCCCCTCGCTGTACCAAATATCTCACGACACCCCCTCGCTGCACCAAATATCTCACAATACTGCCCCCCGTTGTACCAAATATCTCACAATACCAGCCCCCGCTGTACCAAATATATCACAATAATGCCCCCGCTGTACCAAATATCTCAGAATTCTGCTCCCGCTGTACCAAATATCTCACAATACCGCCCCCCGCTGTACCAAATATCTCACAATACCGCCCCCGCTGTACCAAATATCTCACAATACTGCCCCCGCTGTACCAAATATCTCACAATACTGCCCCCCGTTGTACCAAATATCTCACAATACCGCCCTCCGCTGTACCAAATATCTCACAATACCGCTCCTCGCTGAACAAAATATCTCACAATACCGCCCCCGCTGTACCAAATATCTCACAATACCGCTCCCCGCTGTGCCAAATATCTCACAATACCGCCCACCGCTGTACCAAATATCTCACAATAACGCCCCCCGCTGTACCAAATATCTCACAATACCGCTCCCCGCTGTACCAAATATCTCACAATACCGCCCCCGCTGTACCAAATATCTCACAATAACGCCCCCGCTGTACCAAATATCTCACAAACCCCCCCGCTGTACCAAATATCTCACGACACCCCCTCGCTGTACCAAATATCTCACGACACCCCCTCGCTGCACCAAATATCTCACAATAACGCCCCCCGTTGTACCAAATATCTCACAATACCGCCCCCCCGCTGTACCAATTATATCACAATACTGCCCCCGCTGTACCAAATATCTCAGAATTCTGCCCCCGCTGTACCAAATATCTCACAATACTGCCCCCCGCTGTACTAAATATATCACAATACTGCCCCCGCTGTACCAAATATCTCACGAGACCTCCCCCCGCTGGACCAAATATCTCTCAATACCGCCCCCCGCTGTACCAAATATCTCACAATACTGCCCCCTGCTGTACCTAATATCTCACAATACCGCCCCCGCTGTACCAAATATCTCACAATACTGCCCCCGCTGTACCAAATATCTTACTATACTGCCCCCCGCTGTACCAAATATCTCACAATACCGCCCCCCCGCTGTACCAAATATCTCACAATAACGCCCCCGCTGTACCCAAATATCTCACAATACCGCTCCCCGCTGTACCAAATATCTCACAATACCGGCCCCCGCTGTACCAAATATCTCACAATAACGCCCCCGCTGTACCAAATATCTCACAACACCCCCCGCTGTACCAAATATCTCACGACACCCCCTCGCTGTACCAAATATCTCACGACACCCCCTCGCTGCACCAAATGTCTAGCAATACAGCCCCCCGCTGTACCAAATATCTCACAATACTGCCCCCGCTGTACCAAATATCTCACAATACTGCCCCCCGTTGTACCAAATATCTCACAATACCGCCCTCCGCTGTACCAAATATCTCACAATACCGCTCCTCGCTGAACCAAATATCTCACAATACCGCCCCCGCTGTACCAAATATCTCACAATACCGCTCCCCGCTGTGCCAAATATCTCACAATAACGCCCCCGCTGTACCAAATATTTCACAACACCCCCCCGCTGTACCAAATATCTCACGACACCCCCCCGCTGTACCAAATATCTCACGACACCCCCTCGCTGCACCAAATATCTCACAATACTGCCCCCCGTTGTACCAAATATCTCACAATACCGCCCCCCCCGCTGTACCAAATATCTCACAATACTGCCCCCGCTGTACCAAATATCTCAGAATTCTGCCCCCGCTGTACCAAATATCTCACAATACTGCCCCCCGCTGTACCAAATATATCACAATACCGCCCCCGCTGTACCAAATATCTCACAATACTGCCCCCCGCTGTACCAAATATCTCACAATACCGCCCCCCCTGTACCAAATATCTCACAATAACGCCCCCCGCTGTACCAAATATCTCACAATACCGCTCCCCGCTGTACCAAATATCTCACAATACCGCCCCCGCTGTACCAAATATCTCACAATAACGCCCCCGCTGTACCAAATATCTCACAACACCCCCCCCGCTGTACCAAATATCTCACGACACCCCCTCGCTGTACCAAATATCTCACGACACCCCCTCGCAGCACCAAATGTCTAGCAATACAGCCCCCCACTGTACCAAATATCTCACGATACCCCCCCCCGCTGTACCAAACTACCTGCTTATCTACCTATATGCCTACGTACCTGCCTGTCTGCCTACAGACCTACCTACCTACATTCTTTCCTATCTACCTACTTACCTACCTACCTATCTACCTACTGTTTACTACGATACTATAATGATAGCCGCATTAGTTTATTATAGTTAAAAAAAAAATAAGATACGAGCAATACCATTGAATTTATAGTTCATGTTTAATGAAAATGAATTTATAGATCATGTTTAATGAAAATGAATAGATTATATTTAATGGCAATGTATTTATAGATCATTTTAATCAATTTATAGATCGTGTTGAATGAATCTGTAGATATAATTTATAGATTGTTCGAACCATCGTCTTTTAAAATTTAGAATTAAAAAATTAAATATAAGAATTTTGTCTTTAAACAGTTCTTACTATTGCCAGATACAAACAGTTCTAACTATTGCCAGATACAAACAGTATTAACTATTGCCATATACTAACAGTTCTAACTATTGCCAGATACAAACAGTTCTAGCTATTGCCAGATACAAACAGTACTAACTATTGCCATATACTAACAGTTCTAACTATTGCCAGATACTAACAGTTCTAACTATTGCCAGATACTAACAGTTCTAATTATTGCCATATACTAACAGTTCTAACTATTGCCAGATACTAACAGTTCTAACTATTGCCAGATACAAACAGTTCTAACTATTGCCAGATACTAACAGTTCTAATTTTTGCCATATACTAACAGTTCTAACTATTGCCAGATACAAACAGTTCTAGCTATTGCCAGATACTAACAGTTCTAACTATAGCCAGATACTAACAGTTCTAGCTATTGCCAGATACTAACAGTTCTAACTATTGCCAGATACTAACAGTTCTAACTATTGACAGATACTAACAGTTCTAATTATTCCCATATACTAACAGTTCTAACTATTGCCAGATACAAACAGTCTAACTATTGCCAGATATTAACAGTTCTAACTATTGCCAGATACTAACAGTACTAATTATTGCCAGATACTAACAGTTCTAACTATTGCCAGATACTAACAGTTCTAACTATTGGCAGATACTAACAGTTCTAACTATTGCCATATCTCCCGTGGTGCCTCCTTGGCCATTGCACTATCGGCTATGATGAGGATGAAAGAAGGGCACCATAAAAACCGTCCCAACAGTGGTTTATAGGATCTAAGAAATTTCATCTCATCCTTACAGGGACTTCACTCACAACTATTGCCAGATACAAACAGTTCTGACTATTGCCAGATAATTTATCTTCTGTAAACCGGGATCCGATTGCAAAATATCTCCGCTGCGACATCTACTCAACATCCCATAATTTGTTATCCTACATAGACCGCCCGCACCCCCCATCCCCACCCATCAACAGCATATGGTACACAGGTCAGGCGAACGTCCACCCTACAGGCAGATGGTGAGTACAGAACGTGGCAGTTTGGGACACAAACGTTTGAGTAATGATGTTGGGAGTGGGGGGGTGGGGGAGGTCAGATTGTATCACCACAAACTGTATCACACGTAATAACGGAAAAGAACTCTTCCACATATGAACAATGATAATATTTTGCCAAGAAGTAAAACTGGAATCAGGTAAATAGCTTATTCCCCCTCCCCACACCTGGATCGATAACAAAGAAATATCTCATCATCAATATTGATATTATTCTTGCAGAATTTTTTTTCTTTTATATTCATTTAAAATAAAAATATAGAAATCAAAATTGAATAAAATAGTTTGATTGATGTTCATCAAAATTGAATAAAATAGTTTGATTGATGTTCATCAAAATTGAATAAACAATATGATACAAGAGTTTATTTATTGCTGGATGTTTGCTAAGTTTTATTTTTTATGTTTGTGTAGGTAATGAATTTCTTTTTCAAACAATACATAAATATTAAAAATAAATTTAAATATACTTTTTTTTAATGTACCAAAATGTAAATACCGTAATAATCCATTTCATCATATTAATCTATATAAATAAAAATGGAAAGAGGTTTCACGCCACTTGGGTTAACTCCGAAAGTTCTTCACCAATTGCCTTAAAATTTACACACTAAATTGCAGTAAATTACTCGGCGTGTTGATATATATATATGTTATAGACATAATATCCATTATATTTTAAAATAACATTTAAAGATCGGTTTGGTAAAATTATTTCTTTACTTCACTTTACTTTAAAAAAAAAAAACACCGGAGGTGGATCATAAGTCACAGAGTGCTAACTAACATATAGTCAATAAACCAATCCGCGAGTAAAAACTCATGTTTCATCATATTCCTTTTCAGTTAACAAAACGGTTTCGTAAAATATTTCTTTTTACTTTAGTTTGTAAACTGTTTTTTCGACAGTATATTTTATACGAAGTGGCTACTGATACAGCCAACGCGCATGAGCTCTAGCGCTTAGACGGACTATTTTTTTGTGTGCGCATTAGGGTTAGGGATAGGGCTAGGGTTAGGGTTAGGGATAGGGTTAGGAGCGATATTTTTATTTATCAAAAGGTATCGTAAAATTGTTCTGTTAACTTTAGAGATTATTCTTTTATAAAAGCCACGGGAAGTAGTTTTTCAACCTTATTGTATTGAGAGTGCAAACTAATTTTTATTACGTCCGTATTTTTTTTATTATTAATATAGAATTTATAGTTTTAAATGACAATATGTGTATATTTATACACAAATAAGGTACAAAATAAAAAATATTGTATATCTAAAATCACTTCATCAATAAACAACAAATTTAGAAACAAAGATCAACTAAATAGAACTCATTTTCCTTTGTTTATAGTTTTAAATGATTGATATTTATTTTTTCTAAAATGTGTCTTTTTTATAAATTGAACTAGAAACAAGGGCTTTCTCAATCGTACTATTACATTACATAGGGCTTAGCCACGGCAACGCGTGGCCGGGTATAGCTAGTATTTATATAAAAAAAATATATAATGACTAAAGAAAACGAGTGCGCTGATATCAATTACTACTTTTATTTATTAATCTTGCGATTGACCAATGAATGTAGTTTGATGACGTGTTACTTCCAGCATACTTTATTTGATATGACAATGAGTGTAGTTTGATGGCGTGTTACTTCCAGCATACTTTATTTGATATAACATTGAGTGGAGTTGTAAGTCATATCAATTCCAGAATATCTTGATGGCATAATTTTGTCATTTCATAAAGTACTCAAGATAAATAACGGCACCATCGCCGGTTCTTATTTTCATCCATCATAATTTCTATCAATATTTTATTGATCTAATGAGTGGTTAATATTTTTTTTAGGTACATTTTAATAAAGTCTATTTATAACAAGTGTGTAGCTATTGGGGGATGGATGGTCGAGCGGTGTAGAATGTGTGACTATTGGCCTGAATGACCTCAAGCGTGGTCACTACTTTCTTTATGGGGGGTGGGGGCTGATGAAACTACTAGACCAGTGGGCAGGGTTCTATAAAAATCGAAATCACACCAGGAAACTGGAGCTGTATGTGCGCGCGTGTGTGTGAGTGTGTGTATGTGTGTGTGTGTGTGTGTGTGTGTGTGTGACGAGGACTTGAACCATAGGTACTAAGGGGGGAAGATAGATCAGTGACTAAGATTATATCAATGACTGCTTACCTCCCTTTGGTGGTGGGTGTGACAGCCGGCGGCGCCCCCAGTGTCTACGGGCCTGACTTGAATATTTTAACGTGCTGGGTTGGTGTCTCTGGTTCAACTGGTCACAAGTGTCGTTTGTATTAAGAGGGCCACAAAATGTTGAGCCATGACTTAAAAAGAGGGGATCCAAGAGTAGGATATGTGATGGAGGACAGTTGTGTGTGTGTGTGTGTGGTGGTAGGGGGAGGAGCATTAAATGAACGTCACAGCTCAACTGGTTTTAACCGGTACTGGCCTCTCCGAGTTAAACTTTCAGTGAAGGAAATGCATGGGGCATCTTTTCTTTAAAAAAAATATATAACGTGTAAGGGGCCAAAGTGGTGGAGTTGTATGGGATTCATTCATGCGGAACCTGTACCGGACCGATTCTCCGGGTCACGGTACATGAACGTGGCTGTTAGTGAGATGTATGTCAGGTGGCAACTGATTTTTAACATCAGTAGATAATACAAATATATATATATATATATATGGACGGTTGAATCCATATTAATAATAACTGTATATGATTACTTTAGAGGAGGGGGGGAGGTCGGGTCACAAGTAAAGGTCAAGGATAGAATTAGTTCGGAATCGCACTCGTGGACTCGGAATGCGTGTGTGTGTGTGTGTATGTGTGTGTGTGTGCGTGTACTATGGTCTAAATGTGCAAAGGTCATCGTGCTCTAAAAGCAGAGCTTCTCAAATTTCACAGAGCGACGCCTTCCCCCCCCCCCCCCGGGGGGTCCAAGTGTTGGGATGTAAAATTCAAAAGATTATATTACAGACGTAGCAGTAGATGTCCAACAGTCTCGACTGATACATTGCAGGTAAACATACATACACCTGATGGTCACTTTAACCCTTCTTTCAATATCATCCAGGTCAAACTGATATTATTTGGGGAAAATAAAACGAGCCTTGTTCTCGAATAGACTTTAAAAGACTAAAAAAAAAAGAGAACAATACAATTACTTGTGAAAACAAACAATAAAAAAACATTAACTAACTGAAATAAACAAGTTCAGAAACGAAACAATCTTAAGAAGTCACATTTGGCGAGTCAAATAAGTCGTACAATGGATACATGTTCCAACAAATATATACAATGGGGATAAATAAAAATATAAAAAAAACAACATGAAGTGTAAGAGCAGTACTGGATTAACCTATAAGCAATGCTAGTAAGTGCTTAGGGCAGCCATGGGCAAAATACAGCCCGCGAGCCGAATCCGACCCTCCAAACTGCTTTATCCGGCCCGCGACCTGCCACTGTTTTCAGAGTGTACCGCAGTGACAGCCTTTTTATTTCGTTGTCATGACCTTTAAATTGAATTTGAATAAATTCACATCAACACTCCAGCCATCGGCTATTGGTCCGGGCAGCCAGTCATATTGCCGAACCTAATCTGGCCCGCGACTCAAAATGTTTACCAACCCTGGCTTAGTGGCACCATGGGAAGAGATGGCATCACAGAAAAATTTCTTAACATAATTTATTCTTTTTTTTTTAAATTTCAAAAACATTTTTTTAATCAAATGAAGAATGTATTTTTCGGCCAATAAACTACAGGTGTACACTGGTCACTGCATGGACAAAGGACGAGTCCACTAGACGGTAATAAACTACAGGTGTACACTGGTCACTGCATGGACGAAGGAGAGTCCACTAGATAGTAATAAACTACAGGTGTACACTGGTCTCTGCACGGACGAAGGACGAGTCCACTAGATGGTAATAAACTACAGGTGTACACTGGTCACTGCATGGACGAAGGACGAGTCCACTAAATGGTAAGAAGCTACAGGTGTACACTGATCACTGCATGGACAAAGGACGAGTCCACTAAATGGTAAGAAGCTACAGGTGTACACTGATCACGGCATGGACAAAGGACGAGTCCACTAGATGGTAATAAACTACAGGTATACACTGGTCACTGCATGGACTAAGGACGAGTCCACTAGATGGTAATAAACAACATGTGTACACTGGTCACTGCATGGACAAAGGACGAGTCCACTAGATGGTAATAACATAAACACGTGACGTTCATTGACAAACTCGATAAGATGTTGATATAAACATTTGTCAGCGCATTATGTCGAATCGATTTATTGACGGTTTAAATCGCACTTAGGACCATTGCAGATTGTGTTTTGTTGTTCAACCCAAGTTCGTGTCTGGTGCTATCGGTACCATTTTAAAATCCCATTAAACCTTTTAGTAAAGCACTTCACAGAACTGTCTTCTATAACTCATTATGATTTGACTGTATATAAATCAAAACGTGAAACAAGAAATGATAGTTCCCAAAATAATTGCTTATTGTAGTGGCAAGTCAATTTAGTTGGTACTTTAGGTTTTTTTTTTTTTATATATTTAACACGAATTCCAAAAGCAATTGTAATTTCTAGACAAAGATACTAAGGAATGCGAAAATTATCAGTAAAATAAGAAATGTTACACAAATGAACACAGTCCATGGAGTTGTTAGCAGACGTACAAATTGACCTACATACTTTAATTGTTATGGAAAAAAAAACAACAACAAAAAACCAGTTAGGGGCCATTACTTAATTAGGCGGGAAAATATAGGCATAGTATGTTGGGTGACATTGTGACTTGTTTCACATAACAGTGGTTCTCATATGTGTATGTTTCGAGATCCAGTATGTCAACATATTTGTGACCCCCCCCCCCGTAACAAAATAGACACAAATAAAGAAATGGAAAAAAAAAGTGACTTTTAATAAATTAGATTTTACCATTTCTCTTTATAGATTAAAATAAAAAAGCATTTTGATTTAAAACAATAAAATTTAGAGAAATAGAATTATAAGTACGGTATGTACACATAATTCCCAATCAATATGCGTTCAATTAAAATCATATTGCGATCCACTGAAAAATTCGATCCACAGTTTGTGAGCCTCAGTTCTATGCTAAGTGACTGGGCTAGATGGAGCGGAAGATGGGCGGAGACACAATGGAGATGTTGCATCACACCAGTTGATCACAGCACATTTGTTACCACGCAACGACACCCGTTTAATTATTTAAAAGGTTGGATGGATCAAGATGATGGAGGGGAATAATTTTTTTTTTTACTTGTCGTCAGTTTATTTTATGTTGGGCTTAAGTCTCATCCATTTATGTACTTACATCTGTACACAGTCCGCCATGTTCAGTGTACACTGTGTACAGGGGCCGCAGTGAGGAGAGAGGAAACCTAAAAAAGTAAGGGGTACATTACTCTGTTGAATAATGACTGTAGCAATAGATGAGTAACCGTAGTCCGTGGCCAACACAGTGGGTGGAGACGGTCAATGGCCCCACGGTGGGTGGAGAGGTCAATGGCCCCGAGGTGGGTGGAGATGGTCAATGGCCCCACGGTGGGTGGAGATGGTCAATGGCCCCACTATTGGTGTACAGGGTCGATGGCCCCAGTATCGGCGTAGAGGGTCTATGGCCCCACGGTGGATGGAGATGGTCAATGGCCCCACTATTGGTGTACAGGGTCGATGGCCCCAGTATCGGTGTAGAGGGTCTATGGCCCCACTATTTGTTGAGTTTGTCCGATCTAATTCGTTATTCTTTCTTACAACTATACTGACAGTTCATCAATCAGTACTCTAGTTCTATTCAGTACATAGACACTGATACAGTACATTAATAGGTCTTACTTCGAATTATATTCAATACATAGGCACTGAGACAATGATACATCAGTAGATCTTACTGCGAATTCTGTTCAGTATTTATTCACTGAGCCAGTACAGTCTTAACACTTATTACAAGATCAGCGTTATCCGAGTGACGACGTTTATCTATTATTTTAGATCAGGGGTGGGCAAACTTTTTCTACGAAGGGCCACATTGAATACTTGATTGTTATCGGCGGGCCCGCATATATTTTTAGTCTACTTAAATTACAATTTACAACGCATGAAAATATGAATTAAAGATAATAACCAAGTATTTGTCATATATTTCACATTCAAACTCTAAACAAAGAAAATTAACATCAATATAGGATCGCAAAATGTGCATGCATACGGGCCGCATTATATACTCTGAAGGGCCGCATGCGGCCCGCGGGCCGTAGTTTGCCCACCCCTGTTATAGATAGTCGTTGAGGGACGCACACTTACCCTAGGGTGTCCCCATCTTAACATGATCAGTGATGTCTCGGTTATCTTTCTGCCTCAGTAAAGTTTAGGCCTATATTAAACACAACATATTGCTACAATAGTGTATATAGATACACACGATATCAAATGATTGCTACAATAGTGTATATAGATACACACGATATCAAATGATTGCTACAATAGTGTATATAGATACACAACATATCAAAAGATTGCTACAACAGTGTATATAGATACACAACATATCAAAAGATTGCTACAATAGTGTATATAGATACACAACATATCAAAAGATTGCTACAACAGTGTATATAGATACACAACATATCAAAAGATTGCTACAATAGTGTATATAGATACACAACATATCAAAAGATTGCTACAACACTGTATATAGATACACAACATATCAAAAGATTGCTACAACAGTGTATATAGATACACAAGATATCAAATGATTGTGACGTAACTATTATTAGAACGGCCTAGGCAGAGTTAACAAAATGCCGCCCTAAGTATTGCCTAAAGTATTCAAGTGGTGAAAATAACGCCCCTGTTTGGTAATAAAGTAAGTGGCGCCCGGGGCGGACCACCTTCTATTTCGCCCCCACTTCCCTTCTAGTTACGCCAATGGGGCCAACTAATAAGAACCAGCGTGACCTCAATTTTATGAATCCCATTCAATGCACAAGATTGTCACCGACATCCACAAACTACCTGACGACAATGGCGGTGGGAATGACCCCGGTGGCCAAGTAATAGCAGGCCCAGCGAGGTGGCACATGTCACGGGATAGACCCCCAGAGCTTCATTAACTACCATAGCCGTGAAGTCTGGAGACAGACTGTGACTAACTTGGTGGCTCCATATCTATTGAAATTTATCAGACGTAGTGGCTCCATATCTATTGGAGTCTCTCAGACGTGGTGGCTACATATCTATTGGTGTCTATCAGACGTGGTGGCTCCATATCTATTGGAGTCTATCAGACGTAGTGGTTCCATATCTATTGGAGTCTATCAGACGTAGTGGTTCCATATCTATTGAAGTCTCTCAGACGTAGTGGCTCCATATCTATTGGAGTCTATCAGACGTAGTGGCTACATATCTATTGGTGTCTATCAGACGTGGTGGCTCCATATCTATTGGAGTCTATCAGACGTAGTGGCTCAATATCTATTGAAGTCTCTCAGACGTGGTGGCTCCATATCTATTGGAGTCTCTCAGACGTAGTGACTCCATATCTATTGAAGTCTCTCAGACGTGGTGGCTCCATATCTATTGGAGTCTCTCAGACGTGGTGGCTCCATATCTATTGAAAACTCTCAGACGTAGTGGCTCCATATCTATTGGAGTCTATCAGACGTAGTGGTTCCATATATATATTGGAGTCTCTCAGACGTGGTGGCTCCATATCTATTGGAGTCTCTCAGACGTTGTGGCTCCATATCTATTGGAGTCTCTCAGACGTGGTGGCTCCATATCTATTGGAGTCTCTCAGACGTGGTGGCTCCATATCTATTGAAGTCTCTCAGACGTGGTGGCTCCATATCTATTGGAGTCTCTCAGACGTGGTGGCTCCATATCTATTGGAGTCTATCAGACCTAGTGGCTCCATATCTATTGAAGTCCCTATTAAATTAACTTTGTGGCTCCATTGCTCGACTACTGTAGAAAGATAATGGGATGGGGGTGCGCGAAGGGACTATTCAATATTGTTCCATTTGTGGATGACCTGTTCAATATTGTTCCATTTGTGGATAACCTATTCAATATTGTTCCATTTGTGGATGACCTGTTCAATATTGTTCCATTTGTGGATGACCTGTTCAATATTGTTCCATTTGTGGATGACCTATTCAATATTGTTCCATTTGTGAATGACTTGTTCAATATTGTTCCATTTGTGGATGACCTGTTCAATATTGTTCCAGTTGTGGATGACCTATTCAATATTGTTCCAGTTGTGGATGAATGACTTGTTCAATATTGTTCCTTTTGTGGATGACTTGTTCAATATTGTTCCTGCTGTGGATGACTTGTTCAATATTGTTCCATTTGTGGATGACCTATTCAATATTGTTCCAGTTGTGGATGAATGACTTGTTCAATATTAGATTCAAATAGAACCATCTGATGAACTGCACACAGATTGTGTGATGATCGCCCTGGCCTGGCTTATGACAGTTAACACATTTATCAAAGACCTGTGCACAATTCAAAATGTCACAATCAGTCATACTATCGCACTTTCCACCTTTTCATTCAGTCATATTTTTCAAACTTCCGGACCTGTGACCTGTGACAAACTGAAGTCAATATCGTGTATGTGTTTGTGTATGTGGGGGGGGGTGGGGAGGGGAGGGAAGGGGGGTCACGTTACGTTGTGTTGAACCACGTGACTAGTTTCACTCATGTCGTCAGTCATGCGAGAAGCCCGCCCCCCCACCCCACCCCTAGTGACCTCGACTTAGTTGAAAATGCCACATGACATATGGAACATCAGCTGTTGAAAGTGGCAATTACCTGTGATGTTTTGGTTCTGATGTTTTCATTACAACTAGCAAGAGAGATGCGTGCCCGCTGGATCGAGAACAAAATAAAAAAAAATCTGTGACGGCGTTCAAACGTTAAGCAACTTAACTCACAGGACACATCATGAAATGGAGAACTTTCTCTGCAGATTTAATGGTTAATTTTAATTCTGATTAGAAGAATATCTTTACCCTAGCCCGTGGGCTGCATACACAGGCGGCCGACAATTGTAATTATTGTCTATATGTTGCCGGGCCCATTTTAGGCAAGGGGGCCTAGGGAGGCCCAAAGGTCACTACAGGTACATGCAGTACATCGTCCTTGGACATTAGACGTTCAACAAAATCCATCTCCCGCACCCCTTTCTCCCATTTTGAAATCTATTACATTATTATAATTCCACTCAAGCCTCCAAGCCTATATCATCATGCCACTCAAGCCTCCAAGCCTATATCTTCATGCCACTCAAGCCTCCAAGCCTATATCATCATGACACTCAAGCCTCTATGTTTATTATGTTTATCTAACCCTACTATACAATTGTTTTACTAAAAATACTTTTAAAATAAACACAAGGGTAGAATTTAATATCACGGCCTGTAACAACGTTTTGTTTGTTCCTCTGGGCCCAGACTTTCTTTCGGCAGTTTTGATAACATTACGAAACAAAATGAGGCCCCCCCGCCCCACCTCCACTGCCCCTGCCTGGAATGTATCAAGTGAACTAAGATTATTTGTCAACCTCCTGATTACGAAAATTTCTGAAAATCATGTAAACCTCTGAGTCTGAAGAGTTTTCATTTTCTTCTAATGTTGTGACCTTTATCTTTTAAACAACAACAAAAAAGAACACATTGACATGTAAGGAACACATTGACATGTACACATTACAGCATACAGTGAACATCAAATAATCGAAAATAAAGTCAGCTTAGCAACGATAAGTTGTTTGTTTTTTTTTTGGATATATAATCTTGGCATGTACAAAAAGATGTGTGAAATTAATGAAAAATGAAAGCTAGAAACTAAAAATTGACAAAAAATTTGTTTATCACTACTCTCTCCGTGTCCTCCAAATATCATAACAATCGCCAACACAACAAGTGCATGGGACAGAGACGTGGTTGTATAGAACAACACAACAAGTGCATGGGACAGAGACGTGTTTGTATAGAACAACACAACAAATGCATGGGTCAGAGACGTGGTTGTATAGAACAACACAACAAGTGCACCAGACAGAGACGTGGTTGTATAGAACAACACAACAAATGCATGGGTCAGAGACGTGGTTGTATAGAACAACACAACAAATGCATGGGTCAGAGACGTGGTTGTATAGAACAACACAACAAGTGCACCAGACAGAGACGTGGTTGTATAGAACAACACAACAAATGCATGGGTCAGAGACGTGGTTGTATAGAACAACACAACAAGTGCATGGGTCAGAGACGTGGTTGTATAGAACAACACAACAAGTGCATGGGACAGGGACGTGGTTGTATAGAACAACACAACAAATGCATGGGTCAGAGACGTGGTTGTATAGAACAACACAACAAGTGCACCAGACAGAGACTTGGTTGTATAGAACAACACAACAAGTGCATGGGTCAGAGACGTGGTTGTATAGAACAACACAACAAATGCATGGGTCAGAGACGTGGTTGTATAGAACAACACAACAAGTGCACCAGACAGAGACGTGGTTGTATAGAACAACACAACAAGTGCACCAGACAGAGACTTGGTTGTATAGAACAACACAACAAGTGCACCTGACAGAGACGTGGTTGTATAGAACAACACAACAAGTGCATGGGTCAGAGACGTGGTTGTATAGAACAACACAACAAGTGCACCAGACAGAGACGTGGTTGTATAGAACAACACAACAAGTGCACCAGACAGAGACGTGGTTGTATATAACAACACAACAAGTGCATGGGTCAGAGACGTGGTTGTATAGAACAACACAACAAGTGCACCAGACAGAGACTTGGTTGTATAGAACAACACAACAAGTGCACCAGACAGAGACGTGGTTGTATAGAACAACACAACAAGTGCATGGGTCAGAGACGTGGTTGTATAGAACAACACAACAAGTGCATGGGTCAGAGACGTGGTTGTATAGAACAACACAACAAGTGCATGGGACAGGGACGTGGTTGTATATAACAACACAACAAGTGCACCAGACAGAGACGTGGTTGTATAGAACAACACAACAAGTGCACCAGACAGAGACTTGATTGTATAGAACAACACAACAAGTGCACCAGACAGAGACTTGGTTGTATAGAACAACACAACAAGTGCACCAGACAGAGACGTGGTTGTATAGAACAACACAACAAGTGCATGGGTCAGAGACGTGGTTGTATAGAACAACACAACAAGTGAACCAGACAGAGACGTGGTTGTATAGAACAACACAACAAGTGCATGGGTCAGAGACGTGGTTGTATAGAACAACACAACAAGTGCACCAGACAGAGACGTGGTTGTATAGAACAACACAACAAGTGCATGGGACAGGGACGTGGTTGTATATAACAACACAACAAGTGCATGGGTCAGAGACGTGGTTGTATAGAACAACACAACAAGTGCACCAGACAGAGACGTGGTTGTATAGAACAACACAACAAGTGCACCAGACAGAGACGTGGTTGTATATAACAACACAACAAGTGCATGGGTCAGAGACGTGGTTGTATAGAAGTTTGACTGGGTCATTCACAACTATAAGTCACAAGAATGGACAAAGGTCAGTTGTGGCCTCGGGCTCAGAAGAAAATATTAAGGCCCTACAAATCAATAGGTGGCATTAAAAAGAGTATAATGTTGTTTTTAGATAGAAAGTTGGGCTTTGCCCCTCCCCAACCCGCATATTTTGCTATTTCGGCGACAAATGTGTTTAAGAAAGTAGACACATAGTGATTGTACATCATGAATATTACTAAAAAAAATGTGCATGAGTGGCATGACTCCAAACATATTTGCGTCTCATTATATGCTATACTGTCACTCTGTCAGGGTTTCACTGGCTGCTGTCAAAGTTAAATCCATTAAAAACTCTTAGCACCCACATGTGCGGTGGACGGGGAAGTTTCTGTACTGGCCATTGTCACCATGACAACAGTATACATGCAGCTGAGCATCTGATGACGCAGATAGGTCGTCTCCACAATCTCTTCATTGAGCACTGACCTATACAATATATCACTTCATTCAGCACTGACCTATACAATATATCACTTCATTCAGCACTAACCTATACAAACAAATTGTGAGAGAGACATAAAAGGAAATAAAATGTGAATTGTCACAGACGTCATTGCTACCCCCCCCCCATCAGTACCCCCCTCCCCCCTCCCCCCCCCCCCCGATACTTGATATTTAATGGTTTTGATCCCTTTTACACCCCACGAACCCGCCCTTTTTTTTTTAAACTAATCCCACCCACCCACCCCTTTCGCTGAGCACCACCCCCACCCCTATTCCGGGTAGGGGACACAATTGAATGGTTTGTATTTGAGCGTGAAGAATTTTTTTTTTGACAATGTATGTAGAAATAAAGAAATGAAAGTAGCTATTGTCGAAATAATATCACTACATGTCACACACACACACTAACATACAAACACTAACATACAAACACATACCACTACATGTCACACACACACACACACTAACATACAAACACATTAACACTCACTAACATACAAACACACTGACAAACACTAATATTTACACACACTCACACACGCTAACATGCATACACACACACAATAACATACAAACAAACACACACAAACTAACACGCAAACACACCGACAAACACTGATTTACCAACATACACACACACACACATACACATATGTTAACAAAGTTTGAATTGTTGAAATGTAAACAAACTTTTTTTTTTAATAACGTGTTGGGGTGTTCCTTTTCTTTTATTATTTTGTACGTCGAATTTCACACACCTGATGGATTAGAACAATAAATAAAAGATGAAAATAGAATTTAAAACAACAACAACAAAAACAACAATAACAGGAACAAAATCATTCACAATTTTAATAATTTGTTTATACAGAGAGATATTGAAAAAAATTGTTAATGGCTGACAAACAATTTCCATTTCTCAACGGCAGGGGATCTCAATGTCTTCTTGTGTATACCAAAAATAACGTGCATACAACCACAGTAGTGATATTTGTATTCAGTAGTATACAGTAATACATTTAAAGTATTATAACAGCCACAGTACTGACATTTGTATTCAGTAGTATACGGTAATAAATTTAAAGTATTATAACAGCCACAGTAGTGATATCTGTATTCAGTAGTATACAGTAATACATTTAAAGTATTATAACAGCCACAGTACTGATATTTGTATTCAGTAGTATACAGTAATAAATTTAAAGTATTATAACAGCCACAGTAGTGATATCTGTATTCAGTAGTATACAGTAATACATTTAAAGTATTATAACAGCCACAGTACTGATATTTGTATTCAAAAGTATACAGTAATACATTTAAAGTATTATAACAGCCACAGTACTGATATTTGTATTCAGTAGTATACAGTAATACATTTAAAGTATTATAACAGCCACAGTAGTGATATCTGTATTCAGTAGTATACAATAATACATTTAAAGTATTATAACAGCCACAGTAGTGACATTTGTATTCAGTAGTATACAGTAATACATTTAAAGTATTATAACAGCCACAGTACTGATATTTGTGTTTAGTAGTATACAGTAATACATTTAAAGTATTATAACAGCCACAGTACTGATATTTGTATTCAGTAGTATACAGTAATACATTTAAAGTATTATAACAGCCACAGTACTGATATTTGTGTTTAGTAGTATACAGTAATACATTTAAAGTATTATAACAGCTACAGTAGTAATATTTGTGCACTTTTAGTGTCACAGAGTGACTCAACACAAAGCCTTTAAAAATAGAATGTATTATTCAAAAACTGTAAAACACGTATATGCGCGTGTGCAAGCGTGCGTGCCTGCGTGCGTCTGTGAGTGAGTGCGTCTGTGAGTGTGTGCGTCTGTGAGTGTGTGCGTCTGTGAGTGTATGTGTGATTTTGGAGGCAGTATAAAATGAGCTATTAATTCTAAATCCAATATCCAAATTTCATTGGATCAGTTAGCTGGGCCATTATAAACTTGAATTGGACCAGTATAAACTTGTATTGGTCCAATATAAACTTGTATTGGATCATTATAAACTTGTACTGGACCAATATAAACTTGTATTGGACCATGATAAACTTGTATTGGACCATGATAAACTTGTATTGGACCAATATAGACTTGTATTGGACCAATATAAACTTGTATTGGACCAGTATCATCTTGTATTGGTCTATTATAAACTTGTATTGGTCCAATATAAACTTGTATTGGACGAGTATCATCTTGTATTGGACCATTATAAACTTGTATTTGACCATTATAAACTTGTATTGGACCAATATAAACTTGTATTGGACCATTATAAACTTGTATTGGACCAATATAAACTTGTATTGGACTATTATAAACTTGTATTGGACCATTATAAACTTGTATTGGACCAATATAAACTTGTACTGGACCATTATAAACTTGTACTGGACCATTATAAACTTGTATTGGACCAGTATCATCTTGTATTGGTCTATTATAAACTTGTATTGGTCCAATATAAACTTGTATTGGACCATTATAAACTTGTATTGGACCATTATAAACTTGTATTGGTCTATTATAAACTTGTATTCGACCAATGTAAACTTGTATTGGACCAATGTAAACTTGTATTGGACCATAATAAACTTGTATTGGACCATTATAAACTTGTATTGGACCAATGTAAAATTGTATTGGACCAATATAAACGTGTATTGGACCAATATCATCTTGTATTGGACCATAATAAACTTATATTTGACCAACATAAAAACATATGCTATGACACATATACTGCTCAGTGTTAGATTTCAATGAATTGTAAGCACCTTCCATGAAACAAAATTTGCTTGTGCAAATTGTAGGGACGATATGAGAGATTTGTATCCAAGGTTTATGTCAAAATTGATAACACGCATACATTGCACGCAAGTGAACACAAATACATACACACACAATCACACATAACACACACAAATAGACTCTCACACAATCACTCACAAAACATACTCACACAGTCACAATATTACACACACACAATCACACACAAACAATCACATTTCCACACACACAATCACACACAAACAATCACATTTCCACACACACAATCACACACAAACAATCACATTTCCACACACACAATCACACATACAATCACACACACAATCACGCACACTCACACAAACACAGTTACACTCACACAATCACATACACACAAACACTCACACATACTCACACACACATACACACTCACACAAACACAGTTACACTCACACAATCACGCACACACAAACACTCACACATACTCACACACACATACACACTCACACAAACACAGTTACACGCTCACACGTAGTTCAAGTTTCGTTTCTCAGTTAGAGTTATGCCATGTCAGTGATTTTGACAGGGACAGCTGAGTTTTACATAATAGTTCAAGGCCAGTTGTAGAAACCAATCGTCAGCTCCGTTACAAGGCCAGTTGTAGAAACCAATCGTCAGGTCCGTTACTTTTACTGAAAGGATGTTTAGCCAAAACACAATTTTCATGGCCGAAAAAAAAAAGTGGAATAAAAAAAAGGGGGTCACGTACGTCATCAAAATGGTGGCAGGTCATGCGAGACACCTGAAGTGAGACTTTTCTTCTTGAGCGCTGGACCGTAAACTATGACGTCTGTCGATTTACGCAAAGACGTTCTGAAATGGATCACTTGTAGTTTATGGCTCACTTGTTAGGACCCAGTAGTTTGTTTGTTTTCGGTTTAAGATCAAGCCCCCAGGGCCCCTAAAAGATGAAAGTAAAAAATGTGAAGGAATTCAAGAGACTGTAAATTTGTTGTTTTAGAATGGTGGTGGTGGTGGTGGTGGGGGGCTATTCTTATGTTGTCCGCCCATTTAATACTGAATTACAATGTATATTATTACACAGTGGTAAGATTTTTCATGGGGTAAGGGAGAGGGTCAACTTGTGACTTTTAAGGGACATTATGTATTTATTTCCGCTGTCTGTTTATTCGAGGGGGGCCCCAAATTGTTCCTCTACGCGACCCTAATCCACCTCTTGGGAGAATTGATGACCAAAAAAAAAAGTGATCACGATGACTGATTGAAAAGCAAGCGGCCCGCGAATCAAGACTAGGCCCGGCCCGCGAGGCTATTTCTTCAGGACCACCGATGAATTTGTAATATTCTGTATAACGTGAGGACCGCGGATTAAGTTTGAACTGATTATCCGGCCAGTGCTGGTTATTCTGTTAGTCATCCGGCCCGCGGACCCATGCTCTGGGGGTGGGGGGGGGAAGGAAAATTCATGAACGCTCATAATATATTTTATATCATAAATATATTATATATTTTATGTTATAAAAATCTTTATATACTTATAAATACATTATATATTGTATTCTATTAACGTACGTAAACCTCAAGTCATTTCAAAGACGGATTACACAGGGAAAAAACCAGACGCACGGGACGGGTGACGGGATTACTGGGAAATGTAAACTAGGACATCTGGTCAAAGTAAAACAGATTTAAAAAAAAATTATCATTCACATGTTTTTATTCATTAAGCAAATAAATCATGCATCGACACATTCCATTCTCTAAATCAGAGGGTCGCCAAGCTATTGCTCGCGGGGGCCAATTCAGCCCGCGAATTCAATAGATAAGGCCCACCAATGGCAGCTGACTTAGCTTGATAAAACATTTGGCAGACGAGATGATGTGATACAATTTAACGATTTTGCGGCCCGCTCACTTTCCTCTTTCAATTATCCAGCCCGCGGTGAAAAACATGTAAATGCATGACTATGTTCGGACATTGTCCAATTAAGTTTTTTCTTTTTATATTAGCATCAAATCAAACTACCCCAACAATTTCCCTGTACTAGCAATGTACTATAAAAAATAGTCTATATTAATTATTCAAACAATATCTTATTTATGAGTTCCGACACATATCATATTGATGGACACTGAGCGATCGAATGACACGTGTATATATATTTTGCTTATTTATTGACTTATATATTTCAACCATACTGTTGCATTAGTCACTGTCCTGTATTGGAGTCTGTTCAGCAACACACAGATCTATCAAATTACAGAATGAACTATGACCTTATTTATTATAACTGTTACTGCCATCTTGCAATTACAAAACTAAAATAAAATAAAATAGACACACACACAGACAGACACATAGACACACACACACACACATAGACACACACATAGACACCGACATAGACAAACACACAGACTCACACATAGACACACACATAGACACACACACAGACAGACACGTAGACGCACACACATAGATAGACACATAGACACACACAGACAGACAGACACATAGACACAAACATAGACAGACACATAGACACAAATATAGACGCACATACATAGACTCACACATACACACACACATAGACAGACACAAACACAGACAGGTAGACGCACAGACACACACATAGACACACAGACAGACACACACACAGACAGACATATAGACACACACATACAGACAGACAAATAGACACACACGTAGACACACACAAACAGACAGACACATACACACACAGACAGACACATAGACACATACATAGACACACATAGACAGACACACATAGACACACACAGACAGACACACAGACACACACCGACAGACAGACACATAGACACACACACATAAACAGACACATAGACACACACAGACAGACACATAGACACACACAGACAGACACATAGACAAACACACAGACACATAGCCACATACAGACAGACACACACGAACAGACACATAGACACACACAGACACACAGACAGACACATAACAGACACATAGATAGACACAGACAGACACATAGACACACACATAGACACACAGACAGACACACACAGACAGACACATAGACACACACACATAGACAGACACACATAGACACATAGACAGACACACACATAGACACACACAAAGACAGATACTCGACAATCTTTGAGGCGAAACTATAAAATAAAAATAGAGCACCATAATTTAAAAACCAAAACCCATAGATACAAACATAGACACACACACACATAGACTCACACATAGACACACACATAGACAGACAAAAACACAGACACGTAGACGCACAGACAAACACACACATAGACACACACATAGACACAAAGACAGACACACACACAGACAGAAACATAGACACACAAATACAGAGACAAATAGACACACACATAGACACACACATACAGACACACACATAAAGACACACAAACAGACAGACACATAGACACACATAGACACATAGACACACACAGACAGACACATAGACACACACAGACAGACACATACAGACAGAAACACATAGACGCACACAGACAGACACATAGACACACACAGACAGACACATAGACAAACACACAGACAGACATACAACACACATAGACACACAGACAGACACATAGACACACACATAGACACACATAGACAGACACACACACATACAGACACATAGACACACACATAGACAGACACACATAGACACACACATAGACAGACACACATAGACATACAGACAGACACACACATAGACACACACATAGACACAGACAAACACACAGACAGACCAGACACATAGACACACACACATAGACAGACACACATAGACACACAGATAGACACACACATAAACACACACATAGACAGACACTCGACAATCTTGGAGGCAAAACTATAAAATAAAAATAGAGCACCATAATTTGAAAAACAAAACCCATATCTATTGACTTCCTAGGTCATCGCTGACATTGTTGTTTTGTTGGTTTATATTGTACGTATCATGTTGTTGTCATGTGATGTCATGTGCTGTAATTTTGTTGTCATGTGATGTCATGTGCTGTAATTTTGTTGTCTTGTGATGTCATGTGTGATGGGACGATATTTCGTAACTAGATTTTATGTTAAGTATTCAGCCAAATATAAAGATTTTGTTACATAAAAAAGAAGGGAAACTTAAATAAGCATGACTACAATTGGTGCATTCACTATAAATATATAGCAACTGGATAAGTTTTTTAACGGTTTTAGAATTACCGTTGCCAGATACACTTGCATACACATACTCATAAATGCACAGTCACATACACACACTGACACATACACTCAGCAATTGAAGGAGATCCACACTATTGTCACTGACACATATACACATCTATTGACAGGCAATAACAATCTACTGACATGAGATGAACACTATTGTCACTGACACATATACACATCTATTGTCAGGAGATAAAGTCTAATGTTTAGTGATCCACAGGTGTCAAACACATTAACCCAAATACGACAACAAATGACGTCAAAGGATACCACATTGTGTGCACTGGTCTCATTTCACGTCCAAATAAATGTATCAGTAAATGTTTTTGATGTAAAAGCAAATTAGAGGATGTAATGATGCCAGTGCACCATAAGTGAACAGTGCACCAGGGGTGTAAATAGATTTGTACCGCTCGGGACGGACCCTGACATTGTCACCCCATTTCAGACTTGACATAGACTCCTCCTATGACAGAGTGATAGCTGTACCAAGTACAGATATGAGACTTGACATAGACCCCTCCTATGACAGAGTGATAGCTGTACCGAGTACAGATATGAGACTTGACATAGACCACTCCTATGACAGAGTGATAACTGTACCGAGTACAGATATGAGACTTGACATAGACCCCTCCTATGACAGAGTGATAGCTGTACCGAGTACAGATATGAGACTTGACATAGAACACTCCTATGACAGAGTGATAGCTGTACCGAGTACAGATATCAGACTTGACATAGACCCCCCTCCTATGACAGAGTGATAGCTGTACCGAGTACAGATATCAGACTTGACATAGACCCCCTCCTATGACAGAGTGATAGCTGTACCTAAAAAAGAAATAACGTCAAATTTAGCCGACGGCTAATTGTTTGGGAAAATCGTGTTTTTTTTTTCATGTGAACTCATTCAACTTATATCATTCAATTCATTCAACTTGTATCATTCAATTCATTCAACTTATATCATTCAATTCATTCAACTTATATCATTCAATTCATTCAACTTACATCATTCAATTCATTCAACTTATATCATTCAATTCATTCAACTTATATCATTCAATTCATTCAACTTATATCATTCATAAAAAGAAAGAAAACATTAATTGGCAGCCTTATCTATTTGGAATTCGAATAATTGCAAGCTGTTTACTTTCGTCTTCTGAGTTACTACAGCACTGAACACTTACAATGGCGCCTTAATTACATAATCACCTTTCGCCCACACTACTCCTTCGCTATTGCAAGTGACTTCACAATTTCACTGCAGGGCCGTGGAATGATAAGACGCTAAAAAAGGCGTCAGCATCAGGAGAGGTGGGGGTGGGGCGGCATTGTCAGCAAAATCTAAGATTGTTTCAAAGAAGAAAAAAACCTTTAGGGAGCGTCATTACTGATATTTGAATGAGTGGCAGCACATTTTATACAACGTACATCCCCAGTACTGTACGCTGTCCCTTGTCACTAATACAATAACAAATGACGCCAAACGGTTACCAAACTTACCGTCATGTGATATAGGTAAAAAAAAAATAGAATACCACTAGTTGATAAGTATTTGAATGGCAGTGTGCAGCTGATCACCAGATACCATTGGGGGGGGGGGTGTCGTTAGCCCAAAGCAAGAAACCATCTCTAATGAGTACTAATGTCACGTGACGAAGCAATATTGTACTGTTCGGTGTCATGCTGTGCAACGGTATCACTTTTTGTCAATATGTATATGGCTGTTACAAACTGTAGTTAAGACATCTTCCCGCGTAAAAATCAACCCACACCCCCTTATCTTCCCGTGTTCAACACCCACCCCCTTTTCTCTTCCCGCGTTGTATTAACCCCCCCCCCCTCTTTCCCCGGTCTGATATGGCGCGCCCGTATTTTGACCAAAACCAATGGCTCGTGACGACCCGTCTTCGGCGGAGCCGTCCATCTTTCACCTTCCCCCTCCCATGAGATTAATTCCTCGGACCAGGCTAGATGATAACTGAGCGGCCGTGCGGCCGTGCCTTATCATACGGCACAGTTCGTCAGTGCACCTGGATGACACGACGTGATGTATGTTTTCAGAGTATGTTTCAACTGTATAAAAGGAATGAGTTTTTGTAACCAGTGAGCAGTACACCCCTTGCGGGGACGAGAGCAGTCCATCCCCCTCTACGGACAGGACTGGGCGCATTCCCCCACTCCGAGGGGTTCACGTCATACGAGTCTGTTTTAGACTCCCGACTCCAAACTTCTTTAGAGTTATTTGTATACTTATGATTTGCATATTGTAACTTAGCGGCCCAGGCAAGAGTTCTTTTTAGAACTATATGTTTATATGCTTTGAATAAAGTCTAAGTGTTGTTAATCGCACCCGACTTGAGTCTCTGTACTTATTCGTCACGTGGTTGTATGCAAATATAAATTATTGACCTCACGTATTCAGTTCAGAACTAGATTACCCACAGACAAACAAGCCATCACAACAGCCCTACAAAGGCAAGATTGTGACAATTGGGGGCTCGTCCGGGATTGAGCCTTATCTGCCAGTTTTACAATACTGACCAGACGGGACCGAGGCCTGACTGAATCGTAGGTCTGGGGGCTCGAGAGCCAGCCACGTGCGGAAAGAACAACTCATCATTTGCTCGTCTGAATAGACATCCTTTGTTCGTCTGAAGAGACATCATTTGCTCGTCTGAAAAGACATCCTTTGCTCGTCTGAAGAGACATCCTTTGCTCGTCTGAAAAGACATCCATTGCTCGTCTGAAGAGACATCATTTACTCGTCTGAAAAGACATCGATCGCTCGTCTGAAAAGACATCATTTACTCGTCTGAAAAGACATCCATTGCTCGTCTGAAAAGACATCATTTACTCGTCTGAAAAGACATCGATCGCTCGTCTGAAAAGACATCATTTACTCGTCTGAAAAGACATCCATTGCTCGTCTGAAAAGACATTATTTGCTCGTCTGAAAAGACATAATTTGCTCGTGAAAGACATCCTTGTTCGTCTGAAAAGACAGCCTTCGCTCGCCGAGAAGACAGCCCATGCTTGCCTGAGACACGTCACCTTCACATCACCTTCATCGTTTGGACCTTGCTCAGCGTAACGGAACCTGGTCTACACTGTAGTCAACCAGCACAAGATTTTATCAGAACAATATTGTTTAATAGAATTTTGCGATATTTGACTTTATGATTGTGTGTGTGTGTTGTGGTTTTATTCGTTTTCTGGAGGACTGGAAGCATCGAGGTAGGCCAATTATTTTGTGTAGCCTTTCCTTACTGACCCTGGTGAGTTGCCTAAATTACTTTTTCTTTTTTTTTTTTTTTGAGTAAAGTATTTCTTTGTTGAAAATTACCAACCTAAGGGTTGTCGAGGGAAAATATTTTTCTCGCACGTGTTAAAAGGGATTAAATAATTTTATGAAAGGAAGAAGTACGGAATATGGGCTCACGGATAGAATGGGTCGAGGGCCTAAGTTGTTGTCGGTGGGCCACGCTAGAACCATTCATAGATAATGGGAGGGCCCAGGGCAATCTCAAATTATATAAGTGGTGCGGTAAGATACCGGTCAAGTAGTAGTTTGGGGCGCAGGGCATCTCGCTGCCAAGCACATGCAGTAGGAGATGGGCCCTTGGGGCGCCGAGTTGTCCATATTAGGTTCAAGAGAACCAGTGGAACGTAGAAGATTTTATATTTTAAGTGGATGTTAATGCTTTTCATGCATTTTATTTTTACTTTGCTTGTGTAGCCATTTTGATTTTGGGTACAGTATTTTCTATTTTGTATACATGTTTTTTTTATTTTTGTGAGGGCCGAGTCATTGTAGCCTAATAGCACTTTAGCAGGGCGGGACTTCGGGCGTCTTATTTGTGTCAGGGCAACATATTAGACCCTTTCGTAGATCGGGTGGGCCCATGACAATATGATAGATTGTTTGTTAGAGGCGAATCGGTGGTGGTCATTCGTTCTGTCTTATTTTGACAGGTCGCGAATTGTTTATATTTGTAGAATTACGATGCAGTACATATTGTCTATTTAACGTTAACCGGGTATCTGTGTGATAGGCCGGATATATTCAGGAATCCAGATATTAGGATTTCAAGTTAATTTACATTTGGCACATTCACAGGTCAGAGAAGAGAAGGCTTATTCGGCCAACTAAGAGTGAGTGAATGCTATTTGAATGAAATTATGTAATTAACATATGTTAATGAGATTTTATGATTTTGATTCATGTTCTTTTATATATACTACTTTTTGGAATTTGACCTTTTTTGGGCCGTCTTAGTACACTAAGAGAGGCGCCAGTATTCATACGTGTATTAGATGCAATGGGATTTTTGTAAGGGAGGCACGCATAATTATAATGTTATCATTTAGATAATTGCTCTGTGGCTAACCCCACCCCCTGTTTTAATTCCCCAAAGGGTGCTACACGGGAAGAATGTCTTTTTTTGAGGAGGGGCGTAATGTTACAAACTGTAGATAAGACATCTTCCCGCGTAAAAATCAACCCACACCCCCTTATCTTCCCGTGTTCAACACCCACCCCCTTTTCTCTTCCCGCGTTGTATTAACCCCCCCCCCTCTTTCCCCGGTCTGATATGGCGCGCCCGTATTTTGACCAAAACCAATGGCTCGTGACGACCCGTCTTCGGCGGAGCCGTCCATCTTTCACCTTCCCCCTCCCATGAGATTAATTCCTCGGACCAGGCTAGATGATAACTGAGCGGCCGTGCGGCCGTGCCTTATCATACGGCACAGTTCGTCAGTGCACCTGGATGACACGACGTGATGTATATTTTCAGAGTATGTTTCAACTGTATAAAAGGAATGAGTTTTTGTAACCAGTGAGCAGTACACCCCTTGCGGGGACGAGAGCAGTCCATCCCCCTCTACGGACAGGACTGGGCGCATTCCCCCACTCCGAGGGGTTCACGTCATACGAGTCTGTTTTAGACTCCCGACTCCAAACTTCTTTAGAGTTATTTGTATACTTATGATTTGCATATTGTAACTTAGCGGCCCAGCTAAGAGTTCTTTTTAGAACTATATGTTTATATGCTTTGAATAAAGTCTAAGTGTTGTTAATCGCACCCGACTTGAGTCTCTGTAATTATTCGTCACGTGGTTGTATGCAAATATAAATTATTGACCTCACGTATTCAGTTCAGAACTAGATTACCCACAGACAAACGAGCCATCACAACAGCCCTACAAATGCAATATTTTGACAATGGCAAAGAACGCATCGATGTCATACTAAACAAATATGAGAACACATCGCTTGAATATACAACGAATAGTGTTTATTTACATGAAGTGTCAACCATTGTGCCCTAGAAAGGGGCAAGCAGCTTTACCGGATACCTCAACAATAATGTATCTGGTGGGTGTGATGATGTTAGTGTACTATAGAGTGGACAGGTGACATCCCATGATTTACTCATACAATGCCATATGACGTCATGCATATAAATGGAATCGAAAAAAATAGGTTGAAAATATTTGGATTCGATTCCGATACCAGCAAAAAAAAATACCAATTCTTTAGATTTTCTTTTCTGATGAATCTTCCCATCACTGTTTACCATGTCACTGTCATGTGATGTCATGTGATGACTTAAGTTGTCATGGGACTGTTGTGGCAGTAGGGAAGTTATGTTTGTCAAGTGACTCAGCACCCAGGGATAAATAGCTGATTAAATTAACCGTTGAACCGGGTCTATGTAATCTTAGTGTTTGTATGGGGGGTATAGAAAAAGAGAGATAGAGAGATAGATAGATAGAGAGAGAGAGAGAGAGAGGGGGGGGAGAAAGAGAGGAAGAGATAGACATAGAGAGTGAGATTCATTCTCCTCATGCATATGAACAGTCATCTTAAACAATGCCTATTGGGCCATTCAGCCACTGGGTCTGACAGTCGTAATACCGGTTCAGTGTTGAATTGCAAAATATCACAATGATTGGCTAAAAGATCCAAACTGGCACACACAAATGAAATCTATCATAAAGGTAACTCGTTTTCTTGATCTATCGGTCGTCTATTTCTTTACTACGCAATATACTATACGCTAAAATTATTGCATTTTGTCTGAATGCAATATTACTTGCTTTTATTTGATCATAATCACTAAATAACAAACATTTATCAAAATGTTAATATAATGCATTTTTCTTTATTTAAGTTTTTGATGCATTTCTTATTAGATTTTAAATAATATTTTGTTTACGCCAAAGGTCTAATGTTAATTTTGTTATAATCGATGGGTAAGTCAAGATCATGGGTAATCTGTGGTGGCCGTAGTCTTGGGTGATTGATCACCTACAGAGTTTGGGCGAGTATTTGTATTTTACCCAGCCACGTGGTTCCACAGGACGCACACAACACAACAAGAAATGAGAACACAACACATACAAATACAACGCATAATGTTTATTTACATGACGTGACAACCATTGTGCCCTAAAAAGGGCAAGTAGTTTTATCGACTATCTCAACAATAATACATCTAGACAGAAAAACGAATGGTCCCTACCTGAGGCTGATAGTACTAAAAAGAACTCAGGACTGAAATGGTCAAACTTTTGGCTGAGACATGAGGTATCCATCACAACATGACTCCCTGCCTTAAGGGAACCATCCAAGTGTCTACATGCATCTGGTCTGCCGAATTCCACCTAGCGCAAGACCTCTTGGCTGCTAAAGGGGTGAGTCCATTGCCCCTACCTCATGGTAACTCACACCAAAGTCCAACCAAGCCCAGCCTGTTTCACCAGCCCAGGCTCAAGCCGACCCGACTGGCTGGCAGTCCGAGCTCAACTCTAACTCGACTCAACAATCTCCACTGAAGTCCCCGTCTCAGCGACGCGCATGACCTTTTAATCTGACGACCAGCAGGTCTTAGGCCCCACCCATGGCATTGGTCAGTGAACCGCAAAGGTGAGGGATAATAAAAGGGCAGAGTGCACACCCCTCTCGATCTCAAATCTACTAAGCCTACCCCCCCTTCCCTTTAATCATTTCACAGGAGGCGCCATTTAGTCAGCTTGGCCTGCACAGTACTAGACAAGGTGTTTGACACTTTTGCTAATCACTGGATGACCCCCCCCCCCATTGTCTACCCCCTTTGTTACTATAGTACGGGCAGGGGTGGGTGCGGAAAAATGCGGGAATATTTGGAAGATTTTATCAAACCCCCACAGAACCTGTGACACTAATGTCAGAAAAACTTCAAATGTAACAAAGTAAAGTAATACATTTGGTGATGTTATTTAATGCTCGTCAAGAAAAGTTGTATTTTTCCTTATCGTCCCAAAAAAATAAACAAAAGGTATCAATAAATAATACGTGTACTGTCAAAACAAAATGTATCAATAAATAATACGTGTACTGTCAAAACAAAAGAGATCCATTTATTACAAATAGACTAAAATACTTTATCAGTCAAATTGACTTGAATTTTACTGAACTCAAAGTATGGCTACATAAAAAGGACATTAATTTTAGATTTGGGAAAAAGTGAAATTATCATCAACCACAATATCTCTCATGTCTTTCATATACTTTCTGTTTTGTATCGGTATACAATTACTTATTGGTGACAGTAGAGAGTTGGGTGACGTCAATGTTGACACATGGCTGATGTGTAACTCTCCAGTATGCAGGCTGATAGACAACTTCCGTCTTGTTAAAACCAATGTTATAGACAAATGTATTTCTTACTCTTCATGTGCTATCATAACAATGTCATCAATAAAGAGTGCTTCCTTGATGAATGAACGAACCTGTGTTTTTTTTTGTTTTCAAAGCCAAAGGGCAGAGGTCATACAGGTATCGACTTACGCATGCTCAGACTTTTGAAGGCGTGCGGCAACACCTAGAAAAAGAATAATACATTTTTACTACGCCACTGGAGATGCTAAATCAGATTTGGACTAATTTCGGCCTGCGTGTCTCTCTCTCTCTCTCTCTCTCTCTCTCTCTCTCTGAACTCTCTCTCTCTCTCTCTGAACTCTCTCTCTCTGAACTCTCTCTCTCTCTCTCTCTCTCTCTCTCTCTCTGAACTCTCTCAGTGATAACTGCGGGCTGAGATTTAGTCTCTTAGAGCCCGTGAGATCAAACTCTCTGTGTCCCTCAACACCTGGAGACTGCCATAAAGGCCAATGGCCAGCCCGGGGCACTCAAACAACAGATGATCCACGGTTTCCTCAGCTTCTCTGACCCAGCTCGCGCTCCTGTCCTGTCGTTCACATTCAGACGTCTGCCTTTAATTTCCATTATTTCATATAAACACTCTTAACCATCATCTCTTGATCTTGTGCTTCTGCCAAATTTT
>JAGDYQ010000001.1:6434237-6478611 GCA_021962125.1 Bulinus truncatus | reverse complement strand
AATTGTCAGTTTGAAGATATTTTACATACTCTCTATTTAGACTACTGGTCAGCTTTAAGAGGACATTGCAATTTGTAATTATTTTTTTTCTTTTGTAACACGTATAGATGTACTTGCAGTTCCATTTGGCTGATGATCTAACAAAAAATATGTCTTATTTGTATTTTTTAGCTTTCATTTCTTTGAAATGATTGATCTATTTCATATAATTTCTTTATATATGGTCATACCCACAAAATCGGAATGGTGTTTAAGTCAATTAATGTGGAGTATGAACACACATATTGACTTTCAATCCAAAAAAAGTTTGGGAATCCAATAGTCTGCTGCAATTATTTCTTTTTAAACATTACCTTAGTGCTGGTAAGAGCAAATTTTAACTATATAATTGTCAACCAAGCTAATTTTATTTATGATTTCAATGCATTGATTTTAGTAGAATAATTTGCAAATATAAATATGATACTGTTTCTCTACATGCTGTTGAATGTTAGCAAAATTTTCTCTTTATATCTTTGTTATTTCGTTGGGCCTTAATGCTTTGACATTTCATGGGTAGATGAAAATGAAGAAATAGAGCAAAAATCATTTAAATAATTGTCTTTTTTTCTTCTCCGAAATTTTTCAGTCATTTTAGTCCAAACATTTATTGATATTTCTTTGAAGCAAAAAAGCATTTTGTGTTACATTTCTGTCATAAGTTTTTTTTCTCAGGACAAAATATCTTTAATTTCGTTTTTAAAAGTTTACACTTCTCTCCCATGTCCGCCACTTGTTTTGATAATAACCTTGTAGAGAAAGCTACCGTTTGTGATTTTGCTAATTTTTTGTGCTAACTTTAAGCTTTTCTTCCTTTTTTTTATTTTTCAAATATTATATATACTTAGTCTATTTTGGCCTTTTTTATTCTTTTAAATTTGTTCTATTTGATTTAGTTAAAAAGAGGGAAAATAAATATAAACCATTGTTGGATTTTTACTGTCTCTTGTAGTATATGAATAACTTTGTCAGTGTTGTTATCATAATTTAGAGATGTTAAAAAATAATAATTTTTCTTTTACCATGGTCATCTCATTGGAGGATTTTTTTGTATACTAAAGAAACAGACATTAAATATTGTTTGAATATTTTGCACACTAAAGAAACAGACATTATAGATAATTTGAATATTTTGTATACTATTGGCATTCATTATAGATAATTTTAGTCATTTTGTAAATTTTTTTTTATTAATTATGTCATGCCTTTTCTTTTTAAAAGGTGGAGCATACAGGAGCTGAAGCAGTTGAAATGTCTCCAATATCTCGACCTTATACTCCAGATGCCACAGAGCTGAATGATTTTGTTCTTCGTCCCGTTCCACAAAATTAATGAAATGCCTTCGCGATCACCCTTGCTAAAAAAGGAGTTGATCGGGCATTATTTATCCCACATACTTTCTTCACTTAGGAGCAAGACAATGGCAGAAAGGTGACAATATATAACAAACTTCAAATTAGCCTATTTGATAAGCATTATTCAACACAATAATTATTTTCCCAAATTTGTTTCAGTGTATTAGTCTTTATCATATAAAACTAAATTTGTCTTTTAACCTTTTTTTTTATCTAATAAGTTAAATCGAATTTATACTTGATAATTTCTTTTTGGTTTGTTCCATTGTTTGTTTTACTTCTATAATTTTACTTTTAATCTTAACAACTAAAAGCAAAAGTGTTAAACTAACATAAATACACTTTTATATAGAATATTAAAAAAAGTCATTAACTGATGTGTTTACAATAACATTTTTTTTAAAATTAGCTAAATTGACTGGAACCAGAAATTATTTTTTTTATGTACAATTTCTTTGCTGTTGAAAAACAAGGAAGTTCTAATAAAAGTTTTTCTCAATTCATAATAGGGGTAGGAAAAAATTAATTGTGGCTGGTTTTTCAAATAACATTAACATTATAATGTTTCTCTACATATTCATAAATTAATTTTTTGTGTTCATTATACAAAAAGATGAAGTGAATATAGTTATAATAAAGCCAAGTAAAATATTTTGCTTCATAATATTAAAAGATATTTTTTAATAAAAATGTTTTGTACTGTTGGTCTCTGGTGAAACTTCAAGTACCATAATATTTAAAAACTCAGTGTCTTGGGGTACATTTAAAATCAAAATGTAAAACTCCAGGTATTTTTCATGTCCTATTTCTCTAATTATATTTTTTATTAATTCATTTAGAATATTGTACTATTTACCTAAAGTATTGCTAAGGATTTTTTTCACCCTCAGTTAATTTGTTCATTTGCTATTTTGATAATTTATTGATCAGAGATTTTCTTACATTTTTAAACCTACTACATGGCTAGGATTTAAGAGCATTTTCTAAAAAAATGCTCTATTGTCCCCATTTTGTCTGTCTGTCTGTCCGTCCACCATCACCCTAGATCTCAACAACCATAAGTCCCAGACCCATGATGTATATTCCATTTTGTAGGTCTTGGCCTGCCAAGAAATGACTTTTTTTCCATTTCGGCTATCTGACCTCTCAGGGCCGTAAAAGGGGCCTTAGTACTGTTTTTTACTATATAAGCTATATTACTTGGGGAGCGTTGTATCTCAGCAACTATAAGTCCTAAATCTAAGATGTATATATCATTTTGCAGGTGGTCTTGGCCTGCCATGTGTACATCAAAAGTTCATTTCGCGATAGGACCTCTGAGGGGCCGGGCTTCAGGGCTCCTAAGGGGCTTATATATTATATATACACCCGACGTTCAATAAATCTGCTCATTTGGTACCAAATACTGCAGCACGTAGTTTCACCAAGATTTCATTAAGAAACTCATCAAATGAAATAGTAAGCTTGTGTTCTGAGTTTAATTGAAAGTATCAGAGCTTTAAAAATGTAATTGACGGAGTTTTTCTAGACGATTAAAATGACTATAATTTAGAATGTTTTCAATTATGAGTCCTATTTCAGTAACCACAAACCACTTGTAGTTAGATTTAAGAGACAATAATTTTTTCAAATATAAAGAAACGTCTTTATAATTTTTTTCAACAAATATATGTGCATTACAAATTAAATTCTATAAACATTTCCAAAATTTACAAATATTTACTGAAAGCTAACAAACGTAATTGATACATAATAATGAAAATGCTCTAACACGTCCTGTGTCCAGAATGGAACAGTCTTAATTGCTTGTTTAAAATTCTTGCATATTACTCTTATAAAATATTTTTCAAATTAATGAGTCTATTCAGTACATCAGAGAGCCTGATGAATTTCATGCCTTACCTAATGTGTCAGTTTTTGTCTAGTTTTTTCTATTGCCCCATTACTTTTGGGTAGTAAATCTTTAAAAAATGTAATGTTGTGTTAGTCTTTTCTTGAAATATCTTTTACTGTATAAAATACTTGGTCTGGCCACCCCTGTTATAGTTTATAGACATTCTATACAACTCAATAAATTTTCTAATGAAATTTTATTTAGATATTCATACTTGCTGGAAGAATGAGGAAATCGTAGCAAAACTTCAAACTTACTTGATCTCTACTGACCCTACAGATTTGTTCTAGTGTGAGATGCTTACTGTGGGAAAACTTAGGTAATCTAGCTTTTTTAATTTGAGAGAACATTTAAACAAATTTTTCAGAAATTACAATACCTAACCAACTCAGATTGGAATGAAAGAGGTTGGGAATTGAAAATGTATTTACATAAGATTCAATAATGCTAAAACTGTGGGAGCTGACATTTTCATTGTATGAAGTTATTTGTTTTACAAATATCGATTTATTAAAATTTTATATTCAAATACTTAATAAATATAACGCCAAAAACAAAACTGAATTTATTAAATGAATTACTCCATTTACAAACATTGAAAAATAAGTGCTCTTTTTTTTGTTTCTTTTGCCAAATTTTTCACTTTGTTTACTTCCTGACATTTAGACCAGATTTCAAGTTAATATTTTTTTAAAAATTTCAAATTCAGATCAAACTTGCTAGGTACAGTTTACTTTATTTGATCATGGAGATAACCCCAAGAAAGGGTCACAAGTAACTCGCCAGGAATTAGTTGCAGTGGCATATAAAAAATATTTAGTTTGATCTTGGAACAGGGATAAGCTCTTTCGAGTCTTCGTATGAAAATCCATTGCTAACTATGGGGATCTAACCTTTTCTTTGCATGTCCCAAGAATGACAACAATTTGGTTTTGCTACCCAGTACCATGAAAAAGGTTTTGTTTTGAGACCCACTTAAAGAAGAAATATTAATAAAAGAGCTTTTTTAAAAAATGGGTCAATAATTTTAGTTTGTAAATTTTCCCTTTTACTTTTAGTAGAATAATTGAAGATAATGTTATGTTTATATAGATTTTCAATCTGTAACCATTAGCTAAGTAAATATAAATACTTTTGAACATATTAATACTTTTTTTTTTTTACAGATTTAATAAGGGCTCAGCAAAAAATCTTTCATTGAACTATTTTATTTTCAGCTAAACATAATTTAGACTTCATCATTAGATAATAGAAGTATTAATTTTTTTTGTTATGCATAATTTTCTTGTGTGAACCATTTCAGGAAACAAATGTTTTGGGTTTCTGGGGTCCCAGGAAGATGACCATAATTATTCCTGGTATGACTAATGAACATCAGAGAGTCAATATAACACCACAAGGGGTAGGTCACCAAAGATATAATTTTTTGAGGCACTTGTTTATTTTTTTGTGTCCTTTCTATATCATTTTAAAGAGTGTCTTGAAATTGTGTATAAAAGAAAATGAACCCCCGCTAATAATGCACATACAATATGCATTGAAAAGGATATTATTTGCTAAAAATAATTTTTTTTTTGCATCAGAAACTGTTAACCAAAAACACTAAAGAGATTAGTGATAACATTAAATATAGTGCAGTGTTTAATCAGCTACTTGATTTATGTTTAAATAATATGTAGTGAGGAAAGCCATCTCTTTTTTCTTTCAGTATCAAATGCTTACAAATTACCCCACCTAGTCAGGGGGAAAGATAAAAAAATATACAAGTTTAGTATTATTTAAGTATCATTTTTATTTATGTAGCATAGCTTAATCTGTATTGAGCTGAAAGGTTTCTGGCCGGAAGATGGAGTATAACTTATCGATAGGCTATTTCATATTTCTTTTTGAATATTTTGGGTTGAAACTGGCCAGAGTCCTGTAACATTTCCTGGATGCTTTTTTCTCACTCCATTAGTTGAGGCTGTGCTATAAACATTGGTAAAGCAAATTATTCAATAATTTCTTCAACTGTTTCACGATTGGATTTTTTTTTTTGCAAGAACCTTTAGATCTGTTAATAGTGCTTGATTTCAATTAAAGTGGCATGGACTAATGTAAAGAAGGCTGTCAGAGAAACTGATTTTGGGCTGGAGATGTTCTCCTGACCATTTTTTGGATAATTTGAGTACAAAGCTCCCACAATCTACAACTGGTGGTCCCCAACCTTTTTCTCTTACCTCGGACCAGTCACAGAGTTTGATAATTTCAAATGGCTAGCCACTTGGGGAGTGGTGGAGATGTTGATTATTTCTCATCCATGGTAAGCTCCACAATCCTCACCACCTGTAGATAAGAAAGTAACAATTTAATGTTTCTTGGGCAGTTTCTTGGACCGGTACCGGTCCATACCGTGGGGTTGGAACCACTGTTAATCCATAGTTTCTCAAAGGTCTTGAAAATGGCTTCTTGGAAAATTAAATATCATTGCATGAAGAAGTTTATTTAAAGTTAGTAGAATAATTTCTCATTGTGATCCTTCATTGGCTTACTCTTGACCTAAGTTTTATTTATTTGTTTACCTTTGTTTAGTTTCTTTTTCTTGACTGTGATGTTCTTTGTAGAGGATTTCTATTAGTCATTCAATTCCTTTCTATACTTTTTAGCAGTTATATCAAGCTCTTTCACCAGGTTTTCCATTTCATCCTCTTTCCAGCCATTCAATCTGCATCATTAATCATTAATAAATCTGATTCTTTATACAGCCTTATAGACCTATTCAAATTTAATTGATTTCTGAAATTCGTTTTGAATTCGAAGACATTTTTATTTCCAAATCATCAATTTCCTATATAAATCTTTTAAAATGGATCAATCCCTTCCTTAGCTCCTTAAACTGTTATGCTTAAAATTGAAAACACAGTAAATATACGCAGTTTGATGGCAAGTACTGAAGTTTAAAACAAGTTTATTAATTGGTTTTGGTAGAATTTTAGTTAACTTAGTAATCTGGTTAGCATTGCTACAACAGTGTTCTTTTCTGTGTTAGATATTTTTTTAGAAATAAATATACAGGATGAGATTTACTATAAATTTCCCATTGATGTTATTGAAACTTGAAATGTAAAAATCAAACCTCATTTTTTTTTATAGCAACATGATGGATTAATTGAAAGGTGGAAGAAAAAAACATGGAGAATCTTTAGAACTGCACAATAAAACGCCTGTTTGGAATGAAGGTGAACTTAGCATAAAGATTAATTTTGTTTTTTTTAAGAATCATGTTTTTGAACCACTCATTTTATTAGTCCATAAGGTGCACAAAAGAAATATTTCCACAAATGTTTTCAGCTCATTGTTAAATAAACAGTAAATATTTTTTCTTTTTGGTTTTTAGTTGACCTGTGCTGATATTATTGGTCTTTTATAGGCAATGTAAATATCAATTTAAAATGTTTTCAGATACTCAGTCTTATGTATTAAACTTCCATGGTAGAGTTACTCAGGCTTCAGTTAAAAATTTCCAGATAGTTCATGATAATGACGGTAAGAATTAAAATTATATTTTTATTTTTTGTTGTTTTACTATGATTTGCATGTGCTGGGTGAGAATTCTGGGAAGCCATTAATAATATCTGGGTCCTTAAAGTGCTTATTTCTTGACTTGCAACTTTGCCTGCTGCAAGCATTGCGATTCTGACTGGCGTGCTCTCTGCTCTCCAGGCTATAACGGGAGGAGAAATGGCCCGAGTGGCTGGAAGCCATGGTGGAGGCAATCCAACTTATGTCCCGATATTGTGTACTTGTGACTCTTTAGTGGATTCCTGAGCATATGGACATACCCGGGAATGACTGGCCCGTTTCCTTGCAAAGTTGTTCAATGCCCAAGCGCAACCCGTGGGTGCGGACAAGAGCTTACGAGGGTGCGTGTGCCTAGATCAGAGATTTTAAAAACAAACTTAGTGGTTCTCGAGTTGGGACAATGGGGTGACAGGCAGAAATTTCTGCAGTCAGATGGAGCGGCTGTCCAAAACTGACTCATGGTGGGGGGCTCAGAAGAATGGACCAGGCACTTATCACCCTGTTTTGCACTGGGCATTGTCCAATAGGTGTGTACTTTGGGAGGTTGAGGCCCTATGTCGATTCCATTTGCAGACACTGCAGTGAAGTTGAGGAAACCGTGGAACATGTGCTATTTGAGTCCCCTGGGCTGGTGGACCACAGGGTGGACTAGACAGGTGATTTGCTTGCCATTGGCCAGTCTTTCTAGCAGTTCCCAGATGTTGAGGGACACAGCAAGTTTGATTTCATTGGCTCTAAGAGATTAAGTCTCAGCCCGCAGTTATCACTGATAGAGTTCAGAGAGAGAGAGAGTTGAAATAGCACTTAAAACTTAAACTGCTTTCACCTCAGATTCTTGAATTCTAATGATTTGTTTGGTCAGTAGTGTTTGCTCAGATACCAAGTGGCAAATAACAAGATGCTCAAGATTAGCTTGGGTGTTACCTAGATTGAATGTGATCACACTTTGTATCATATATTGAATGTAAACAAGCAGCTTCTCTCAACCTTTGATCCCACATTTATTCGGTTAGATACTATGTGAGTGTAAACTACCCTAGACAGTTATATTCAATAGATGCATCAAAGAGGTTTATCAGCCCAGACTTTTTCCATTTTAATTCATTCCCCTAACACAGGGTGCATTTTTGTTTTTAAGTTTATTTTTCATTTAAGCCATGAACTACCTATTATGAGGAGGTTAAATTTGAGTAAAATGTACAGCAATAAAAGTTGGCCTATAAAAGTCGTGGATCGCAGTGAAGAAAATGGTGCGCTTAGGCATGAGAGTTCATGCATTAATTAAGCTGAAAAGATATCAATGGGTCATTTATATGTGCTCAGAAAATCATCCATAGCTTATTAATTTTTAAAATGCCCACTTAATATTAACTTCAATGTAGTTTATTTTCTTTAAGCTCCTTATTAAAAAAAAAAACAATAATATATTTTAGTTACAGTAAAATAAAATTCACAATTTCTGTTAACAATCTTTTAGAAATTTTTTCCAAACTTTAATCCTAATTTTCTTAATTAAAATATGAGCTTATGTTTATGTATATATTTTTATTTCTTTAGTGGATTACATTGTTATGCAGTTTGGTCGTGTAGCTGAAGATGTTTTTACAATGGACTTCAATTATCCCATGTGTGCACTTCAAGCTTTTGGTATTGCTCTGAGCAGTTTTGATGGGAAACTTGCCTGTGAGTGAACAGTTTAAGATTGATTCATGTTGCATCCTTGTGAGTTAAGAGTTTCTTATTGAAATAAACTAAACTGGTAGACTATTTATAGGATTGTAAAAGTTTTCTTAAAAAAGTTAACTAATAATAGTTTTGTCTTAAAAATAAAATTTACACATTTAGGGAGAAATTGATGTCAAGAAAGTAGAAAGGTGTAGGATTAAAGTTTGATGTGAATGTTATGATATGTCACTTGATAAATGGTTTTGATTACAATAAGAAATAGAATCTAGATATATAAATTGTTTTTTATTGAATATAGTATAATATAATTTGTTTTTTCCAATGAAACAACATTCCATATTTTTGAAAAAATAATTATTAACGAATGGATTTGGTTTTACTGTTAAAACAATGCGTCATGTGGTTGTGAAATGTTTTGTGATAATCAGTTTTGCTTTATTCTCAAAGCTATGCTTTAATGAAAACATGTTACACTTTCACTCACATAAGAAAATGTCTTCTTCAAAAGTGTAAAAAAAAAATAGCATAGCTTGCTTTCTTGTCAATGTGCAAATAAAATTAATTGTGTCAGGTCTGTTGAATTCACAAAATTAAAATTGTTTTGATATTTTATAATGACAAAATACTTTTTAAGAATTATCTTAATGTTCTCAAGATATTTTTAACATTGAACATATTTTATTATGTTTTTCAATGTTTGAATTAAAGGCTTATAAATCTTATCTCTCATTTAGTAATAGGACATTCACCCTAATATCTTAATAAACGTAACTCTATTAAACTGCTATCAGATTAAATGCCCCCACAAAACTACATTTTGTTTTCATATATTAACCTGTTATAAACTAACGATTCAGGTTAGTTGACTTATTCTGTTTATTCTTTTACAACAATCAGAACGTTTTGCAGTGATTTAAAAATGTTTAAATTCAAAAAGTTACATTTTTAAAATTGTTTATAAAACTCTTTCAGTGTGGAATGTTATATTTAAGTCACTTGATAAAAGTAAAAATTAAGTCCCAGATTATTGAAAGAATTGCAATTAGTTGTTTTGGATCCTTATCTTATAAAGTTTTGATTGAAGACATAACTCATGCGTGATAATTGTCACATTAAGTTTGTGCTTGCCTGTTACTCAAGAAATAGATACATTGTGCACTTTGAGAAAGATTCTTGAACCTTCTCTTTGATCTTTTAGAAGTTTTCATTCTTTCAATGTTTGTGCACACTTCTCCGTGACATTCCATTCACGTTAGTCATTTTATTCGTTGTCACTTTTTGATAACCGCAGTGCTTGTAAATTTCACATTCACAACCATCGCATTTGTCAAAAAAGACACACGAGCTGAGATATTTTCACTTTGGTTCACCTTTCATGCTAAAACTGAATACTTTGCTTTCTTTTTTTAAGAAACCTAACCCATATATTTTGTGTTACTCATGCCTGATGCACAATGTGACTTTAAATATTGGAAATACTATGGCTATTGTTTGTTATGATACTTTTTTTTTTAATAGACTTTGTATTTGATCCACTTACCCATTGAAGAAATTTTAAATTTTTCTGGAAAAATGTTTTATTTATTGACACATTATGTCAAAATGATTTGTTTTTATTTTAACCATGCAAAAATTAGTTTATATTTTGGATAAATAATGATTTTATTTGCAATGCATTAGTAAAGGCTTGCAACTAAAGAATTTTATGGAATACATTATTTTTCAACTTTTTATAATAACATTTTTTTTGTATTTTTTTCTTTATACCACACGCTGAGACATTTATATAAACATATAGAGCTGATATATTTTTAGTAGATATACACAATCTAGAGTAGAGACTTTATTACATTTATATTTCTTCAAATGATCATTTTGTTTTTTGAGCACGGTCAAGCTACTGAATAAAAATATTTGAAGAAAAATGATCTGGAATCTAATAGTTATAATTTACAATATTTTCTGGGGATTTTCATATGCATTTTTTCTGCATTTCTGTTTGTTGAGATCTTCATTAATGTAAGGGATATTTGATTGAACCTTTTTTTTATTTGAGTTCTGAAGTTTCTCTTTTATGTTCTGTTTTTGTTAGCATTCAAAAGATTTTTCTGTAATTCTTACCATAATTTTATATTGATATTATTAATATGATTTCGAAGGATTGTACGATATGATTTAACAATCAAATGTTTAGAAACCACTAGATGCATTTCAGAACCTCATGTTCTGATCTGAATTTAAAGTTTTGATTTTATTCTTTGTTTCAAGGTTGCTTGTTGAGTGATGTCTTTGGTATTAGAAATCTACATAGTGCACTTTTGCTCTATTGACATTAGTCAGAGTTTTTGAATTATATCAATTAGATTTTGTGCCTATTTTAAATTCAAAATATGTTTCTTATAGGGAGATATTTGACTAGGATTTTTTATCTTTTACTTTATTGTTAAATATGTTTATATTGATTTTTATGATAACTGTGACTTTAAAAATTTATCATTTAATTTATGTATTTTATTTTATATTAGACGCAATCATATTATAAATCTTAAAGTTACAGAAAATTTTTTTAATGTAATTCAACCCACTAGCCTTAATTTTTTTCTCAGTTTGCACCTAAAAAATCATCAACAAATTTGCTAAAATTTCGTTAGTCATTTTCACAGATTTGTTTTTCAAGGTTTAGCTAGTCTGATCTTAACACACCTTAATGATCAACTTCATTGTTCAGCTGGTAGGCATTGGCTTTGTTATACATAGCTCAATTTATATCAATATCTTATGGTAACCCTTCATATTGACATTGTAGCTAGGTTCCTCTACAACATCCATACTGATGTCTTTAATGACTGCAGATGTTTTGTCATTGTAAACACCTCACCTGCTTGGTGCAACCAAAACAGATATCCAAAATTATAATAAACTTTCAATTTCCGTCCTTATTGTATGAATATACATGAATATACATTTTTTATTTACCAGAAGACTGTATTATTTTTAGTAGTTTATTCAACATTGTGTGTTGTAGTACACGTTCATGTGATGATCATGTACAAGTCGTTTGTTTACATTATTTATCATTTATTCAACATTGTAAAATATTGTACATGGTGCACAGTTCATGTGATGATCATGTACAAGTCGTTTGTTTTCATTATTTATCATTTTATTTTTTTCATTTTTTTTTCATTTAATTGTTTTGGTTGAATTTTTTCTTCTTATATTTTTATACAAAAGTGCATTATTGTTTTCCTTATTTATAATGTCACTATGTCATACTTTTTCTGCTTTGAAAACTTTTTTTAAACGAGGGAAACATATTCTGACTGGAGTTCCTTTATCTTGAGATAATTGTTGAAAGATTAATGTATGTGTAAAACTGATACACTGTATTAAATCAAAATATTATGTCATGATGGTCGGTCTGTTGTCATTCCAGTTGTACACTTGTTGGCAGCAACAAAGTGCTAATTGATTGCACCCAGGAGCTCAGGTGAAGGCCCAGAGGTGTATGATTTTTGATTTCTTTAATAAGTGTTTTTTTACATTTTTTTCCTATTTACTTTGCATTTAGTGGCACCCCCCTTTATTGTTTACTGTCAGGGTTTTTTAACACAGATAATATGTCTGGTAGGAGTGATAGGCCTACAGAGATAAGCATTAGAATCCTGACTTGACATGGCAGTCTATTGAACTTATTTGAAGATACAACTTTAGTTTTTCTCAGTAGAATATTTTACTTCTCTTATTAAGTATTCCCAGTGGAATGTTTGAGTCAGGGGTTATGTTTGCTGTCCTGCCAATAGTACCTGACAAAATCTTCAAATGTCTCAACACTTGATTCACTAATGTTGCAATATCTCTTTTCATTGGCTCAAATAAAAAACGTTTGTTCTCAGTTCAAGAAAAATGCACTCGTGATGTTTACTTAAACTGTGACATTTTTTTTTAATTTTTTTTACTCTCTATGTTTTTTTTTCAATGTGTAGGGAAGTGTTAAATGGGCATGATGGATAACCAGTGATTTTATTAAAAGAACAGGTAAATACATCTCTACTATAGTATCTGTGATTTGTTCCCATCTATTGTAGAATATATTTAAGTATTTATCATCCCCCCCCCGAATAATTATCCAAAACTTGATGAAAAAATCCACTTTTCATATCTAACTGAAAGAGGAGAAATTTAATCTATCAATTAAAATATGGACATCATTCTCATGCTATTAGGTATAATTAGGATAGTTACAAAAAATATCTAGATTTGGATACAAATTAACCAAGTAGCCAACCCTGCTCTCCTAACTACAACTGACTATTGTTGGGCGTGGCATGTATTTATATTTTAATATCCACTCCACCACCGAACCTTTTGTTTTTCTTTCAGACTTTGATTACACACTTACAGCCAATAAAAACACAATTCAAACACACACACACATTCCCATAATTGGACCTGTTATAGTTTGTTACATTAGACATATATTTCAAATATTCCTTCGTCTTTTTTTTTTTTAATTATACCGCTACATTGAATCTTTCGTGCTTTTAATTGGATTATAGAGTGAGTCTAACGACAGGTCTTGATAATCATTCAGTCTGTGATAGACTAGTGCAGACGAACCTTTTCTCATGACGGGTAATTTTGTGAATCCTTTTGTAGCCTCTGAGCTCTATATTTAAATATATAGTTCAGTGTTTGTGAGGCACGCATAGACCTTCGACACATGAGATTTTTTTTTCCTTCTTTGATTCATGCGTTTCGTTTTCACTACATTCTCCTATTATTGTATGTTTAATATTTAGTTTATTTCTGAGATTGTATTCCTTTTCTTTATATACATTTATTTTTCACACAAATTTCAGTTAACCGCCAGTCTGGCGCCACTAAATTGTTCACTCTCTTTTGAACTTTTTTTTACAAATGAACACAAATTATACATGTATAAACTCATGAGATATAAAAAATATATGACTTGTAACTGGTTGAAATTAATTGGGGGAGGAATTTAAGCACAACACTTCTTCATTTATATTTCAAAAAGAACATATATAGTTATAAGGGTTAGGTCACCAACTGAGATCTATGACCTCTTGTGACCTCATTTCAGCCGATATTTTGCATATACGCTAATTCACCATAGGACGAGAATGGTTCTAATGTTTGCTTTCATACATTTCATATTTTCCGTCCACATCTTATTTCTAGCCCGTTATTTATTTCTATCATTACGTCAATTTGTTTGTCATTTAGACATTTGTTTTTGTTCTTGGTTTGTTTATTTCCTGAGACTGTAAAAAACTTGAGAGAAAAAAATGGATATTAAAAATTTTGTGTCACCTTTTTTCAGATTTTTTTTGACTTGCCTTCTTGTTTGAAATGGTGTTTCGTTTCACAACTTCAGTGTTTTTCGTTATGTTTTGTCGTGTGCATTATAATTGTTTGTTCGTGTGTAAAATTGCTATTAATTAAATATCTTAATTTGAAAAGAAACATTCATTTCCAACATGTTTATTTTAAAATACAAAAAATAAAACATTGAATAAGTGGATAATAAAACTAAAACAAATGGAGTTAATAATAATAGACCATATTTAGATGATGATTGATCGAGGCTTTTAATATAAGATAGGAAATAGTGCTAAATGTAGATTGAAGAAGGCTGAATATAGATTGAATAGGGCATGAAATATAGATTAAACAGGACTTAATAAGATTGAATAGGGCTTAATATAGATTGAATAGGGCTTAATAAATAGTGGAATAGGGCATAATATAGATTAAACAGGGCTTAATATAGATAGAATAGGGCTTAATATAGATTGACATAGGGCTTAATATAGAGTGAATAGGGGCTTAATATAGATTGAACAGGGCATAATATAGATTAAACAAGGCTTAATATAGATTGAATAGGGCTTAACATAGATTGAACAGGGCTTAATAGGATTGAAATAGGGCTTAATAAATAGTGAATAGGGCTTAATAAATAGTGAACTTGGCTTAACATAGATTGAATAGGGCTTAATATAGATTGAATAGGGCTTTAATATAGATCGAATAGGGCCTTAATAAATAGGGAATAGGAGCTTAATAAATAGTGAATAGGGCTTAATATAGATTGAACAGGGCTTAATATAGAGTGAATAGGGCTTAATATAGATTGGAATAGGGCTTAATAAGAAAGTGAATAGGGGCTTCATATAGATAATGAACAGGGCTTAATATAGATTGAATAGGGCTTAATATAGATTGAACAGGGCTTAATATAGAGTGAATAGGGCTTAATAAATAGTGAATAGGGCTTAATATAGATTGAAAAAGGGTTTGATATAGAGTAAATGGGCCCAGAAAGCGTAAGGGGGCACCTGTTCCCCGGAAGCGCCACTAATATAAGGGGCCGCCAAATAGTATATTTCACATATTGTTTGGTTTTTGAATGGGGGGACGCTGAAAGGTAATGTGCTCCGAGCGCGAGTTAAGACAGCTACGCCACTGAACAGGGCTTAATATAGATTGATAGGGATTAACTACTGATTGGAGATGGCTTTGGGTGGAATTAACAATATATATTGATTTAATAAATATGGGACTTAAAATTGGTTGAACAGAACTTAAATAAGAACAGAACTTAAAATGATTGAGAAAGACAATTGTACAGGGTCAGGGAACAGAGAATATTTCCTAAAACATTGTTTGTTATTCTGTACCTGTATTTCCAAACATTATTTGTTGTTCTGTCGTTGACTAGGTAGGTACTTTAGTCGTGATCTCTATCTGCAAGAGGTTATTAGTAGTTGGTTATGGGATCCAACCCTGCCAGTCCACTGACCGCTACACTAGACATCCATGAAACGCTCGGCCTGTGGTGTATAGTCAAATAGTCAGAGTACCATTAGTGGTTGATAGTATCAATAGATCAACATATCACCCTTACTGATAGTTTAATGATACTACATGCAATGTAAATATAATACACTTTTCTTTTTGATCTCACAAAATATTGAAAAAAAAAACTGCATGAACAATCAATGGTGCCAATTTAAATTTATCACTTAGCCCTATATTTCATTTCATGTGTATGTATACGAAGCTCAAAAAATTTCGTAGTACAAAGGGGCACTCCACCCTCCCTAACCCAATCCAAGTTTGTTCAACAAATGGTGAAATCAGACACCGATGGGGTCGATGGACAAACTACTTCATTACTTCCTTTTTCTCTGCTTCTCAACCCAACGGAAAAATGATGTCCCTTAACTTTGAAACAATATTTGTACTAGAATTTGGACAAGTCAACACATTGGTCTGTCCACGGATGACCCCCCCCCCCCTAGGACTGACCAGAGATTTATAATTACTAATATAATTAAAAGCATAAGAATATTAGAAACACTTTGCCCTGGACATTTAAAAACACGTTCAATGATATGACGTTTATATTTTCTGGTGAGTTGAATCACTCGCGCACTGATCAGTGGTCCTCAAGGTCCGGGTCACGACCCACGGATAAATTTTAGGTGGACGCGGTAAAACTTTAATTTAGTATGAAATAATGTAGAATCTGTGTATACATAGCTGCAACTGTATTGCTACCCAGTATGCTACAAAAACTGAAAAGCCTGTTCATATGCAAAGTAAAATGGTACAGCTGGCATGAATACTTGCTTCTTAGTTCTGCTGTAATAAGCTGAAATCTTTAGTTCCTCTATTGTACAAGTTGTAGCATTAGTTCTAGCTGACAAGTTACACATTAGTCCTGCTGTACAAGTTGTACTTTAGTTCTGCTGTGCAGTTGCACCTTAGTTCTACAGTCAAGTTGCACATTAGTTCTGCTCGCACAAGTCGCACTTTGTTCAAGCGTACAAGTTGAAAACTTAGTTCTGCTGCAACAGCTGGATATTAGTTCTGAAACTTAACAAGTCAGAACCTTAGTTCGACTGTTCTACTGTGCAAGTTACCTTTATGGTACAAGTTGCAAGTTAGCACTAGTTGCATCTTAGTTCTCCTATAGGATGCATTTTAGTTCTTTCTTCGACACTGGACGACTTTCTAAATTTCTCTCAATTTTTTATCAACTGAAATTATAGGTCTTTTTCATTATTCAATAAATCAGAGCCACTGGGCAGAGAATACTTTGGTAGTTTTGAAAAAGCTGCTAGCTGAGTTGTGCTACTAATTCATTTTTAAGTGGATTTGGGATGGTCGTGTGGTACAGCGCTCGACTGTCGACATGAGTGTCACTGGTTCTATCTTCGGTTAGGACCAATGAATATTTCAGGTCATAACTTAACTCCACTGCTATGTCTCATAGTGTCAGTACACTGTCGGCTATGGTAAAAGAAGGTCACCATAAAAACCATCCCATTAGTCGTTTATACCAGTTCAGTGGTCGGCAAACTTATCAGCCAAAGAGCCAAATATGAACATTACAACAATAAAGAAAAAATTGGGAGCCAAATCTGCTTGTTTAGTAAACTTTTATTACACTAAATAAGTAGTACACTAAATAAGTGCTGAGAGCCGCACTTAAGCATGAGCCAAAGAGTCACATGTGGCCCAGGATCCGCATTTTGCCGACCACTGTACTAGTTTATAGGATTTAAGAACTTTCATCTCATCCTCACAGGGACTTCACACACAAAGTCCATGCAGCTGCTAACTAGGTAGCAAATGGGTGCATTGCTGTTATTTTGTCAAGTGCTGAAAACTGCAACCGTGCTATTAGTTTAAATTAAGAGCGAACATGTAAATTAATTTACTGTAAATTGTTTTTGCTAAAAACGTGTTGGTCTGATTGGCCTTAATATGAATTTCAGATTGGCCTAAATTTGTACGTCTGATTGGTCTAACATACACACACGCCTAAGATCTGACAGACATACACCTACTCTGACACACCCACACCTACTCTGACACACACACACCTACTCTGACACACACACACATCTACTCTGACACACCCACCTACTCTGACACACACACACTACTCTGACACACACACATCTACTCTGACACACCACCTACTCTGACACACACACCTACTCTGACACACACACATCTACTCTGACACACACACCTACTCTGACACACACACCACACTCTGACACACACATCTACTCTGACACACACACCTACTCTGACACACCCACATACTCTGGACACACCCACCTACTCTGACACACACATCTATACTCTAACACACACACCTACTCTGACACACACCCACCTACTCTGATACACACACACCTGCTCTGACACACACACCTACTCTAACACACGCATCTACTCTGACACACGCACCTACTCTGACACACACCCACCTACTCTGACACACACCCACCTACTCTGATACACACCCACCTACTCTGATACACACACACCATACTCTGATACAGACCCACCTACTCTGAAACATACCCACCTACTCTAACACACACACCTACTCTGACACACCCACCTACTCTGACACACACCTACTCTGACACACACCCCTACTCTGACACACCCACCTACTCAGACACACACAACTACTCTGACACACGCACACCTACTCTACAAACATACCCACCTACTCTGACACACACACCTACTCTGACACACACAACTACTCTGACACACACCCACCTACTCTGACACACACAACTACTCTGACACACACCCACCTACTCTCAAACATACCCACCTACTCTGACACACACACCTACTCTGACAAACACAACTACTCTGACACACACCCACCTACCTGACACACACAACTATTCTGACACACACCCACCTACTCTAAAACATACCCACCTACTCTGACACACACATCTACTCTGACACACACACACCTACTCTGAAACATACCCACCTACTCTGACACACACACACTACTCTGACACACACAACTACTCTGACATTACACCCACCTACTCTGATACACACAACTACTCTGACACACACCCACCTACTCTGACACACACACACATCTACTCTGACACACACAACTACTCTGACACACACCCACCTACTCTGACACACACACTACTCTGACACACACAACTACTCTGAAACACACCCACCTACTTCTGACACACACAACTACTCTGACACACACCCACCTACTCTGACACACACACACATCTACTCTGACACACAATCTACTCTGACACACCCACCTATCACACACAACTACTCTGACACACCCACCTACTCTGAAACATACCCACCTACTCTTGACACATACCTACTTTGACACACACACACCTACTCTGACACACACACCTACACTGACACATACACACCTACTCTGACACACACACCTACTCTGACACACCATCTACTCCGACACACACACCCTACTCTGACACACATACACACCTACTCTCACACACCCATATACTCTGACTCACACACACACACCTACTCTGATGACATCCATCTACTCTGACACACACACCTACTCTGACACACACACACCTTCTCTACTCTGACACACACCCACCTACTCTGAGGCACGGACACCTTCTCCTCTGACACACACACAAACCTACTCTGACACATCCATCTACTCTGACACACACACCTACTCTGACACACACGCTACTCTAACACACACACACAGCCTACTCCTCACATATACACACCTACTCTGACACACACACCTACTCTGACACACCCACCTACTCTGACACACACACCGCTACTCTGACACACACACCTACACTGACACATACACACCTACTCTGACACACACACACACCTACACTGACACACCCATCTACTCCGACACACACACCTACTCTGACACACACACATCTACTCTGACACACCCACCTACTCTGACACACACACCTACTCTGACACACACATCTACTCTGACACACACACCTACTCTGACACACACACCTACTCTGACACACACATCTACTCTGACACACACACCTACTCTGACACACCCACATACTCTGACACACCCACCTACTCTGACACACACACATCTACTCTGACACACACACCTACTCTGACACACACCCACCTACTCTGATACACACACACCTACTCTGACACACACACCTACTCTGACACACGCATCTACTCTGACACACGCACCTACTCTGACACACACCCACCTACTCTGACACACACCCACCTACTCTGATACACACCCAACTACTCTGATACACACACACATACTCTGATACACACCCACCTACTCTGAAACATACCCACCTACTCTGACACACACACCTACTCTGACACACCCACCTACTCTGACACACATACCTACTCTGACACACACACCTACTCTGACACACACCCACCTACTCTGACACACACAACTACTCTGACACACGCACACCTACTCTGAAACATACCCACCTATTCTGACACAACTCACCTACTCCTGACACACACAACTACTCTGACACACACCCATCTCTCTGACACACACAACTACTCTGACACACACCCACCTACTCTGAAACATACCCACCTACTCTGACACACACACACCTACTCTGACACACACACACACACACCTACTCCTCTGACACACACACCCACACCCACATACTCTGACACACACACCAACTCTGACATACACCTACCTACTCTGACACACACACACACCTACTCTGGACACACACACACACCTACTCTGGACATCACACACACATGGAAAGCACTACACACACACCTACTCTGACACACACTGACACACACCTACTCTGACACACACACCTACTCTGACACACACAACTACTCTGACACACACCCACCTACTCTGACACACACAATTACTCTGACACACACCCACCTACTCTGACACACACACACACACATCTACTCTGACACACACAACTACTCTGACACACACCCACCTACTCTGAAACATACCCACCTACTCTGACACACACACACCTACTCTGACACACACACCTACTCTGACACACGCATCTACTCTGACACACGCACCTACTCTGACACACACCCACCTACTCTGACACACACCCACCTACTCTGATACACACCCACCTACTCTGATACACACACACCTACTCTGATACACACCCACCTACTCTGAAACATACCCACCTACTCTGACACACACACACCTACTCTGACACACACACATCTACTCTGACACACACACCTACTCTGACACACACACCTACTCTGACACACACATCTACTCTGACACACACAACTACTCTGACACACGCACACCTACTCTGAAACATACCCACCTACTCTGACACACACACACCTACTCTGACACACCCACCTACTCTGACACACACCCACCTACTCGGACACACACAACTACTCTGACACACACCCACCTACTCTAAAACATACCCACCTACTCTGACACACACATCTACTCTGACACACACATACCTACTCTGAAACATACCCATCTACTCTGACACACACACACCTACTCTGACACACACAACTACTCTGACACACACCCAGCTACTCTGACACACACAACTACTCTGACACACACCCACCTACTCTGAAACATACCCACCTACTCTGACACACACACCTACTCTGACACACACACCTACTCTGACACACACACACCTACTCTGACACACACACCTACACTGACACACACACACCCTACTCTGACACACACACACCTACTCTGACACACACAACTACTCTGACACACACCCACCTACTCTGACACACACAACTACTCTGACACACACCCACCTACTCTGACACACACACACACCTACTCTGACACACACAACTACTCTGACACACACCCACCTACTCTGAAACATACCCACCTACTCTGACACACATACCTACTTTGACACACACACACCTACTCTGACACACACACCTACACTGACACATACACACCTACTCTGACACACACACACACACCTACTCTGACACACCCATCTACTCCGACACACACACCTACTCTGACACACACACACACCTACTCTCACACATCCATATACTCTGACACACACACACCTACTCTGACACATCCATCTACTCTGACACACACACCTACTCTGACACACACACACCTTCTCTACTCTGACACACACCCACCTACTCTGAGGCACGGACACCTTCTCCTCTGACACACACACCTACTCTAACACACACACACGCCTACTCTGACATACACACACCTACTCTGACACACCCACCTACTCTGACACACACACACCTACTCTGACACACACACATCTACTCTGACACACACACCTACTCTGACACACACACACCTACTCTGACACACACACATCTACTCTGACACACCCACCTACTCTGACACACACACCTACTCTGACACACACACACATCTACTCTGACACACACACCTACTCTGACACACACACCTACTCTGACACACACATCTACTCTGACACACACACCTACTCTGACACACCCACATACTCTGACACACCCACCTACTCTGACACACACACCTACTCTGACACACACACCTACTCTGACACACCCACATTCTCTGACACACCCACCTACTCTGACACACACACATCTACTCTAACACACACACCTACTCTGACACACACCCACCTACTCTGATACACACACACCTACTCTGACACACCCACCTACTCTGACACACACCCACCTACTCTGATACACACCCACCTACTCTGATACACACACACCTACTCTGATACACACCCACCTACTCTGAAACATACCCACCTACTATGACACACCCACCTACTCTGACACACACACCAACTCTGACACACACACCTACTCTGACACACCCACCTACTCTGACACACACAACTACTCTGACACACGCACACCTACTCTGAAACATACACACCTACTCTGACACACACACCTACTCTGACACACACAACTACTCTGACACACACCCAACTACTCTGACACACACAACTACTCTGACACACACCCACCTACTCTAAAACATACCCGCCTACTCTGACACACACATCTACTCTGACACACACCCACCTACTCTGAAACATACCCACCTACTCTGACACACACACACCTACTCTGACACACACAACTACTCTGACACACACCCACCTACTCTGACACACACAACTACTCTGACACACACCCACCTACTCTGACACACACACACATCTACTCTGACACACACAACTACTCTGACACACACCCACCTACTCTGAAACATACCCACCTACTCTGACACACACACACCTACTCTGATACACACACCTACTCTGACACACCCACCTACTCTGACACACACACACCTACTCTGACACACACACCTACACAGACACATACACACCTACTCTGACACACACACACCTACTCTGACACACACAACTACTCTGAAACACACCCACCTACTCTGACACACACAACTACTCTGACACACACCCACCTACTCTGACACACACACATCTACTCTGACACACACAACTACTCTGACACACCTCCACCTACTCTGACACACACAACTACTCTGACACACACCCACCTACTCTGACACACACACACATCTACTCTGACACACACAACTACTTCTGACACACAACCCACCTACTCTGAAACATACCCACCTACTTTGACACACACTACACTCTTACTCTGACACACACACCTACATCTGACACACCCACCTACTCTGACACACACACACCTACTCTGACACACACACCTACACTGACACATACACACCTACTCTGACACACACACACACCTACTCTGACACACCCATCTACTCCGACACACACACCTACTCTGACACACACACATCTACTCTGACACACCCACCTACTCTGACACACACACCTACTCTGACACACACACATCTACTCTGACACACACACCTACTCTGACACACACACCTACTCTGACACACACATCTACTCTGACACACACACCTACTCTTGACACACCCACATAATCTGACACACCCACCTACTCTGACACACACACATCTACTCTGACACACACACCTACTCTGACACACACCCACCTACTCTGATACACACTCACCTACTCTGAAACATACCCACCTACTCTGACACACACACCTACTCTGACACACCCACCTACTCTGACACACACCCACCTACTCTGACACACACAACTACTCTGACACACGCACACCTACTCTGAAACATACCCACCTACTCTGACACACACACACCTACTCTGACACACACAACTACTCTGACACACACCCACCTACTCTGACACACACAACTACTCTGACACACACCCACCTACTCTAAAACATACCCACCTACTCTGACACACACATCTACTCTGACACACACATACCTACTCTGAAACATACCCACCTACTCTGACACACACACACCTACTCTGACACACACAACTACTCTGACACACACCCACCTACTCTGACACACACAACTACTCTGACACACACCCACCTACTCTGAAACATACCCACCTACTCTGACACACACACACCTACTCTGACACACACACCTACTCTGACACACACACACCTACTCTGACACACACACCTACACTGACACATACACACCTACTCTGACACACGCACACCTACTCTGACACACACAACTACTCTGACACACACACCTACTCTGACACACACAACTACTCTGATACACACCCACCTACTCTGACACACACACACACACCTACTCTGACACACACAACTACTCTGACACACACCCACCTACTCTGAAACATACCCACCTACTCTGACACACATACCTACTCTGACACACACACACCTACTCTGACACACACACCTACACTGACACATACACACCTACTCTGACACACACACCTACTCTGACACACACACACCTACTCCGACACACACACCTACTCTGACACACACACACACCTACTCTCACACACCCATATACTCTGACACACACACACCTACTCTGACACATCCATCTACTCTGACACACACACCTACTCTGACACACACACACCTTCTCTACTCTGACACACACCCACCTACTCTGAGGCACGGACACCTTCTCCTCTGACACACACACAAACCTACTCTGACACACCCATCTACTCTGACACACACACCTACTCTGACACACACACCTACTCTAACACACACACACGCCTACTCTGACATACACACACCTACTCTGACACACCCACCTACTCTGACACACACACATCTACTCTGACACACACACCTACTCTGACACACACACCTACTCTGACACACACATCTACTCTGACACACACACCTACTCTGACACACCCACATACTCTGACACACCCACCTACTCTGACACACACACATCTACTCTGACACACACACCTACTCTGACACACACCCACCTACTCTGATACACACACACCTACTCTGACACACACACCTACTCTGACACACGCATCTACTCTGACACACGCACCTACTCTGACACACACCCACCTACTCTGACACACACCCACCTACTCTGATACACACCCACCTACTCTGATACACACACACCTACTCTGATACACACCCACCTACTCTGAAACATACCCACCTACTCTGACACACACACCTACTCTGACACACCCACCTACTCTGACACACACAACTACTCTGACACACACCCACCTACTCTGAAACATACCCACCTACTCTGACACACACACACCTACTCTGACACACACACCTACTCTGACACACACACACCTACTCTGACACACACACCTACACTGACACATACACACCTACTCTGACACACACACACCTACTCTGACACACACAACTACTCTGACACACACCCACCTACTCTGACACACACAACTACTCTGATACACACCCACCCTACTCTGACACACACACACACACCTACTCTGACACACACACAACTACTCTGACACACACCTACCTACTCTGAAACATACCCACTACTCTGACACACATACCTACTCTGACACACACATCACCTACTCTGACACACACACCTACACTGACACATACACACCTACTCTGACACACACACACACACCTACTCTGACACACACACACCTACTCCGACACACACACCTACTCTGACACACACACATACCTACTCTCACACACCCATATAATTGGACACACACACACCTACTCTGACACATCCATCTACTCTGACACACACATCTACTCTGACACACAATCATCTTCTCTACTCTTACACACACCCACCTACTCTGAGGCACGGACACCTTTCCTCTTACACACACACAAACCTACTCTGACACACCCATCTACTCTGACACACCACCTACTCTGACACACACACCTACTCTAACACACACACACGCCTACTCTGACATACACACACCTACTCTGACACACCCACCTACTGACACACACACACCTACTCTGACACACACATCTACTCTGACACACCCCACCTACTCTGACACACACACACACCTACTCTGACACACACACATCTACTCTGACACACCCACCTACTCTGACACACACACCTACCTCTGACACACACACATCTACTCTGACACACACACCTACTCTGACACACACACCTACTCTGACACACACATCTACCTCTGACACACACACCTACTCTGACACACCCACATACTCTGACACACCCACCTACTCTGACACACACACATCTACTCTGACACACACACCTACTCTGACACACACCCACCTACTCTGATACACACACACCTACCCTGACACACACACCTACTCTGACACACGCATCTACTCTGACACACGCACCTACTCTGACACACACCCACCTACTCTGACACACACCCACCTACTCTGATACACACCCACCTACTCTGAAACATACCCACCTACTCTGACACACACACCTACTCTGACACACCCACCTACTCTGACACACACACCTACTCTGACACACACACCTACTCTGACACACACAACTACTCTGACACACACAACTACTCTGACACACGCACACCTACTCTGAAACATACCCACCTACTCTGACACACACACCTACTCTGACACACACACAAACTCTTACACACACCTACCTACTCTGACACACACACCAACTCTGACACACACACCAACTCTGACACACACCTACTCTGATACACACACCTACTCTGACACACACACCTACTCTGACACACATACCTACTCTGACACACACACACACACCTACTCTGACACACCCATCTACTCCGACACACACACCTACTCTGACACACACACACACACCTACTCTCACACACCCATATACTCTGACACACACACACCTACTCTGACACATCCATCTACTCTGACACACACACCTACTCTGACACACACACCTTCTCTACTCTGACACACACCCACCTACTCTGAGGCACAGACACCTTCTCCTCTGTCACACACACAAACCTACTCTGACGCACCCATCTACTCTGACACACACACACCTACTCTGACACACACACCTACTCTGACACACACACACACACCTTCTCTGCTGTGACACACACCCACCTACTCTGAGGCACCGACACCTACTCCTCTGACACCCACACACCCACACACACCTACTTTGACTCACACACCAACTCTGACACACACCTACCTACTCTGACACACACACATCTACTCTGACACACCCACCTACTCTGACACACACACACCTACTCTGACACACACACATCTACTCTGACACACCCACCTACTCTGACACACACACCTACTCTGACACACACACATCTACTCTGACACACACACCTACTCTGACACACACACCTACTTGACACACATATCTACTCTGACACACACACCCTACTCTGACACACCCACATACTCTGAAGGACACCCACCTACTCTGACACACAGCTATATCTACCTCTGACACACACACCTACTCTGACACACCCACCTACTCTGATACACACACACCTACCCTGACACACACACCTAAGCTCTGACACACGCATCTACTCTGACACACGCACCTACTCTGACACACACCCACCTACTTCTGACACACACCCACCTACTCTGATACACACCCACCTACTCTGAAACATACCCACCTACTCTGACACACACACCTACTCTGACACACCCACCTACTCTGACACACACACCTACTTCTGACACACACACACCTACTCTGACACACACAACTACTCTGACACACACAACTACTCTGACACACGCACACCTACTCTGAAACATACCCACCTACTCTGACACACACACACCTACTCTGACACACACACAAACTCTTACACACACCTACCTACTCTGGACACACACCAACTCTGACACACACACCAACTTCTGACACACACCTACTCTGATACACACACCTACTCTGACACACACAATAATCTCACTTATGACACACATACCTACTCTGACACACACACACACACCTACTCTGACACACCCATCTACTCCGACACACACACCTACTCTGACACACACACACACACCTACTCTCACACACCCATATACTCTGACACACACACACCTACTCTGACACATCCATCTACTCTGACACACACACCTACTCTGACACACACACCTTCTCTACTCTGACACACACCCACCTACTCTGAGGCACAGACACCTTCTCCTCTGTCACACACACAAACCTACTCTGACGCACCCATCTACTCTGACACACACACACCTACTCTGACACACACACCTACTCTGACACACACACACACCTTCTCTGCTGTGACACACACCCACCTAGCCTCTGAGGCACCGACACCTACTCCTCTGACACCCACACACCCACACACACCTACTTTGACTCACACACCAACTCTGACACACACCTACCTACTCTTGACACACACACCTACTCTGACACACACACACACACCTACTCCTCTGACACACACACCCACACCCACATACTCTGACACACACACCAACTCTGACACACACCTACCTACTCAGACATACACACACACCTACTCTGACACACAAACACCTACTCTGACACACACACACCTACTCCTCTGACACACACACCCACTCCCACACACTCTGACACATACATCTACTCTGACACACACACACCTACTCTGACACACACACACCTACTCCTCTGACACACACACCCACACCCACTTACTCTGACACACACACCTACTCTGACACACACACCAACTCTGACACACACCTACCTACTCTGACACACACACACACACCTACTCTGACACACACACCAACTCTGACACACACCTACTCTGATACACACACCTACTCTGACACACACACCTACTCTGACACACACACCTACTCTGACACACACACACCCACCTACTCTGACAAAATAAACTCCACAGATTCATCAACTCTAAACTAACCCTGACCCTGAGGCTCGTTTGGTGGGGACGATCCCCTGTAATTTTTATTTTTTACATTTACCTTTTTATTTTTATTTTTTTTTTTTTACAACGATTTATTATCCAAGTCATGTGACTCAAGGGCGCAGTAGGGTCTGACGCTGACATTGACGGAAAGTTTTCTGACTCGTGACAAAGACCGCTGTAGCCGGCTCGGGGCCTTTGATCATAAAATATGACGTCATGTTACAGCTTATACATGGCTATTAGGGAGAGATTCTATAGATTCATCTACTAAAGAGAAATGTTAGCTAAAAATAGAACTGTACGTTGCTCATCCTATTTAATTTGAATGAGGTAAGGAATGATTGTACGTAACTCATCCTATTTAATTTGAATAAGGTAAGGAATGATTGTACGTAACTCATCCTATTTAATTTGAATAAGGTAAGGAATGATTGTACGTAACTCATCCTATTTAATTTGAATAAGATAAGGAATGATTGTACGTAACTCATCCTATTTAATTTGATTAAGGTAAGGAATGATTTTCTTTGAACAATAACCGTTCTTATGGATAGGTGACCCCCTACCCCACCCCCTCCCACACACACACACAGCTAGAGGGCCATTGATAATTACCTACACAACCCAATCAAATCTACTGATATGGGGCCACCTATTTACCTAACCCTAAGTATAGACATTTTTGTTTTCCCATGTAAAAGTGTATTTATAGGTAACTCAGAACAAAAGAAGGTGGTTACACCTACATAGTGGTTGAATTTATTCATTCGAGGACATTTATAAATCATAAAGCCATAAATACGAGCGCATGATAACAATTTCAAATATCTTCTTTTTTTTTTTTCGTAAAACAAACTAAATCAAGTCCCATCTATTGGGCAAAACAAAATACCGCCAGCGAGGTTGGGGAAATGAAAGGGAGGGGGTAGGGATGAAACATTATATTTATTTCATACTGGTGTTTGTTATGGGAGGTTGTTTATAGTTACACTTCACATTGTGATAGTATTATTGTTTGAATCGGTACGTTGTGATCAAGAGACAAGAGGTCTTATACATACCTTTACTGATGTCTGTCTTTTATTCTAGCAGCCAATACTTTCTTCTGTTATTGATGTCTTTCTTTTATTAGCAGCCAATACTTTCTTCTGTTATTGATGTCTTTCTTTTATTCTAGCAGCCAATACTTTCTTCTGTTATTGATGTCTTTCTTTTATTAGCAGCCAATACTTTCTTCTGTTATTAACGTCTTTCTTTTATTCTAGCAGCCACTACTTTCTTCTGTTATTGATGTCTTTCTTTTATTCTAGCAGCCAATACTTTCTTCTGTTATTAACGTCTTTCTTTTATTCTAGCAGCCACTACTTTCTTCTGTTATTGATGTCTTTCTTTTATTCTAGCAGCCAATACTTTCTTCTGTTATTGATGTCTTTCTTTTATTCTAGCAGCCAATACTTTCTTCTGTTATTGATGTCTTTATTTTATTCTAGCAGCCAATACTTTCTTCTGTGTGTCTATACTTTCTTATTTGCCTGGAGGATTCAACCGACTTAAAGTCCGCTACTTTGGGTATGCCCCTGCAGAGGCGCAGTGAGGGGTCGGCAGGGGGCATCATTCCCGGGCGCTACTCACAAAGGGGCGCAAAATGGTATATTTTACATATAAAATTATGATTTTTCGAAAGCGGGGGGGGGGGCAGGGCACTAAAAAGGTATTAAAAAAGTATTGTGCCCCGAGGTAAGCTCGCTACGGCACTGTGCCCCTGGTGGGACTTGTTTTGCCGTTACTTACCATTTCTACCATGACAAAACAATTCGGGGATCAGATAAACCACTTTTGTGAAACATTGATAGGAAGGTGGCAAGACTTGCAAGCGGTGACCTGGAAATTATTTTTGCCTAGGGCTCCAAATGTTCCTCTGCCTCGGGCCCCAAATGTTTATTTGTCCACTTGGAGGTCGGTTGATGGGCCCCTCTTGTCAAAGATTATTAAGGGCCAAAGAAATGCAAGTGGAATATTTGGGGATCCTAGGCACAGGGGTCCCAGGCAAAAACACTTTCAAAGCCACCATTGCTAATTCTCAGCCAATAATATTTATTTACATCTAGGACCCTTGTGACCCCTTCCCCAAATTTTAAGTCATACACCACGGAAAATGCCAAACTGAGTGCCCTTTGAGTGTTAACTCCTGTTTAATCAGTGCTCACATATTTTAACACAGGGCCCACATAGAACTAAGTTGATCAACACACAACGAGAGTAATGATCTGTTTTCTTACATTTTAAAAAAATATGACGTCGAAGAACAATTGTTCAAATGCCTTGTATATCTATAGTTCAAACCATAGATATATAGTTCAAACTATGGTTCAAACTTTAATTCAAACTATGGTTCAAACTTTAGTTCAAACTTTAGTTCAAACTTTGGTTCAAACGTTCGTTCAAACTGTGGTTCAAACTGTGGTTCAAACTTTGGTTCAAACTATGGTTCAAACTTTAGTTCAAACTTTAGGTCAAACTATGGTTCAAACTTTGGTTCAAACTTTAGTTCAAACTATAGTTCAAACTTTGGTTCAAACTGTGGTTCAAACAGTCCTATTTTAGTTTCCGCTATTTTAGTCGGGTTTTTTTTTTTAAACGGATTATCGACAAGTACCGTAATTCTCTATCTGTTCAAAGTAGTTGTTTTATTATACACGCAATCTGGATTTACAGCTAAATGCTAAAATTGATAATGAAAGTAAACAAGTTCTTAAAATAAATAAAACTCATGGTCAGACTAATTTTGAAATTTAAAATACAAAACTTCCCTGTATCAACTTCTGCAGTCAGTCGACATAAGTGTATGTTCCAATGTTTGAAAACTTCTGCAGTCAGTCGACATATGTGTATGTTCCAATGTTTGAAAACTTCTGCAGTCAGTCGACATAAGTGTATGTTCCAATGTTTGAAAACTTCTGCAGTCAGTCGACATATGTGTATGTTCCAATGTTTGAAAACTTCTGCAGTCAGTTGACATATGTGTATGTTCCCATTCGGCTTTAAGAAGAGGGTCGGACAGTTCAGGCATTATGTTTGCTGGCGACCTGGACTACTTAGAAGTAAGTTTAGGGAAATTTTGCAATTGGGGGATGGGGGTGGCCAAGGGCGACATCTGGTGTATTTTAATATTATTGATACTGAGTTGGGGGCGGCAATTCCAGAGTTCACCATGTATGACAGTGTTTTTAACCATACAGCTTGTTGTCTATTGTAATTAAATTGAAATGTCAATACATAACTGAGCTGTTATTTTTTATGATCCAGATCCGACCAGGTTTCAATAAGTATTTAATATATTTCAAAGTACAGTTGTTTGCTAAATGAAATTCCCGTTTTTATTTCAACAATAACTGCAGACGTTAAGGATTTCCCCACTAAATGGGCTTGTGTGTGTGTGAGTGTGAGTGTGTGTGTGTTTGGTGGGTATCACGAATTTTTTCGAAAATGGCCTGGTAATACTAGACTGATTGACACGAACAATCTTGTGTTTGTTCTCACCCTGTTCAACATGACTGTCTCGGTCTAGTTATATATGTCAGTATCACACAACACTGGCAGCAGAGAATGATCCCATTGGTTCACCTGATATAAACAGTAACTTTAGACAGCAGAAAATAAAAACTAAATTAGAAGAATTGTCTACACACCCACACACACACACACCCACACACACAAGGGATAAAGGTTATTGTACCAAACGTTGTGTCAATAGATAAGGCGCTGATGCTATTGAAAGCACTTCGAGGTGACAGAGTTGGGACAGCTTTATAATAAACTGTCACCAGTGTCTTCACACCAGGCAACATTCACTTTAAGGAAAATTGTGCTGCAAGTAGAGGGCGATAAAACACATGCATACATGATTGTGGGAACACACAGAGACATAATACATGATTGTAGGCAAAGAGACATAATGCATGATTGTAGACACGAGACATAATACATGATTGTAGGCAAATAGACATAATACATGAATGTGGGCACACACAGAGACTTACATACATGATTGTAGGCACACACAGAGACATAATACATGATTGTGGGCACACACAGAGACTTACATACATGATTGTAGGCACACACAGAGACTTAATACATGATTGTAGGCACACACAGAGAACTACATACATAATTGTAGGCACACACAGAGACATAATACATGATTGTAGGCAAAGAGACATAATGCATGATTGTAGACACAGAGACATAATACATGATTGTATGCAAATAGACATAATACATGAATGTGGGCACACACAGAGACTTACATACATGATTGTAGGCAAACACAGAGACATAATACATGATTGTGGGCACACACATAGACTTACATACATGATTGTAGGCACATAAACATAATACATGATTGTGGGCACACACAGAGACATAATACATGATTGTGGGCACACACAGAGACATGCATACATGATTGTGGGCACACACAGACATACATATATGATTATGGGCACACACAGAGACATACATATATGATTGTGGGCACACACAGAGACTTACATACATGATTGTAGGCACACACAGAGACATAATACATGATTGTGGGCACACTCAGAGACTTACATACATGATTGTAGGCACACACAGAGACTTAATACATGATTGTAGGCACACACAGAGAACTACATACATGATTGTAGGCACACACAGAGACATAATACATGATTGTAGGCAAAGAGACATAATGCATGATTGTAGACACAGAGACATAATACATGGTTGTAGGCAAATAGACATAATACATGAATGTGGGCACACACAGAGACTTACATACATGATTGTAGGCACACACAGAGACATAATACATGATTGTGGGCACACAAAGAGACATAATACATGATTGTAGGCAAAGAGACATAATGCATGATTGTAGACACAGAGACATAATACATGGTTGTAGGCAAATAGACATAATACATGAATGTGGGCACACACAGAGACTTACATACATGATTGTAGGCACACACAGAGACATAATACATGATTGTGGGCACACAAAGAGACTTACATGATTGTAGGCACACAAAGAGACATAATACATGATTGTGGGCACACACAGAGACATACATACATGATTGTAGGCACACACAGACATACATATATGATTGTGGGCACACACAGAGACTTACATACATGATTGTAGGCACATAAACATAATACATGATTGTGGGCACACACAGAGACATAATACATGATTGTGGGCACACACAGAGACATGCATACATGATTGTGGGCACACACAGACATACATATATGATTATGGGCACACACACAGACATACATATATGATTGTGGGCACACACAGAGACATACATACGTGATTGTGGGCACACACAGAGACATACATACGTGATTATGGGCACACACAGAGACATACATACATGATTGTGGGCACACACAGATTTATGCGAGACTGACTTCATTACCTCCCATGTAAGTCTTTGTATATGAATAAAAACTGTTGGCAGTAACATGAATGATAGAGAAGGTTGAACGTTTTATCTTTATCCTAGGTCTAAATCATTCTCTCTATGTATCATCCATCCCGATTCCAACATAAAGTGAATGAACATGACCTATATTTTATAATTTCAGATTCAAATTTAATTTTCATTTTTCCATGTCTCGTGTACAAAAATATATTTATCTCCCCCACCGCTCTCCCACGTTTCACCATGGCAGACAACCAGAATTAATGTTTATGTACCCTGTGGTGGACACAATGAAAGTCAATACCACAGGGATGTACTGACTGACCAACAGAGGAATCCATCCACTGACAGGTCGCTATTATCTGTTCAGCAGAATCAAGGCTTCCTTGTATTAATAGGTGATTGATTGATTTAGTACACTAGTATACACAGGTGATTGATTTAGTGCACTAGTATACACAGGTGATTGATTTAGTGCACTACTATACACAGGTGATTGATTCATTACACTACTATACACAGGTGATTGATTTATTACACTACTATACACAGGTGATTGATTTATTACACTACTATACACAGGTGATTGATTTAGTACACTACTATACACAGGTGATTGATTCATTACACTACTATACACAGGTGATTGATTCATTACACTACTATACACAGGTGATTGATTTAGTACACTTGTATGCACAGGTGATTGATTTATTACACTTGTATACACAGGTGATTGATTTATTACACTACTATACACAGGTGATTGATTTAGTACACTACTATACACAGGTGATTGATTCATTACACTACTATACACAGGTGATTGATTCATTACACTACTATACACAGGTGATTGATTTAGTACACTAGTATACACAGGTGATTGATTTAGTACTCTTGTATGCACAGGCGATTTATTTAGTGCACTAATGTACACAGTTTACTGATTTAGTACACTAGTATAACAAGTGATTTTTTGTTAAGTTTATTTAAAATCAGAAACCTAATTTTTTTTTAAGCAGACATTTAGAATTACTAAGTTTATTAATTTTTTTTTTTTTTTTAAAGTTTCACAATTTACATATATTATCTATTATGTAACACATCTAGTATGAACATATCTTTTATGGCTGGCACTTTTAGTATTAATAAGCTAATCTATAGTACAATTTTTACGAAACCTTCAATAGATTTTTTTTTTTAAATTTCTGGAAGTGTGAAATGTTCAACACTTGTTAAACAATACCAAACAAATAGTTCCACTAATAAATAGTTCCACCAACAAATAGTTCCACTAATAAATAGTTCCACTAATGGAATGATCATGGTGTGACTAGCTAAAGGAATTTGTATGTTTTGGGTTTTTCGTCAACTCGATAATTTCCAATTATTTTTAATTGCCATAATAATTTTGGCAATGGAAAGAAAATATTTGCCGGTTAATACTAATTGATGTGGATTTAAATCTAAGCCTCCCGTCTTCTTTGTAAAACGCGTGTGTAGGGAGAAAGATGTTAAAACAACTGGCATTTCTACACCATTGATTTTCCTGGGCTAGTTTGGCCGGATGGCTGCATCGTACATCCCACCCGTGTCTAGACTAATAACCTCCGTGACAGATATTGTAGGGTCCTCTAAACAAGAGAGACAAGCCAGTAGCTTCTTTCGGAGAAAGAACGAATATGTAAACCGTTTCTCCGCCCTTGATGAAATCGTATTATAAATCTCGTCTGCTATTTAAAAACGTCTAATAAGTGTTTCCAAGTTGTTGTTTTTTTATTGAATTTCTTTTTTTAAAGTTACAGCTCTATTTTATTTAACCAAACGTACAAGCTATTTCAATACATTAAAAAAAAACTAAATGATTACAATCTTTTACTTTGAAATGGGTTGAAAGCCACTGAACTAGACCAGTGGTTACTAGACCAGTGGTTACTAGACCAGTGGTTGCCAGAACAGTGGTTACTAGATCAGTGGTTACTAGACCAGTGGTTACTAGACCAGTGGTTACTAGACCAGTGGTTTGCTAGACCAGTGGTTACTAGATCAGTGGTTACTAGATCAGTGGTTACTAGATCAGTGGTTTGCTAGACCAGTGGTTACTAGATCAGTGGTTTGCTAGACCAGTGGTTACTAGACCAGTGGTTACTAGACCAGTGGTTACTAGACCAGTGGTTACTAGACCAGTGGTTACTAGACCAGTGGTTACTAGATCAGTGGTTTGCTAGACCAGTGGTTACTAGACCTGTGTTTACTAGAACTTACTAGACCAGTGGTTCACAAACTTCTAAGTTGTTGTTTTATTCTCGACCCAACAGTAAAGAAGAACTACGTTAATTAAAGAGAACAATGGCGTCATCGATAGTGCATTACATAATCGATGAATTAATTATACATTGAGGCTACACACCGGAAGTTTGTCCGCGACCTGCTGGTTGGTCGTGACCCTTACTTTGATAGCCACATTGCTATAGTATACAGATACAGATACATACAGATACAGATATATTTATATAAATGGGTTTATTTTCCTGTCCTTACCGACAAAGTCGGCCCTAGGTGATGTAAAATAATATTTTTAAAATGCTTGTTCAAAGTTTGACATTATTGGTTTTCAGAACAAATTAAAAATGTTTTAATATGTTATTGAAAATATACAAAAACAATCGCTAGCTTTTTAAAAGGTCTCTTTTATGCTGAGATGACTGGCTCCGAAATCCCTATATACTTCTAATTAGTTGGTGTATGTTGAACCCTTTATTGAACCTCATCAAGGAAACCATTAACTCATTTCTCTCTCTCGGATGTGGTCAAACTAACTTGGCAGTACATCATATAACTTATATCTCTCTCTCGGATGTGGTCAAACTAACTTGGCAGTACATCATATAATTCATTTCTCTCTCTCGGATGTGGTCAAACTAACTTTGCAGTACATCATATAACTTATTTCTCTCCCGGATGTGGTCAAACTAACTTGGCAGTACATCATATAATTCATTTCTCTCTCTCGGATGTGGTCAAACTAACTTGGCAGTACATCATATAATTCATTTCTCTCTCTCGGATGTGGTCAAACTAACTGGCAGCACATCATATAATTCATTTCTCTCTCTCGGATGTGGTCAAACTAACTTGGCAGTACATCATATAACTTATTTCTCTCTCTCGGATGTGGTCAAACTAACTTGGCAGTACTTCATATAACTTATTTCTCTCCCGGATGTGGTCAAACTAACTTGGCAGTACATCATATAACTTATTTCTCTCTCTCGGATGTGGTCAAACTAACTTGGCAGTACATCATATAACTTATATTTCTCTCTCGGATGTGGTCAAACTAACTGGCAGCACATCATATAATTCATTCTCTCTCTCGGATATGGTCAAACTAACTTGGCAGTACTTCATATAACTTATTTCTCTCCCGGATGTGGTCAAACTAACTTGGCAGTACATCATATAATTCATTTCTCTCTCGGATATGGTCAAACTAACTTGGCAGTACTTCATATAACTTATTTCTCTCTCGGATGTGGTCAAACTAACTGGCAGCACATCATATCAAAATACATAAAAAATTTCCCACGTGTCACTATTAGGTGATACTATTTATCAGTATTTTATTGTACGTGCAAATAGTTATAGCCAAGCCAGCTAATATTTCTTAGACTTTAGTTCACACATTTAAGTCTCCAAAAAATTAATATTTATGTTATTGGAATAGACATGGGTAAAGTAAGGCCCACGGTACAAGTACGATTTTGATCTGGGCTGCACTCTTCTTATTCACATCACTGACATAAAATGTTTCAGTAAATGTTCCATAGATTCACATCACTGACATAAACTACTTCTGTAAATGTTCCACTACATTCACATCACTGACATAAAATTAGCTCCAGTAAATGTTCCATACATTTACTTTAGATCCGGCCCTTATTTTCAAATTTTAAGAACCCATTGTGGTTCGAAATGTTTGCCTATCCCTTGGCTTGAACTATGACTGGAAGTCCTTAAGTCCTTCACTACTGTTGTGATTCCAGTGAACATTCAGCCAATTAGAAATCCTTAACTAAAGTTCCTTCACTAGTGTTGTGACTCTAGTGGTTGTAGGCCATATGTGGTGTATCAAGCGCTCGCGACATCAGTTACTGTGGTATACCTACATGAAACTGCACATAATGCTGCTGAGATACGTTAGAGTCTCCAGATGATACAAACATGGCAAATTGATATTTGATCATCCTACAAGAAGTGCCGATGTGAGTTTTAGGGGACTTCTGAGCAGAGGCGTGTACACACCCCGGGATGTGAGGGGGAGGGGTAGGCAGATACATTTACAGGGCGGGGCTAGATGGTAGACTTATACAGATACTTTTAGGGCCCAAGGCCAAGACGTTTACACATCTTTCAGGGCCTCTAGGCGGAGATGTTAATATATCTGTGAGGAAAGCTAGAAGGCGGATGCGTTTACATATCTTTCGGGCACCCTAAGAAGAGATGTTTGCATATATCTTTGAGGCGCCATATAACAGACGTTTACATATCTTTCAGGCAACCTATAATGAGATGTTTGCATATATCTTTGAAGTTCCATGGCACAGACGTTTACATATCTTTCAGGCAACCCTAGGGCAGAGATGTTTCCATATATCTTTGAGGCGCCATGGCACAGACAAGTTTACATATCTTTCAAGACCCTAGGAAAAGATGTTTGCATATATCTTTGAGGCGCCATGGCACAGACGTTTACATATCTTTCAGGCACCCTAGGAAGAGATGTTTGCATATCCCTTTGGAGGCGCCATGGCACAGACGTTTACATATCTTTCAGGCACCCTATGAAGAGATGTTAGCATATATCTTTGAGCGCTGGCGTCAGACGTTTACATATCTTCCAGGCAACCTAGGAAGAGATGTTTGCATATAATCTTTGAGGGGCGCCATGGCACAGACGCTTACATATCTTTCAGGCAACCTAGGAAGAGATGTTTGCATATATCTTTGAGGCGCCATGGCACAGACGTTTACATATCTTTCGGCACCGTAGTAAAAGATGTTTGCATGTCTCTTTGAGGTGCTAAGTGGTGACAGACGTTTACATCTCTTTCAGGCACCCTAGGAAGAGATGTTTGTATATATCTTTGAGGCGCCATGGCACAGACGTTTACATTTCTTTCAGGCACCCTAGGAAGAGATGTTTGCATATATTCCTTTGAGGCGCCATGGCACAGACGTTTACATATCTTTCAGGCAACTCAGGAAGAGATGGTTGCATATATCTTTGAGGCGCCATGGCACAGACGTTTCTTACATATCTTTCAGGCAATCTCTAGGCAGAGATGTTTCCATATTTCTTTGAGGTGCTATGGCACAGGACGTTTACATATCTTTCAGGCAACCTATGAAGAGATGTTTGCATATATCTTTGAGGCGCCATGGCACAGACATATCTTTTAGGGGGTCTTATTGGAAAAAACACTTTCTCTGGTCCTTGATTCCTCCATAAAAAAGAATCATTACACCACTGTACATATTTTCATAACATTGAGGCGAAATAAATATAGATGCATCATGAATTGAATTTCTGCAGATTTTACGGTGACATCGTACAGGCAAAGTGACCCTTTGCCGGAGGTCTTAGGGGGCCGTTCGTTAGCCTAAAACTAATAAAGGCTTTGCTTATAATAAGATCAAATGTTTCAGTAATGAATACCAGCCACTAGGATTTAGGATTTAAATACGGAAAATTCTGGTTGACAGCTGTGACCTATATAAATATTTGACAGCTGCAATCTATATAAATATTTGACATATGTTTCTGTGATTATGAATATGAGGCTTCATACTAAGATTACACAGTTCACAATAAGTGAGCACTAGCCCCTAGAGCAGCAAATGACCTTTCGACGAGTATGTGCTCCAGTTTTGCTTATATTTAAGGACTTTTGTCTTAAATTTTAATAAATGAACTATGGTGCCATGGTGCGGATATTTGAAGTTGTTTTTTTTAACTATGTGGTTGGACACAGTGTGGTCTCTCTGATTTATACAGTGGCCATATCAGTGGTTAAATAGAGAAGTCTCTAAAAAATTGAAAGACCAAGGGTCTACTGTGTATTTCACAGTGAAATCCAACAAACTAAGCTCCTGTATATTTCAGTGAAATCCAACAAACTATGCTCCTGTATATTTCAGTGAAATCCATCAAACTATTCTCCTGAATATTTTATGAAATCCAACAAACTATGCTCCTGTATATTTTAGTGAAATCCATCAAACTATTCTCCTGTATATATTAGTGAAATCCGTCAAACTATTCTTTTGTATATTGTAGTGAATTCCATCAAACTATTTACAAATTCAATTACTGACGTGATATTTCATTCCGATTTTTATAATAATTAAAAAAATTATTTAATTTAATTAAAATGTTAACTTGTAGTTTAAATATTTAATATGTCTGGTTGTTGTTCTACATTTTATCTCTGTACTATGTTTGTCTGGCTATTGTTGTTCTATACATAGTCCCCGTACTGAATATGTTTGTCTCGTTGTTGTTATATTTATTGCCCCTGTTTGTCTGGTTGTTGTTGTTCTATACATTGCCCCTGTTTGTCTGGTTGTTGTTGTTCTATACATTGCTCCTGCTTGTCTGGTTATTGTTGTTCTATACATTGCCCCTGTTTGTCTGGTTGTTGTTGTTCTATTTATTGCCTCTGTTTGTCTGGTTGTTGTTGTTCTATACATTGCCCCTGTTTGTCTGGTTGTTGTTCTATTTATTATCCCTGTTTGTCTGGTTGTTGTTCTATACATTGCCCCTGTTTGTCTGGTTGTTGTTCTATACATTGTCCCTGTTTGTCTGGTTGTTGTTCTATACATTGCCCCTGTTTGTCTGGTTGTTGTTCTATTTATTGCTCCTATACTTGTTTGGTTGTTGTTCTATTTATTGCTCCTGTTTGTCTGGTTGTTGTTGTTCTATACATTGTCCCTGTTTGTCTGGTTGTTGTTCTATACATTGCCCCTGTTTGTCTGGTTGTTGTTCTATTTATTGCTCCTGTTTGTCTGGTTGTTGTTCTATTTATTGCTCCTGTTTGTCTGGTTGTTGTTGTTCTTATACATTGCCCCTGTTTGTCTGGTTGTGCTGTTATATACATTGCCCCTGTTTGTCTGGTTGTTGTTGTTCTATACATTGCCCTTGTTTGTCTGGTTGTTGTTGTTCTATACATTTCCCTTGTTTGTCTGGTTGTTGTTGTTCTATACATTGCCCCTGTTTGTCTGGTTGTTGTTCTATTTATTGCTCCTGTTTGTCTGGTTGTTGTTCTATACATTGCCCCTGTTTGTCTGGTTGTTGTTCTATACATTGCCCCTGTTTTTCTGGTTGTTGCTCTATACATTGCCCCTGTTTGTCTGGTTGTTGTTCTATTTATTGCTCCTGTTTGTCTGGTTGTTGTTGTTCTATACATTGCCCTGTTTGTCTGGTTGTTGTTGTTCTATACATTGCCCCTGTTTGTCTGGTTGTTGTTGTTTCATACATTGCCTCCTGTCCTGAATGTAGCCATTTCATTTATATTTTCCATTCGTCAGGTCACCAAAATTTTTAAAAAGTTCCCTTCCCCCGGCTTCTTTCTTTTCAATTTCCTCCCTCACTCCTTTCCCATCCACTCGATCTGTTGAAGAAAAAAAGTCCAAAAACGGGATCATGTGGGTGTGTGTGTGTGTGTGAACAAAAGTTCGTGTGTGTGTGTATGTTTATAGTGGGGTACATGTGAGGAGGGGTTAGGCAGGGCGCCAGATGCGCGGACAAAGAAGAGTCGTGAGAGATGTTGACATTTATTTCTCCTTGTCCATACATCAGCCCTCCAACATTCATTTTGGATGTCAACATGACATGATAGATGTCAATTCGACATATTTACACAACTGTCATTAATTTTTGTTTTTATATTCCTCTGCCCGGCGTTCATCCATTTCATTACTTCTTCATTAGTTTCATTGCTTGTTCCGTGTAATAGTACTTGGGTCAAAATAATTACAAAAAATCTGAAAGTGCATAGACATAGTGGTAAGTAATGACAATAATACGATTTAACTCAAACACACACGCGCGCACACACACACACAAATACACACACACAAAACCGATTCTAATTTTAAATGACTAGTCCCCATTTACGCGCGCACACACACACACACACACACACACGCACACACACACACAAAGCAGCTTATAATTTCGGAATCACACGTGGTGAAACTTAATTGAAACAAAAAATAATTTCCAAAAATAGTAGAAACACTAGGTTCCACTGAACTCAGAGCTATCTAATGGTATATCACTAAGTTCCACTGACTAAGAGCCAATGTAATGGTAACCATAAGTTCCACTGACTAAGAGCTAATGTAATGGTAACCATAAGTTCCACTGACTCCAGAGCTAATGTAATGGTAACCATCCAAGTTCCACTGACTCAGAGCTAATGTAATGGTAACCATAAGTTCCACTGACTCAGAGCTAATGTAATGGTAACCATAAGTTCCAGACTGACTCAGAGCTAATGTAATGGTAACCATAAGTTCCACTGACTCAGAGAGCTAATGTAATGGTAACCATAAGTTCCACTGACTCAGAGCTACGGTAATGGTAACCATAAGTTCCACTGACTCAGAGCTAATGTAATGGTAACCATAAGTTCCACTGACTCAGAGCTAATGTAATGGTAACCATAAGTTCCACTGACTCAGAGCTAATGTAATGGTAACCATAAGTTCCACTGACTCAGAGCTAATGTAATGGTAACCATAAGTTCCACTGACTCAGAGGCCAATGTAATGGTAACCATAAGTTCCACTGACTCAGAGCTAATGTAATGGTAACCATAAGTTCCACTGACTCAGAGCTAATGTAATGGTAAACGATAGGTTCCACTGACTCAGAGCTAATGTAATGGTAACCATAAGTTCCACTGACTCAGAGCTAATGTAATGGTAACCATAAGTTCCACTGACTCAGAGCTAATGTAATGGTAACCATAAGTTCCACTGACTCAGAGCTAATGTAATGGTAACCATAAGTTCCACTCACCCAGAGCTAATGTAATGGTAACCATAAGTTCCACTGACTCAGAGCTAATGTAAAGGTAACCATAAGTTCCACTGACTCAGAGCTAATGTAATGGTAACCATAAGTTCCACTGACTCAGAGCTAATGTAATGGTAATCATGTTCCACTGACTCAGAGCTAATGTACGGTAACCATAAGTTCCACTGACTCAGAGCTAATGTAATGGTAACCATAAGTTCCACTGGACTCAGAGCTAATGTAATGGTAACCATAAGTTCCACTGACTCAGAGCTAATGTAATGGTAACCATAAGTTCCACTGACTCAGAGCTAATGTAATGGTAACCATAAGTTCCACTGACTCAGAGCTAATGTAATGTAACCATAAGTTCCACTGACTCAGAGCTAATGTAATGGTAACCATAAGTTCCAATTGACTCCAGAGCTAATGTAATGGTAACCATAAGTTCCACTGACTCAGAGCTAATGTAATGGTAACCATAAGTTCCACTGACTCAGAGCTAATGTAATGGTAATCCATAAGTTCCACTGACTCAGAGGCTAATGTAATGGTAACCATAAGTTCCACTGACTCAGAGCTAATGTAATGGTAACCATAAGTTCCACTGACTCAGAGCTAATGTAATGGTAACCATAAGTTCCACTGACTCAGAGCCAATGTAATGGTAACCATAAGTTCCACTGACTCACAGAGCTAATGTAATGGTAACCATAAGTTCCACTGACTAAGAGCTAATGTAATGGCATCAGCTAAGAGTAATTAGTAACAAACATTGTTCTCCGTTTAGAGCCATGTTTTTGGGTGGGGGGTGGGGGTCAAAGACGGTCGCCTAGTTTTCCTTACCCCATGAATATTTCTCATGGTATGTAATAACTTGACAGATCCACCATACTAACTTTTCTATCTATATGTCTCTCTCCCCGTGTTTAAATATGGTTATATTGACAAG
>JAGDYQ010000001.1:6258560-6433737 GCA_021962125.1 Bulinus truncatus | reverse complement strand
AACCTTAGCAATGAATTTCTATTTCTTAAAAATTGATTTGGCAATCGAACATTTTGTAATTCAAACGATTTCCAGGTGTAGACTAATTTTGTATTAATAAATATTATATTTAAATGGATGACTTGATGTGTATCGACTCTTGTAAGTATACTTCCAGAATGTATATATTAATAGACATAACGGCTGGACATAATTCAGTTCCATCGTAATGTTGATACCAGATTGCAGGGTTTCTATGCAGTTGGTTAATACACAGGATGAAGGAAAAAAAAAACCTTGTGAACAAGAGTATTGACAGAACTATTCAAACCCTGACAAGTGATTCATAAATAAGAGTGATTCAATAAAATGAAAATAGAATACAACTCCAGGAAACATGGGGAAGCTGGTCTAAAAAAGTTACAAAGGCGCCATACTTCTTATGACGTAGCGCGTCCCAGCATGCCATCTATGGGGAGATAATGAGTGTCGTCTGCGGGCTCTATTGATGAACGTCGCAGAATTACTTGAGTCTACAATCAAGGTTGTTCAATCTCATAAACAGGATTGCATTCAATCAAGTCCTTTTACTTCAATTTTTTTTTTATATATGTACAGATGCATTCAATGAATACATTATGTTTGTTGTGTCGTTTGTCAAAAGGTTTGTTTACTGCTGTGGCTAGAACACAAACATTTCCTGATTTCTTTCAAGCCCTAGGTTAAAACATCAATAAATCTTATTGTTACAGGTTTTCTTTTTTTTTAATTTTTTGCTTGTTAAATTTTAATTTTCCTTTCATTACATTATTAAAAGAAATTTTGTTTTATGGAAATGAAATTAAAAAGAAACAAAAAGTTATTTAATTTCTCGTTTAGCCGGTGATTGAATATATAGAAAAATGAAATGAAATGTGTACCATTCTTAAGTAAGAGATTGAAATATTCAACAAATAACTAACATAGTTCAGAGTTCGAACGATTTCTGGGAACACATTAATTTGGTTCCTGATGTATGATTGTACTTTGACAGAATCTCCTCCCTTATATGATATTTGGAAATACGATCTGATCATTGAAGTAAGTCAAGTGAGTAGAGTAAGTAAAGCCCTAAAGGGTCATCAGATGAATTCATTTATTTCTGTAAGGGATTGTGTGGTTGGCACAACTCCCCGCCGCATTTACTTTCCCCGAGTCAGGTCACCATTTAAAGCTGGGTGGACTTTGAGAGACTTTTACACCAACATTTACTAGGACTATGACTCGGATACATTCCCTTAGTTTTCACTATGAGTCGAACCCGTGGCTCTCAGGTAGACAGACGAGCGCTCTACACCGCTTACTACTCTGTGTATCATCGTATGTATTGCAAAATATTTAGGACTAGAAGCTTGACGGTTAATATTTGGAACTTAATTCTAATAATCCCGAGTTTATAGCGTCACGCAAGATATTCCTTGATTAAGTTTATTTACCATATATATACATACCTGGTGTAATGAATGCTTTATACCTATATATGTAAATGTATATAACTGATGTAGTTAATGATTTACCTGAAGGTAAAATCAAATATGACAACAAGTGAAGCTGAAGAGCTACCAACATGGCTGCCAGCAATGAACGTCTATAAATTGACCTAATTAAAATGTTTTGCTTGAGATCTGACGCTGTAGATATTTGCCTCAAGGAATATTGGCGGGGGTTGAGGGAAGGGGGTGTGAGGAGAGTAAGGTGGGGTGAGGGGCAATTTGTTAAATCCCAAGAAAGTGAACAAGTGTGGCAACCAGACAAACAAGAGTTCAGCAAGGGCCACAATCCAGCTGATTTTCTCCATCGTTTCTCATCAATTAGAAATGGGAGGAAACTCTGGAAGTATTAGTATAATTTGATGTGTGTGGTGTGGTGTGTGTGTGTGTGTGTGTGGTGTGTGTCGAGTGTGTGTACAGTCCTCATTGCACAAGTACCTGGAGAATGATCTACTTACTCTATAATGATGAGCTTAAAGTCGTTGGACGCCTCACAGCGAGAACACGAGGGACCTCTCATGAAGTTAATTTGAGGATATCAGGGTTGGGGTTGTAATATCAGGGTTGGGGGTTGTAAATATCAGGGTTGGGGGTTGTAATATCAGGGTTGGGGGTTGTAATATCAGGGTTGTGGTTTGTAATATCAGGGGTTGGGGGTGGTAATATCAGGGTTGGGGGTTGTAATCAATGTTCCCTCTAAGGTGTGGTATGAAGTGAGCAAGAAATTTTGTCTCTGATCGACATTTTTGTTTGAGGCCAAAATTTGTGTGCGATTTAAGAGATGTCGTCCGTCGGAGTGAGCGATCGTACGTGTAGTATGAGCGACGCTCTGAATACGTGTGAGCGATTGCTCACGCGCTCAGCTTAGAGGGAACATTTGAGTTGTAATATCAGGGTTAGGGGTTGCAAATATCAGGGTTGGGAGTTTAAATATCAGGGTTGGGGGTTTAAATATCAGGGTTGGAGGGTTGTAATATCAGGGTTGGGGGTTGTAAATATCAGTGTTGGAGGGTTGTAATATCAGGGTTGGGGGTTGAAATATCAGTGTTGGAGGGTTGTAATATCAGGGTTGGGGGTTGTAAATATCAGGGTTGGGGGTTTAAATATCAGGGTTGGAAGGTTGTAATATCAGGGTTGGAGGGTTGAAATATCAGTGTTGGAGGGTTGTAATATCAGGGTTGGGGGTTGTAAATATCAGGGTTGGGGGTTTAAATATCAGGGTTGGAAGGTTGTAATATCAGGGTTGGGGGGTTGAAATATCAGGGTTGGAGGGTTGTAATATCAGGGTTGGGGGGTTGAAATATCAGGGTTGGAGGGTTGTAATATCAGGGTTGGAGGGTTGTAATATCAGGGTTGGGGGGTTGAAATATCAGGGTTGGAGGGTTGTAATATCAGGGTTGGAGGGTTGTAATATCAGGGTTGGAGGGTTGTAATATCAGGGTTGGAAGGTTGTAATATCAGGGTTGGGGGGTAGAAATATCAGGGTTGGAGGGTTGAAATATCAGGGTTGGAGGGTTGTAATATCAGGGTTGGGGGTTGTAAATATCAGGGTTGGGGGTTTAAATATCAGTGTTGGAGGTTGTAATATCAGGGTTGGAGGGTTGTAATATCAGGGTTGGGGGTTGTAATGTTGGAGAACTTTGTTCCAGACAAATTATAAAGAAATTTCAGCGAGTAGTAAGAAGAATCCTATAGCCGGGTGGAACTACTAGATCTGTCGAATTATGGTGTGAAAAACTGCCAGCTTTTATACTTATGTATATCCTGTAGAAACTCCATTAAGTTATGCAACTAACGCAGGTGTTGTCTTTTATAACGGTAAATATTTTTTTTGTAAGATGATATTTTAATAATATAGTTTTAACAAATAGTATTAACAAATTTGACTTAAATATAAATATTTCAAGATAAATGAACCATTTAAATTTCAATTATTCAAATACAAGTAACTTGAGAAGACCAGGAAACACATAATAAAAATAGTTCACTGCGATGGGTTCTCAATCTATTTGAAGTCATGGGAACTAAACTGACTTTGATACCCATCTACTTAAAATAATGACCTTTCTGAAGTTAAAGAGTACAATGAAATTTGCCACGAAAACAATATGATGGTATAGTTTTAGGATTATATAAATGGAATGTCTCAAACTCACCTCAACTGTTTTGAAATAAGTTGATTTATTTTCAATTAAGTATAAAACATTCCATATGCTTTAACACCCTCCCCTCGACCCCCTTGTTTGCAATGGGCGTTACCAGGTTTGTCTTGAATTGGGCGAGTTCATTTGTGGACGGTTTCAAATCAGGGATATGACGTAGAGCTCTCCAAACATCCTCTTGGGAGTTACAATTATTGATGACACGAATACTGCACTGACATACAAACTAACTATTAGAATCAAGTTTGCTTCATAGTCTAATGATGCAAATCTTTCGTTATAACGAATTTATCACCCTCCAACATTTAATGAAAACTGGACATAAAAAAAGGGGCAATGTAAAACTGGACATAACAGAACGGAGCAATGTAAAACTGGACATAACAGAACGGAGCAAATGTAAAACTGGACATAACAGAACGGAGCAAATGTAAAACTGGACATAACAGAACGGAGCAATGTAAAACTGGACATAACAGAACGGAGCAATGTAAAACAGGACCTAACAGAAGGGAGCAATGTAAAATAGGACATACCATTGCGTGACAATGTAAAACCGTCTATGGGTGAAAATGTCAGCCAATTAAATTAGTGACCTGTCAGTGGCAGCTGATTCAGACAACCTGTGGGTGTCAAGGGAGACAATGTGTAGAGACTTGAAGGTTAAATCATGCCAGGCGTCTCTCGCCCGTCGGGGCAAAAGAGAAGTAGGGACTTGGGGGGCGTCTCAGTTCTGAAAGGTAAAGGTCAAGATGCCCTGACTCATAAGATTATATCCCCAGAGGGTGCTCTTTTCTTAAACAGAGAGTATAAATACCACAAAACAAAGCTGAGTCAAATGTCAGATTTTCTAATGTATTTTTCAGTTATTGCTATTTTTATTTTGTAAGTATGAGATTAAAACAGAATATCCAGCCAATCAAAATTTGTCATAGCTATAGATGGGCTGTTAATGCTGAAAACACCGTTGCAGCAATTTACTTTTTTTCTACTGGATACTGTAGCATGCAGGTGAACGCTGTGTGGTCAACACTCACTCAATAAAAAAGTTGAACTCATCTCCATGTTCATAAAATATCACAAGCAGAGCAAGGAACAAAGTGACCAGTCTCAATGACTGTCTGGCTTTGAGGGGTAACGGTCTTCACGGTAAAAGGTTTCTAGCTTAGATAGATTTGATACATGTATCATTAGATAGTTTAATACGTGTATCATTAGATAGAGTTATTACGTGTATCATTAGATAGTTTGATACATGTATTATTAGATAGAATTGATACGTGTATCATTAGACAGAGTTATTACATGAATTATTAGAGTTATTACGTGTATCATTAGATAGATTTAATACGTGTATCATTAGATAGATTTGATACGTGTATGAATAGATAGAGTTGATACGTGTATCATTAGATATAGAGTTGATACGTGTATCATTAGATAGATTTGATACGTGTATGAATAGATAGAGTCGACACGTGTATCATTAGATAGAGTTGACATGTATCATTAGATAGAGTTGATACGTGTATCATTAGATAGAGTTGATACGTGTGTTATTAATATAGTGCTATTAGCACAATCACTCTTACAGAAACTAAACATTTAGGTACATTTGTCCTCTTATGAATTCTGGAATAATATGCTTCATATTTGCCCAATTTATCTCTATTTAAAAAAAAAATTGCTATGTTGTCCACTAAAATCAATTTTTATCTTTATAGACAAAATGTCACCTTTTTTTAATGCTAATAAAAATAAAGAAACGTTCTATTTTTGTCTACTGTAATCAACTTTCATCTTTCTATAGACAAAATGTCACTTCGTTTAATGCTAAAAGGTTTAATTCTCCAGCAGGCAATAAATAATTATTGACATTCGAACTGTATTCAATAAGTTCCCATAACTCTGTCCCTTCAAGCGACGCAACTTTGCCCGTCCAATCAATAACAAGCAATATTTCTATCTTCTCATTATAAACTCACTGGAACCTGAAGAAGAAGAAAAAAAAAAGAATAGCGGTGCCAGAGAGGAAGGGAGGGGTGATAGAGGGAGGGTGAGAGGCCACAAAGAGTTTCATTAATACTCCTTGATGACGTAATCTCAGGACACCAGTATGCCCACTCGTTCACCAGGCCACACGGCGATCTGTCACTGAAATAATTTATCACAATCTCTCATCGCACCGTCCAACCTAGTTCTACTTTACTGTTTCATTTATACATAGTAGTGGACGTACTCTAGTAGATATTTCTAAACTATACTGTTTCATTTATACATTGTAGTGGAAGTACTCTAGTAGATATTTCTAAACTATACTTTACTGTTTCATTTATACATTGTAGTGGAAGTACTCTAGTAGATATTTCTAAACTATACTTTACTGTTTCACTTACACATTTTAACTTAGAAACGGCAAGTCTATGGTAAAAACAATTGAATTATAATTTAATCTTTTATTTATACATTGTGATAGACGTAATCTAGGAGATACAATAAATTTATACTATAATCTTTCATCTATACATTGTAATGAAAAATCTCTATTAGATACTACTAATTTATACTTAACTATTCTATTTTATACATTTAGATGAATGTAGAGGGTCTAGCTAATATCTCTCTACCTCTAGTCTTATTTACTTCAATTTCTTCTCCCATTCTCCAATCATCCTTTGTTTAACTGGTCACATGGGAAAGTCGTCCACTGAGTGTAAATGTTGAGGCCAAACATGCATTTTGTTTTTCTCTATTAATGTTCAATAATACAGTTATTTTTTCTTCTTAACAAAACGATTTATAGTAATAAATGAAAATAATATTTAGTCCAGTATATTGATGTAGAGACATACTTAGTCCAGTATATTGATGTAGAGACATATTTAGTTCAGTATATTGATGTAGAGACATACTTAGTTCAGTATATTGATGTAGAGACACATTTAGTTCAGTATATTGATGTAGAGACACATTTAGTTCAGTATATTGATGTAGAGACATATTTAGTTCAGTATATTGATGTAGAGACATATTTAGTTCAGTATATTGATGTAGAGACATAGAATTTTTTTTTTGAAAAATTGCATTGTCATGTGGTAATTAAACGCCAAATTTGAGATTTCTATCAAACAAGAACAGGTCAAATTTGAGATTTCTATCAAACAAGAACAGGTCCTAAACACACTAACCCAGCCAACCAACCACACACACTAACCCAGCCAACCAACCACACACAGAAAGTAAAACTAATTAAAAGCTTATAAAAATATAAAATTTATTTTTCGTCTAGACTGCAATAAAAAAAAATATATTGATTTCCCGATTTTCTGAATTTTTAGCACGATGTAATTTGTATCTAATTCATAGTATCTATACATTGGTAAAAATTTTGTAAAAATACAGCCAGACGAGGCAATTAAGGTGGTAGATGTAATACATATAGCTAAGGCAACAGTAATTAGTAGTACTCATCAATATATGATACAGTACCCATCAATATATGGTACAGTACCCATCAATGTATCTTACAGTACCCATCAATATATGTTACAGTACCCATCAATATATGGTACAGTACCCATCAATATATGTTACAGTACCCATCAATATATGGTACAGTACCCATCAATGTATGTTACAGTACCCATCAATATATAGTACAATACCCATCAATATATGGTACAGTGCCCATCAATATATGGTACAGTGCCCATCAATATATGTTACAGTACCCATCAATATATGTTACAGTACCAGTACCCATCAATATATGTTACAGTACTCATCAATATATGTTACAGTACCAGTACCCATCAATATATGTTACAGTAACCATCAATATATGTTACAGTACCCATCAATATATGTTACAGTACCCATTAATATATGTTACAGTACACATGAATATATGTTACAGTACCAGTACCCATCAATATATGTTACAGTACCCATCAATATATGTTACAGTACCAGTACCCATCAATATATGTTACAGTACCCATCAATATATGTTACAGTACCCATCAATGTATGTTACAGTACCCATCAATGTATGTTACAGTACCCATCAATGTATGTTACAGTACCCATCAATGTATGTTACAGTACCCATCAATATATGTTACAGTACCCATCAATGTATGTTATAGTACCCATTGCTGTGGAGACTTAGAAAAGAACAGTTAACAGTTAAATACATTTAACTGATGGTGGCTGCAACCAACCATGTTTCCAAAATATGTGACTGCGTGTTACAAGCGGCTGTTCGGGTAGCAGTAGCTACACATCACAATCAGCTGTTCAGGTAGCAGTAGCTACTCATCACAATCAGCTGTTTGGGTAGCCGTGACTACACATTACAATCAGCTGTTCGGGTAGCAGTAGCTACTCATCACAATCAGCTGTTCGGGTAGCCGTGGCTACACATCACAATCAGCTGTTCGGGTAGCCGTGGCTACACATCACAATCAGCTGCAGTTTGTGTAGCAGTGGCTTCAATCTAACATAATCCGTAATTAAGATAGCAGCTGCTACATCTTGGAACACACACACAAAGACCTTCTTTTTAGATTTTAAGACGTCCTAGGCAAGGGGGAGCAAAGTTTTTGTTTCGTGGGCCACAGTGAGTTCTATTTAACAGAAGACCCGGGTCAAGAGAAGTTGGGTGGAGTGTCTATATGAGCAAATATAATATTTGGGTGGAGTGTCTATATGAGCAAATATAATATTTGGGTGGAGTGTCTATATGAGCTAATAGAATATTTGGGTGGAGTGTCTGTATGAGCTAATAGAATATTTGGGTGGAGTGTCTATATGAGCTAATATAATATTTGGGTGGAGTGTCTATATGAGCAAATATAATATTTGGGTGGAGTGTCTATATGAGCTAATAGAATATTTGGGTGGAGTGTCTGTATGAGCTAATAGAATATTTGGTTGGAGTATCTATATGAGCTAATAAATTATTTGGTTGGAGTATATATTTGAGCTAATAGAATATTTGGGTGGAGTGTCTATATGAGCTAATGGAATATTTGGGTGGAGTGCCTATATGAGCTAATGGAATATTTGGGTGGAGTGTCTATATGAGCTAATGGAATATTTGGGTGGAGTGTCTATATGAGCTAATAGAATATTTGGGTGGAGTGTCTATATGAGCTAATAGAATATTTGGATGGAGTGTCTATATGAGCTAATAGAATATTTGGGTGGAGTGTCTATATGAGCTAATAGAATGTTTGGGTGGAGTGTCTGTATGAGCTACTATAGCAGGGATGGGCAAATTTTTTCTACGGAGGGCCACATTGAATACTTGATTGTTATCGGCGGGCCGCATATATTTTTAGTCTACTTAAATTACAATTTACAACGCATGAAAATATTAAATAAAGATATTAACTATGTATTTGTCATATATTTCACATTCAAACTCTAAACAAAGAACATTAAGATCGATATAGGATCACAATATGTGCATGCATACGGGCCGCATTATATAGTTTGCCCACCCCTGTACTATAGTAATATCGATATGAAAGAGTGGAGTAAGCGGAGTAAGCAGCCGATCGGGCCGTACTTGGTCCGCGGGCCGTATAAGAGCCCATGGGCCGTACGTGGTCCGCGGGCCGAAGTTAGCCCATGTCTGCAGAAACCTTTTGATGATATATTTGTGGGACTTAGCAAACGTACATGTGGTAGCGTCGATAGCATCAGGCAAGATAAGACTTTGTACATGAAGATGGTTCTTTAGAGGAGAAAGGAGGGGGGGGGGAGTCCTATGCGTTCGAGTTGTTTGCTATTTATAAAGACGGCTAAGTGCACACACAATAATTTATATAAACGGCTATGTGCACACACAATAATTTATATAAACGGCTATGTGCACACACAATAATTTATATAAACGGCTATGTGCACACACAATAATTTATATAAACGGCTATGTGCACACACAATAATTTATATAAACGGCTATGTGCACACACAATAATTTATATAAACGGCTATCTGCACACACAATAATTTATATAAACGGCTATGTGCACACACAATAATTTATATAAACGGCTATGTGCACACACAATAATATATATAAACGGCTATGTGCACACACAATAATTTATATAAACGGCTATGTGCACACACAATAATTTATATAAACGGCTATGTGCACACACAATAATTTATATAAACGGCTATGTGCACACACAATAATTTATATAAACGGCTATGTGCACACACAATAATTTATATAAACGGCTATGTGCACACACAATAATTGCAGCTTGGGTGGCAGTAACAACTCGGAGTATTCTCCAGTAATGGAGTGTAGAAGATGATTCTCTTATATTGACGAGTTTGAATTATTAACAAATCTCGTTGAAATATCTACACAAGTTCAACTATTCACATTAAACTTAAAGGAACGTTATGTTGACATATATATAAACCAACTTAAGCTAGATGTCAATAACTCAATTACCAAGAAATTCCTCTATCTACCACACACACTTACAGAAACGCATTCAGCGAAGATTATTTCATTATTTAACTGAATTAATTTGAAGTTTAATCAACTCGTAATCATAAAAATAATATTAATGTTTATAAATTAATAAAAAAAGGATCAAATTTTACCGAACAAGGTTATAAAAAACGTGTGTTCGTTTCGAGCTGCAAATGAAATGTCGACTTGCAGACGATACATAAGTTAAATGAAATGAAAACAGCAACAATTATACAGTGAATATATCTATAGAAACACGTAAACAAATTAATATTCACCATGCATTAACCCAAAGTATAGCCGAAAAAAAAACCCAATTAATTAGGTTTAAAAAAATCCAGAAATGGATTTAAAAAAAACTTGCAAAAACTTGACGTAAGTTGCACATTGCCTGCTGCAAGTAAAAAGAAACGGAGCAGTCAAGTTGACTGGCAACAAGATACCAGCGGTGGGGCAACAAGATACCAGTGGGTGGGGCACCAGTGGATGGGGGCAAGTCGACAGTGAGTCAATAACGGCTGGCGCTTTGTGAAAGGGAGGAGGGAGGGGGGAGTTGTTGAGCAGAAATCTAATAAACGATTTTTTGTGATGTTGGCTTTCATTAATAATTGACTGTTTCTGAATGTTGTACTAATCTGTTTAGCGGTGGGTGGGGAGAGGGGGTGGGGTGGGGGGGGAGGGAGGGAGGGAGCTGTGTACGTGCAGGGAGCGGGAGTGGTGAGGGCTTGAGTGGGACCAAGAATAGGAAGAGGGTGGGGGGGGGGCGATTAATGGAGGGGGAAAGCTTAAGATATTACTGCGATATAAAACTGACAACATCCGGAATTCGTCATGATATACACTATCATTACATACAGTGTGTCTACCAATGTAGTGGAGCGTACACTATCATTACATACAGTGTGTCTACCAATGTAGTGGAGCGTACACTATCATTACATACAGTGTGTCTACCAATGTAGTGGAGCGTACACTATCATTACATACAGTGTGTGTACCATTGTAGTGGAGTGTACAATATCATTACATACAGTGTGTGTACCATTGTAGTGGAGTGTACAATATCATTACATACAGTGTGTCTACCATTGTAGTGGAGCATACAATATCATTACACACAGAGTATGTACCATTGTAGTGGAGTGTACACTATCATTACACACAGTGTGTGTGCCATTGTAGTGGACTATACACTAACATTACACATATAATATTCCCCCTAGTCAATCCAGGCACAGCGGTACCTACGTTGACGTCATTGATTATTCTGTATACAATAGGTTCATTTTTGTTTTACTTCTAGCATTTATTATAAAACAGGATATAGATGATTGAATAACAACGAACACGTTGCATTACAGTTTATGTTAATCCCAACGAACACGTTGCATAACAGTCTAAGTGAGACAGAGAAGAGACATACCTACACATATTTTATGAATAGTCTTTTGTACAGACCAACACAAATTTGGGTTTATATCAAATTCAGGTTCCGTCAACATTGAGGCATATGTTTACATATGTTGTATACAATTTTTATTTCTTGTTTCATGGACACTTTATTCACTATAATTAACTGCCTTTAATTACCTACTGATATATCTATCTTGCTGTATACATGAAAAACTCTTTGTATTATCCAGGTCATATTTCACAGTGACTCTACTCAACATGTACAGTACCACTGACTTCTGTGACGAAATCAAATCAACCAACTGGAAGCATGCTGGGGATGTCATTTCCCCACTTTGATTCACATTTACAATTCAAGCAATCCCAGAATTCTGCAGCATGCAATTGAACTGAGATAAAAGGAATACAATTCCTCGATCCAGTGATCTCTGTTCACTATATTCTCTCTCTCTCTCCTTCTCTCTCTCTCTCTCTCTCTCTCTCTCTCTTTGTCTCACTTATACTTCCTCTTCAAAGTTTTCCTCCATGTCACAAGAGCTCACCTCCGATATCAAGGGACATCACTCAGTCAGCCTGCTCGTTGTTATGGTGGAAGCGTTCACCACACACAAACACACACACACGTAGTTACGCCCACACGCAAAACACTTTACGTTTAAAAGGTTCCTCAGCTTTCTGCCATTAAAATCGGGAACGGTTCTCGCACCATGGGACTAGTAGCAACCCCCCCCCCCCCTTACTGAGTCATACAGAGCAGTTTCGGTATTCTGCAGAACGAGGCTCATGTCTGAATCATAAAACCGACCAATGGGATCAGGTTAACGGGGAAAGCGTGTTGTGGTTGGTTGTTTCTCTAATGTCAACAAATGTTCAAAATAATTGATGAAATGTGTAGGTTGTGTCTAAACTGTTTTTTTTTTATACTTCGTTAGTCTGTTACTTTCAGCATCTGGCCGTCCAGAGGTGACGAAAACAATAATGACTAAAACCAACAGTTTCTTTCTGTACTTGATTACTGAAATTCACATCCGCTAGACAGGACCGGACTTACGAATTTCGGGGGGCACAGTTTAACGGATGATTGCAAGGCGCCTCTTCTATAAGCCTGTGACAACAGCCATGACTTGAGAGTGATATGCTGAATGTAAACTGCGGGGGCCTCTGAGAGGCGTGGGGGCCCAATATGGGGCCATCGGTCAAATCGGCCTAGGGCCGGCCCTGCCGCTAGATATCTGAGTATATTGTTCTCGCTCACTGCTCACTAAATCATTAGGGCCGCGTGATAGTCCATCTGGTTTATGATCTGAGAAATACCTTCAGAAGACGCACCATTAACAACTTAACAGAAATGAGTGAACTCAAGTATTGATTCAGTGGGGTCTGCATTACATTTAATGAATTGCCACTTTTGACCATCACTGGCCTATAGTTCGCTAGTCTGGACCACTTGCAGCCATCACTGGCCTATATAGCTCGCAATACCACTTTCAGCTAACGCCTTTTTCCTAATACCACAGCGAACGTGCCAGAAAGAAAAAAAAACCAACAACTCTGTGTCGCATAGTAAAAATGACCACTTTATATAGACCACTTTTAAATAACTACTTGAAAATGACCACTTTATATAGACCACTTTTAAATAACTACTTGAAAATGACCACTTTATATAGACCACTTTTAAATAACTACTTTAAAATGACCACTTTATATAGACCACTTTTAAATAACTACTTGAAAATGACCACTTTATATAGACCACTTTTAAATAACTACTTGAAAATGACCACTTTATATTGACCACTTTTAAATAAGTACTTGAAAATGACCACTTTATATAGACCACTTTTAAATAACTACTTGAAAATGACCACTTTTAAATCATCATCTAAATGTGTGTGTATTTAGTAGAATATATATATATATATATATATATATATATATATATATATATAATATATATATATATATATATAAATATTCTGTATGGTCTGAATTTAAAATTTTACACATAATAATCGAGACGGCGTATCAATGTTTGTTTTAACTCCTTTTATTTCATGAAATGATTTACTAGCTATAATACTTCTAAATTTCTACAGCTCACATTTGGTTAACATTTTTTTTACTGTACTTGTCTCACTTTATTGTGATGGTAGAGTCAAAGTAATAATACGATAGTTATGCCACTGTTAATTAACCCGTCTGGGAAATAACAAACACATAAAACAAACAAAGAGGCAATTTTTCTAAATAATGGATACATGTTTATTGTAAATTTAATGTGCTCTTATATTTTTTTCAAATGAGATGTTGCAGATACAATGGAACATAGGATTCAATAGGAGTTTTTGTTCTATGGCGCCAATAACAGTGGTCGCCATGGGGATGAACTTAGCTGGATGCAGTCTATAAATAATAAATCAGAAATGAATTATTCTAGGACTATAGATAACAAACAGCATAAATCCTGTTCAGTCAAATATAACAACATTACTCAAATATGTAATGCATACAGTTGTGCACAAACTAATGAATTGCGACTAATTGGGTTTATGTGTGTGTGTACACGTGCACTCCTAGTTTGTCTGCGCTATTTCGTCACAGGTTTCCCCGAAAAGTGATACTATTTCCGGTTATAATGTCGGTAGTCTAATGTCTTTGTAGGTAGGCGGGTTTTCCCAAAAAACTATTTTTAGCCCAAGGTCTCTTTAAAGTTCAAGGGGAGAGTCAACATTTAAAACACTTGAATTATGTGTATTCCTGGCAATGACAACCACTGGACACTGGCTGTATTGTGTGTATCCCTTACAATGACAACCCATTGGCAACAGTGGCGCAACCAGGGGGGGGGGCTTGAGCCCCCACCTCAGACCAAATCATCATACATATTTTACTATATAAACTCGTTTTTTTATGTGAGCCCCCCCCCCCAGCATTTTTTTTCTATATGTGAGCCCCCCCCCCCCCCCAGCATTTTTTGCTGGTTGCGCCACTGCTTGACAATGACAACCACCTGACACTGTCGTTCAATATAACAACATATGTTATTTAATACCAAACGTAAAACATTAAATCCAGAAAAATAATATTTATTATGATGTATTGTAGTGTACTTGATTTCAAATTTCGTTGTTAAACCCGACATATAGGCGGCAATATGTCGCTATGTTGATGGCACATCCGTTACACATACCACAGTTAACTGGTTAACCAAATAACAGTAGTAAAAATAGCCTATACCTTACACAACTTAATAACCTTCGACACTTGTCAATATAGCTACGTTGTACACAAGTCATTCAAATGTACAGTTGTCAATATAGCTACGTTTTACACAAGTTATTCAAATTGTACAGTTGCCAATATAGCTACGTTTTACACAAGCCATTCAAATTGTACAGTTGTCAATATAGCTACGTTTTACACAAGTTATTCAAATTGTACAGTTGCCAATATAGCTACGTTTTACACAAGTTATTCAAATTGTACAGTTGCCAATATAGCTACGTTTTACACAAGTTATTCAAATTGTACAGTTGCCAACATAGCTACGTTTTACACAAGTTATTCAAATTGTACAGTTGCCAACATAGCTACGTTTTACACAAGTTATTCAAATTGTACAGTTGCCAACATAGCTACGTTTTACACAAGTTATTCAAATTGTACAGTTGCCAACATAGCTACGTTTTACACAAGTTATTCAAATTGTACAGTTGCCAACATAGCTACGTTTTACACAAGTTATTCAAATTGTACAGTTGTCAAGGTAGCTACGTTTTACACAAGTTATTCAAATTGTGCAGTTGCCAATATAGTTATGTTTTACACAAGTTATAAACATAACAATTCAAATAACACCAACCACTCCCCCCCCCCCCCAATGAAGAAATACAAAGAATCAGACAAACTAAATATAACCGAGGTCACCAATCTGAGTCGCTATCAAGGAGAGGTGTTGGTCAAACTTTGACCTAAATTTCATTCAGACAGACAGTTGACCTGCCCCACGACGTGACATTGACACACAGGGCCAGGATAGAGACTAATTATTTTTTTCATGTTACCAATAGTAGGTCACCAGCAGTCATCAAAACACGTTAGAGTTTTATTTGGAAGAACAAATAAAAATTAATTTACATGTTATAAAAAAAATGTACACATTGTTCAAATAACTCAGACAATACAACTTACAGCACAATGACTTACAGCACAATGACTTACAGCACAATGACTTACAACACAATGATGTAACGTTTATAACCATAACATTGTTTCGATAATTTCGTAAAACTAAAACATGTTATATCTAAGCACACTAAACTACCAAATATGATATTCCAAATTCACTAAAACCGTCTAGTATAATACATTTAGCTTTTTTTTAAAATTTTGGTATTAACAGTTTGTGTGTGTGTGGGGGGGGGGCTTTGTTGGTGGTTACTACGTCAGTAGCCCCTTGCCCCACAACTTCGGGAGACCTCTCGGTCAAAGCTATCGGCCCTGCACAAGACACACTCTCTGTAGCCCACATCGTACTGGTGCGTACTGCTTCACTGCTAAGGCTGCCAGAGCCGTTACCACGTTTTTATAAAGGAAAGACGGGAGGGCTAGGCGAGGTTACATTAGGGGTCCACTAGGCGAGGTTACATTAGGGGTCCACTAGACGAAGGTACATTTAGGGCCACTAGGCAAAGTTACATTAGGGGGCCACTAGGCGAAGGTACATTTAGGGGCCACTAGGCGAGGTTACATTAGGGGTCCACTAGGCAAAGTTACATTAGGGGTCCACTAGGCGAAGGTACATTTAGGGGCCACTAGGCGAGGTTACATTAGGGGTCCACTAGGTAAAGTTACATTAGGGTCCACTAGGCGAAGGTACATTTAGGGGCCACTAGGCGAGGTTACATTAGGGGGCCACTAGGCCACTAGGCAAAGTTACATTAGGGAACCACTTGGCAAAAAAACTTGGGCCCCTAGTTATCCTAGATAACGGAGGCCCCTCTGGTACGTTACGTCATACTTGACATTTTTGTCAACGGCAAAATAAACATATCAACACGCCTCCCCCCACCCCCGCAGTGAAGGCCCTAGCCAGAGACTAGTTTACCTATCCATAAAAATAGTTCTGCATTTAACATCGTCAAAAATATGCAATGAAATAGGCCATGAAATATTGCCATGAAATATTGCCATGAAATATTGCCATGAAATATTGCCATGAAATATTGCCATGAAAAATTGCCATGAAAAATTGCCATGAAATATTGCCATGAAATATTGCCATGAAATATTGCCATGAAAAATTGCCATGAAATATTGCCATGAAATATTGCCATGAAATATTGCCATGAAATATTGCCATGAAATATTGACATGAAATATTGACATGATATATTGCCATGAAATATTGCCATGAAATATTGCCATGAAATATTGCCATGAAATATTGACATGAAATATTGCCATGAAATATTGACATGAAATATTGACATGAAATATTGACATGAAATATTGACATGAAATATTGACATGAAATATTGACATGAAATATTGACATGAAATATGCCCAGCAATCCATAAAAGGTCTAATTTCTTTAAAACTATACATTGAATACTTTAACGTTGTGTAGCAAATTAGAGAAGGGGGTGGGGGGGCTGTTAAAATAATTCAGATGACCCCAGCTTGGCTATTTCTTCTTTTTCTTCTAAAAGTTCCAGGCAGCACGGCCCTAACAAACTGGACAGATGTGGCAGCACGGCCCTAACAAACTGGACAGATCAGGCAGCACGGCCCTAACAAACTGGACAGATGAGGCAGCACGGCCCTAACAAACTGGACAGATGTGGCAGCACGGCCCTAACAAACTGGACAGATCAGGCAGCACGGCCCTAACAAACTGGACAGATGAGGCAGCACGGCCCTAACAAACTGGACAGATGAGGCAGCACGGCCCTAACAAACTGGACAGATGAGGCAGCACGGCCCTAACAAACTGGACAGATGAGGCAGCACGGCCCTAACAAACTGGACAGATGTGGCAGCACGGCCCTAACAAATTGGACAGATGGGGCAGCACGGCCCTAACAAACTGGACAGATGTGGCAGCACGGCCCTAACAAACTGGACAGATGTGGCAGCACGGCCCAAACAAACTGGACAGATGAGGCAGCACGGCCCTAATAAACTGGACAGATGAGGCAGCACGGCCCTAACAAACTGGACTCCATCTAATGCAATCAACGCATGCGCATCAATGTGAGTCTTTTGATCGCCCTACATCCTCAGACATGCGCAGTTCCCTGCTGCACTAAGTCCACAATAACCTGTGTTAATGAATGAGTGTCAGTCAATGTCCAATCAATGATGGCCGCTGGGAAGTTGAGGGCGTGGTGGGGGTGGTGGGAGGGGGGGTCGAGTGATTTTTTTTCTAGGCTGTAGTAAGTCAATGACACAGACCAAATGGAGCTTGACTTGATGGTGGGAGGAAAGAGGAAGAGGGGAAAGGGGTGGTGGTCCTTGTGACTGATGAACAAAATAATTATGTGTCCGACCCAAGTAATTGAAAGTGTCCATCCGTGACAATCACCACCCCCCTCTCTTACACACACACACACATACACACACACATACACATATGCACCAACTCATACATGTTTATTGCAGGACATGTTCAGACAAGGAGCTTAAGGCGTAGTAGGAAAGAAGAAGTCCGTTGTTAGGTTGTACAATGTGCACATTATAGAGCCAGTGCTGGGCGGTACAATGCGCACATTAGAGTCCGCGTTATTATGCTGTTTACATGTGCACATTATATAGTCACTGTTAGGGTTGGTCACATGTGCACATTATAGAGCCAGTGTTAGGTTGTTCAATGTGCACATTATAGAGCCAGTGTTAGGTTGTTTACATGTGCACATTATAGAGCCAATGTTAGGTTGTTCACATGTGCACATTATAGAGCCAGTGTAAGGTTGTACAATGTACTCGTTATAGAGTCAGAGATAGGTTGTTCACATGTGCACATGATACAGTCAGTGTTGTGTTATTGTACAATGTGCACAATACATAGAGCCAGTGTTAGGTTTTACTTATAATCCTAATTACAACCCCCCCTCCACGATCTATCGCTTATCATCCAACACCAAACAACTTCCACCCCCTTCAGCAAGTCCTGTCCATGGATGACAGAGTTTGAAACTATCCACAGACTAGGTCTGGTATGGCTATTAAAATATTTTCAGTTTGTGTTTTGGTCGTTAATAATAAACAAAAACAAAAAGAACAAAAAACTTCCAAAAAGAAACTTTGATTGGAGACGGGAAGATTTTTTTGTAGCTGACAGGTAAATGTAAAGTGGGGAGGAAGTGTGTGTGTTTATGTGATGACAGTTGTGTGTGGAGATGTGTGTGTGTGTGTTTTATGTGATGACAGTTGTGTGGGGAGGAAGTGTGTGTGTGTGTTTATGTGATGACAGTTGTGTGTGGAGATGTGTGTGTGTGTGTGTATGTGATGACAGTTGTGTGTGGAGATGTGTGTGTGTGTGTTTATGTCATGACAGTTGTGTGGGGAGGAAGTGTGTGTGTGTGTGTTTATGTCATGACAGTTGTGTGGGGAGGAAGTGTGTGTGTGTGTGTTTATGTGATGACAGTTGTGTGTGGAGATGTGTGTGTGTGTGGAGATGTGATGGCAGTTGTGTGTAGAGATGTGTGTGTGTGTATGTTTATGTGATGACAGTTGTGTGTGGAGATGTGTGTGTGTGAGTGTGATGACAGTTGTGTGGGGAGGAAGTGTGTGTGTGTGGAGATGTGATGGCAGTTGTGTGTAGAGATGTGTGTGTGTGTATGTTTATGTGATGACAGTTGTGTGTGGAGATGTGTGTGTGTGTTTATGTGATGACAGTTGTGTGTGGAGATGTGTGTGTGTGAGTGTGATGACAGTTGTGTGGGGAGGAAGTGTGTGTGTTTATTGATGACAGTTGTGTGTGGAGATGTGTGTGTGTGTGAGTGTGTGAGGTCGATTTGCTTTAAGGCCAGCTAGCTGCAGGCACAAGTAATTAGTGTTGACTTTTGTTTTATTTGTTGCTGGTTTGGAGGATGATGTCATAGTTGACTTGCTGATTGCTTCTATAGCATAGGGCTACTTGAATGACACATATCTAGTCTTGAATGACACGCAGCTAGTCTTGAATGACACATAGCTAGTCTTGAATGACACATAGCTAGTCTTGAATGACACATAGCTAGTCTTGAATGACACATATCTAGTCTTGAATGACACATATCTAATCTTGAATGACACATATCTAGTCTTGAATGACACGCAGCTAGTCTTGAATGACACATATCTAGTCTTGAATGACACATAGCTAGTCTTGAATGACACATATCTAGTCTTGAATGACACATATCTAGTCTTGAATGACACATAGCTAGTCTTGAATGACACATATCTAGTCTTGAATGACACACTGCTAGTCTTGACTGAGACATCTAGTTTGACTGATTTGGGGGTGGGGGGATATTTATGAATAAGTTACTAGAACGTTCATTGCTCTCTATCGAGTATCGACCCTCCTACTGACTCCACCTATGGATACCTCGCTACAGACAATTACACAAATAGTAGAAAGTAAAGATAGTAATTTATTAGCCATAGATTTGTTGTGGTAAAATCTACAAGAGCAATTAATCATGTCGTGAGCAGAAAGCAGCGCACAATGTTCATAAACAGAAATGCCAATTTGGATAATTTATATCCAGACATTTCTTGGGCCATCTAGATAGAAGAAAGAAAATTCTATCATATACATATAGAGGTATAAATCATTTATAATGATAAACAGTTTTGATCTTTTTGTAACATTTTGTATATATATTTCTATATATCAGTATGTGTATAATCTGCATTTATTACTAAACATCTTTAACATGGTGTGAAGTGCCAAACATTAATCTAAATTCACTTTAATAAGTGGTAAAGAATGTTACTAATTGAAAGGTTACAACATTTATATGAAGAATGATAGCAAATAACAATTCTTATTTCTTTTTAAAAACACAGGAAAGTTCAAGAGAATAAAAAATGTTGTTTTGACTTAAAAAGATAACGGCAATGTTTGATCTTGTATGTTCTCATAAAGAAAGACAAAAAAAATGTGATTTCAAATGAGCTCCCTTTATTTCACATCATAAAGGGAGTTGTCTATCCTGGAAATTCCCCCTTCACTTTAGCCCGACTTGGCTGTGCTTTAGTTTTAACACTTGGTGATATTTGCACAAGTGGCCGATGGTCAAGTGGTATCAGCGGGTCGTGCGGTCAGTGGTGGTCAGTAGTTCTTTTTTTTGTACTCGACATTTACTCCGGGTGTGTCTGGCTGTGTGGTCAATTGAGATTTGTTTGTTGTGGGCTACTGGGTCAGGCTCAGACTGACCAGATGTAGACCACACGAAAATGCTGTTTGACCATCTTTAGCCATGCGGGTTTGAAAGCAGTTAGTTTGAGGGGCCCCAATTCTATATCATCGCTAAATGAGATTCGTTCCTTGGGAGTTCCAGACTTTTTAGTCATCCGTTTAAGGGTTTCATATTGAAAGTACAAATCTTATTACATCACAACAACAAGCTTCAGGTGCAATGGTTATGGAGGAAGCACTGGTATAATGGCTGAGTGTATCAGAACAAGTATCATCAGAACAAGTACCATCAAAACAGGTACCATCAGAACAAATACCATCAGAACAAATACCATCAGAACAAATATCATCAGAACAAATATCATCAGAACAAATACCATCAGAACAAATACAATCAGAACAAGTACCATCAGTGTTTCAGAACAAGTACCATCAGTGTATCAGAACCAGTACCATCAGTGTTTCAGAACAAGTACCATCAGTGTATCAGAACAAGTACCATCAGTGTATCAGAACAAGTACCATCAGTGTTTCAGAACAAGTACCATCAGTGTATCAGAACAAGTACCATCAGTGTATCACAACAAGTACCATCAGTGTATCAGAACAAGTACCATCAGTATATCAGAACAAGTACCATCAGTGTATCAGAACAAGTACCATCAGTGTTTTAGAACAAGTACCATCAGTGTTTCAGAACAAGTACCATCAGTGTATCAGAACACGTACCATCAGTGTTTTCAATTGTATCTGAACATAAGGATGGGTCTCTTTGATAAGTACTGATAATAGTAATGTGATAATAGTAATGTGATAATAATGAGATGTACTATGCACAATGGAGATGACAGGGAGGGAAATTACGAAAAATAAACAGGTGAAAATCTTTAATTTCCTTCCCTAGCCAGCAATTATATCAGAGCGTTTAGTTTGCCCCGGGGCAGAAGCTAGTCGAGTTGAGGTGTGTGGTGCCATTTGTAGAGGTTTGCTGTCTGTGACACACAGTGTGCTCTGTCGCGCTGGCAGAGGAACAATCACACACATACACAGCCACACACATACACAGCCACACAATCACACACATACACAGCCACACAATCACATACATACACAGTTACAGGATCACATACACAGCCACACAATCACACACATACACAACCACACAATCACACACATACACAACCACACAATCATACGCATACACAGTTACATGATCACAAACATACACTACCACATAATCACACCCATACACAACCACACAATCACACACATACACAGCCACGCAATCGTACACATGCAGCCACACAATCACACACATACACAGCCACACAATCACACACATACACAGCCACACAATCACACACATACACAGTTACATGATCACAAACATACACAACCACATAATCACACCCATACACAACCACACGATCACACACATACACAGCCACACAATCACACACATACACAGCTACACAATCACACACATACACAGCCACACAATCACACACACAGCCACACAATCACACACATACACAGTTACACGATCACACACATACACAGCCACACAATCACACACATACACAGCCACACAATCACACCCATACACAGCCACACAATCATACACATACACAGCCACACAATCACACACATACACAGCCACAAAATCACACACATACACAGCCACACAATCATAATATATATATATATATATATATAAAGCCACCCGATCATAAAACAATTTCTATAGCACATATGTTACTACACACAGTCGTCCATATTTACTAACAGAGACAGACATGCGAAAGCACATACATACACACATGCAAACACACACTCGAACTGATGGTCATAGGTCAAGAATTCTGTAAAACAACAACACTCTTTTACATTTATATCTTTCTATCTATCAACCAATAAAACTTCTTCCATACCTTTCTATACGATATCCATTCATCCCGCGATCCGTCCATCGATCGATCCATCCATCAATCCAACCATCCATCCATCTATCCATCGATCGATCCATCCATCCATCCCCATCCACCCATCCATCTGATGCTAAATATCTTTCTGTCTCTCTCTCTCTCTCTCTCTCTCACCCCCCCCCCATCTCTCTCTCACTCTCTCTCTCTCCCTTGTATGTGTATAAATACATTCTTTGTATCATTTGTTTAGAAGCTGTCAGGTAAAAGGTAAGCAGGTGAGATCAGACATCCCCTGAAGGTCAGTTCTAACGGTAGATTGTAATGAGGTAACGACTAAATCAATGAAGAAGACACATTCAGTCCTGTATTCATGGTACATTGTCATTTCAAATCAGCAGACAAGTAGAAGCAACAAAAGAAAGTAAAACTAATATAAAAAAAAAGAAAACAGAAAGTCACGTTGTTGACAGACAGATACACAAGAAACAATTCCGTCAATAACAAGTTTTGAGCATAATGACACAGTGTCGTAACAGACAAGTACGTCGTACACAACAGACTCACTATAACGATGTTCGTGACTCTTCACTGTGGAGGAGGAGGGGAGGGGTAGTGTCACATATTGGGTGGGTGGGACTGAGATGGGACGGGATGAAGGGTGGATGGTGGGGGGGGGCTAAATCCCAGGGAGGGAGCGAAGACATACCTTTACAAGCCTGCAATTGTTGTCAATGACATTTTGTCTGTTCTATGGGGGTGGTTTGAGGAAAGTTATTCCCTAGCCCCCTCCCCCCCCCCATCTTAAGGCGATGACATTTATGTCTGTCTCATATGGTGGTTGTGGAAGGTTATTCCGTAGTCGCCATCTTACGGCAGTGAGAACTATGTCTCTTTCATGGGGTGGTTATAGTCGCCATCTTACGGCGGATATTGGGCGAATACTTCCACCTTTGTAATTACACAATGAGTGTAATGAAACAATGAGTCAACTGACATTAATTAATGAGTGCCATTGGCTCTAATTGATGATGGTTTTAATTAAAGATTTTTAAAAAGAGATTGACTGTTCAGAACCCAAACTGCTCAAATGGAAGAAATGTCTAAATGAGTTATTGTCGAATGTGTGATTATTGTTTTGTTGTATGTATATTCAAATGGATGATTGTTCAAATAGATGATTGTTTAAATAGATGATTGTTCAAATAGATGATTGTTTAAATAGATGATTATCCAAATGGATGATTGTTCAAATGGATGATATTTCAAATGGATTATTGTTCAAATGGATTATTGTTCAAATGGATGATTGTTCAAATGAATGATTGTTCAAATGGATTATTGCTCAGAATGGTAACTCTTGAAATATATGATTGTTCAGAATGATGATAATTTAATTATGTGATTGTTCAGAAAAATGATTATTCTAATGTGTGATTGTTCTATAAGATGATTCAGAATGAAGATTTTTAGATGGCTGTTTATTGAAAATTATAATCTTTCCAAAGGATGATTATATTAAAATGGTACATTGACAAAGTTGATCATTCTAATGGATGATTGTTTAGAGTGGCCATTGTTAAAATGGATGATCTTTCTGAAAAGACGATTGTTAAATCAGGTAATACTTGAAACTGGCGATCCCTCATAAAGATGGTGATAGTTTGCTTGGCTGAAAGTTCGAGGAATGCTGAAAGTTTAATTGGCTGCTTGCTCAGAAAGGCAGACGATGTAGATTATAAAACAAGTAGCTTTTGTGATGAATAAAACCACGTGACAGTGAAACATCTAACATCAGAAACCTTTACTTTGTAAATGTGAGTATTGATTTAGTCACAGAGGAGCTCGGCGATAAAAGGTGAGCAAAATGCAGCGACCTTACGCTCAAAGTGAACGGTACAAAAGCGCAAGAGTTAAATACAGGTAATAGAGATTGACTTTTGTAAGATTCAGGTAAACTCCTCTCCTCCCCCTCCCCCAACCACCCACTCTACAGTTCTAATCGTCGTATGTCGACATTTAACCTAAGTGTTCTCCATCAAATGTCACATGATGAGATAAACATTTTGCATACAGTTTGCGCATCACATTGAGTTAGTTATAGAAATGTGCACCACAGTGAGTTGGTTATAGAACTGTGCACCACAATGAGTTGGTTATAGAACTGTGCACCACAATGAGTTGGTTATAGAACTGTGCACCACAATGAGTTGGTTTTAGAACTGTGCACCACATTGAGTTTGTTATAGAACTATGCACCACAATGTGTTGGTTATAGAACTGTGCACCACAATGTGTTGGTTATAGAACTGTGCACCACAATGTGTTGGTTATAGAACTGTGCACCACAATGTGCTGGTTATAGAACTGTGCACCACAATGAGTTGGTTATAGAACTGTGCCCCACATTGTGTTGGTTATAGATTTGTGCCCCACATTGTGTTGATTATAGAACTGTGTCACACATTGTGTTGGTTATAGAACTGTGCACCACATTGAGTTGGTTATAGAACTGTGCACCACAGTATGTTGGTTATAGAACTGTGCACCACTTTGTGTTGGTTATAGAACTGTGCACAACAATGTGTTGGTTATAGAACTGTTCACCAGAGTTGGTTATAAAACTGTGCACCACATTGTGTAGGTTATAGAACTGTGCACCACACTGAGTGGATTATAGAACTGTGCACCACATTGAGTTGGTTATAGAACTGTGCACCACATTGTGTTGGTTATAGAACTGTGCACCACATTGAGTTGGTTATAGAACTGTGCAGCACCACATTGAGTTGGTTATAGAACTGTGCACCACATTGTGTTGGTTATAGAACTGTGCACCACATTGTGTTGGTTATAGAACTGTGCACCACATTGAGTTGGTTATAGAACTGTGCACCACATTGAGTTGGTTATATAACTGTGCACCACATTGAGTTGGTTATAGAACTCTACAGCACCACATTGAGTTGATTATAGAACTGTGCACCACATTGAGTTGGTCATAGAACTGTGCCCCACATTGAGATGATTATAGAACTGTGCACCACAGTGTGTTGGTTATATAACTGTGCACCACTATGAGTTGGTTATAGAACTGTGCACCACATTGAGTTGGTTATAGAACTGTGCACCACAATGAGTTGGTTATATAACTGTGCACCACATTGAGTTGGTTATAGAACTGTGCACCACAATGAGTTGGTTATAGAACTGTGCACCACATTGTATTGGTTACAGAACTGTGCACCACATTGAGTTGGTTATAGGACTGTGTGCCACTATGAGTTGATTATAGAAATGTGCACCACATTGAGTTGGTTATAGAACTGTGCACCACATTGAGTTGGCTATAGAACTGTGCACCACATGGTATTGGTTATGAACTGCGCACCACATTGAGTTGGTTATCGAACTGTGCACCACATTGAGTTGGTTATAAAACCATGCAGCACCACATTGAGTTGATTATAGAACTGTGCACCACATTGAGTTGGTCATAGAACTGTGCCCCACATTGAGATGGTTATAGAACTGTGCACCACAGTGTGTTGGTTATATAACTGTGCACCACTGAGTTGGTTATAGAACTGTGCACCACATTGAGTTACCTAGAACTGTGCCCCACATTGAGATGATTATAGAACTGTGCACCACAGTGTGTTGGTTATATAACTGTGCACCACTATGAGTTGGTTATAGAACTGTGCACCACATTGAGTTGGTTATAGAAATGTGCACCACATTGTGTTGGTTATAGAACTGTGCAGCACCACATTGAGTTGGTTATAGAACTGTGCACCACATTGTGTTGGTTATAGAACTGCGCACCACAATGTGTTGTTTATTTGTGTAGGGGTTGTTTGTTATCAATGTAAAAATATAAAACAAGAAAAATAAATCCTTAGGTTATACTTCCTTACATTTGCCTACACGTTGAATGTTGATGCTCTAATTATATAATTTATCTCCACATTAACGTGAGACTTATCTCCCATTCCCATCCCCATTTTTCTCCAGCTTATCTTCTCTTATTTTAAAGACAAGTTTTAAACTCAAGTGCAACTTTAAAATTTGGCGAGAAATAAAAAAAAATTGTTTAACCGGGGAGTTGATGTAAAGACGAAAGTTTATTTGTTTAGCTGGGAATAGACGAACATAAGAAAGACAGATAGAGGAAGCTAGAAAGAGAGAGAGAGAGAGAGAGATAGAGAAAGAGAGAGAGAGAGGAATAACGAGAAAGAAAGAGAGAGATAGTAGGAGAGAGAGAGAGAGAGAGAGAGAGAGAGAAAGAGAGAGAGTAGAAGAGAAAGAGAGAAAGTAGAAGAGAGAGAGAGAGAGAGAGAGAGAGAGAGTAGAAGAGAGAGAGAGAGAGAGAGAGAGAAGAAAATGAACATGTCACACAAAGACAAATACATTAAGACATACGTACATAGACATACATACCGACAATGTCATGGCCGTACACGCATTAGAACATCTACGAGTGCATACAAACACACACTATACGAGGTGATCAAACAAACACACAACATACACAGGTGTTTAACATACACAGTGTTTAACATACACTAGTGTTAAACATACACAGGAGTTTAACATACACAGGTGTTTAACATACACAGTGTTTAACATACACTAGTGTTAAACATACAAGGTGTTTAACATACACAGGTGTTTAACATACTCTAGTGTTAAACATACAAGGTGTTTAACATACACTAGTGTCTAACATACACTAGTGTTAAACATACAAGGTGTTTAACATACACTAGTGTTAAACATACAAGGTGTTTAACATACACTAGTGTTAAACATACACAGGAGTTTAACATACACAGTTGTTTAACATACACAGGTGTTTAACATACACTAGTGTTAAACATACACAGGAGTTTAACATACACAGGTGTTTAACATACACAGTGTTAAACATACACAGGAGTTTAACATACACAGGTGTTTAACATACACAGTGTTTAACATACACTAGTGTTAAACATACAAGGTGTTTAACATACACAGGTGTTTAACATACTCTAGTGTTAAACATACAAGGTGTTTAACATACACTAGTGTTTAACATACACATGTGTTTAACATACACAGGTGTTTAACATACACTAGTGTTTAACATACACTAGTGTTTAACATACACAGGTGTTTAACATACACTAGAGTCAAACTTAAACTGAATGAATTTAAGTCACCGTGTACAAACATCAATACCCCTCCAACACAAAGTCTATCAATTCCCAATCAATGTCCATTACCTGGTCAGGAAGTAGATCGCAGACCATCTTCAGCCGTCCACTTCATGCGATGAATCCGTTGAGCGGTTCAACCAGGTTGAATGCCCCCCGTACCTCCCCGCTCGCTAAACGAACGTATGCTGACAACCAGTTTGATTTACATGTTCAAGGTAAACTGGATGAGTTTCAGCCGCCAGATTAAATAAAACTTGGATGATTTAGTCCAACATTTGATCAGACGACTGAAGTGGACAGATTTCAGTGTTTTGGTTTTTTTTTTGAAATGGTTATATGTGACCATAACCGGTCATGTGACTCGAGGCAGGAAATGTTCAGTCGAACTCCAATGAACTTGGAGATGACTATCAGCTGATTGATAAATGGAAAGTGGGGTGCGGGGAGGGGGAACTGAAGAAGAAAGGAACAGATGGGTTGGGGTGGGGGGGAGGGGGAAGGAATGAGAGTGATTGAGTGAGAGAGAACTAGCCATATAGAGATAGACAGAAATTGAGACAGAAAATGAGGTATAGAGATGAAATTGAGACAGAAAATGAGGTAAAGAGATGAAATTGAGACAGAAAATGAGGTAAAGAGATGAAATTGAGACAGAAAATGAGGTAAAGAGATGAAATTGAGACAGAAAATGAGGTAAAGAGATGAAATTGAGACAGAAAATGAGGTAAAGAGATGAAATTGAGACAGAAAATGAGGTAAAGAGATGAAATTGAGACAGAAAATGAGGTAAAGAGATATTACAAGTGATACAGAGAGACAGAGAGAGAGAGAGAGAGAGAGCAATGCTAAGACCGCCTGGATGTAAGAAAGAGAATGAGTGGAATAGTGAGAGAAGTTGAGATAGTGGTAGATAGGGAGAAAAGAGAGAGAGAGAGAGAGAGAGAGAGAGAGAGATTGTATGGGAGAGCATACGATTGAGAAAATGAGAGAATGATATATATATATATATATATATATATATATATATATATATATATATATATATAGATAGATAGATAGATAGATAGATAGATAGATAGATAGATAGATAGATAGATAGATAGATAGATAGATAGATAGATAGATAGATAGATAGATAGATAGATAGATAGATAGATAGACAGATAAGAAACAAAAACATATTGAAAAAAGAGAATAAAAAAATCATGGTGGAAGCGAACAATAGAAAATAAATTAAAAAAAAAACAAAAATAAATCCAGGAGATATGGAGCAAATGATTTGAGAGAGATATTTAGTTACTGTGTATGTGTGTGTGTGGGGGGGGGAGATCATCTAACCTTCAGACGAGTCTTCATTAAAAAGTCAAACAGTTCCACGTTATATATAGCCGAGACATCAACGAATGTTTCACGCCACCCCCCCCCTCCACCCTTCCTCTCTCGCCTAGCCCCGCCTCGTCCAATGCCCAGGATCTTGTAAACTCCCTGGTCAAACTCCAAGTCTCTGTGAATATTTTATAAGTTTACCAGACTGAGCTATATCACTGTTTCCTGTGCAGGCAAAGGTTAACACCTGGATATGTTGCAAGGTGAAAGCCGATGGGCACATAATTAACTCACGTAATTAGAAATGACAACCTGGGCAACATATGTGTCGGAGCAGGCACTGGACAGCATGTGTTCGTGTGCACAGGTGTAGACACTAGATGTCATTAGAGCCTTGGCTCCTTCTCTGTAAGAAGCATTCACATATATAGCGGCAACCATACTGCGGTAAGACGCATTCACATATATAGCGGCAACTATACTGCGGTAAGACGCATTCACATATATAGCGGCAACTATACTGCGGTAAGACGCATTCACATATATAGCGGCAACCATACTGCGGTAAGACGCATTCACATATATAGCGGCAACCATACTGCGGTAAGACGCATTCACATATATAGCGGCAACTATACTGCGGTAAGACGCATTCACATATATAGCGGCAACCATACTGCGGTAAGACGCATTCACATATATAGTTCTATAAACGGCCACTGTACTTCCGCGAGAGTACCAACACGTGTTGAATTCATTATCTGGTCAGACAGTTTTACCTGTACTGGAACTTGGTGCCACCTGTCATTGCCTTATTGAAAGCTATTCCAGGAACCACAGTGGAAAGACTGCCAGTGAAGAGAATTATTTTCTTACACCCAACTGAAAACGAGTTGAACTATTTCAAGACTGGATAGATTGAACCCCAGGTAACAGGTAGTTTATTATGGCGAGTGGTCACAGGTGGGTCATAAAGTTGAATGGTCAGAATATGACACATTTCAACAGCGAGTCATTGAATTCTTGACACGCCTCCCATCCAGCCCCACCCAACCCCCACAGACACACTCAACGGGCAATAATGACCTGGAGGGTGGTTTATATAATGACTATTACATGTACATATAATGGCTATACATGTATCTTTTAGATCAAACTAACACATCGATAAATAAACGAATATAGTCTGAGAATATAGATAGATCTTAAGATAGATGGAATGACAGATTAATAGATGAATAGATTGATGATTACAAAAGAGTAGATTGATAGGTAGACATGACATGTGCGATGGCTAGATCTATGGTCTATTGGCTGAATGAAGTAATGTGATGCATTACATCTAGTCTATTGGCTGAATGAAGTCATGTGATGCATTACATCTAGTCTATTGGCTGAATGAAGTCATGTGATGCATTACACCTAGTCTATTGGCTGAATGAGGTCATGTGATGAATCACACCTTTTGATTTATAATTTCCATCAGAAATACCTGAAACGAAGACTGCCAGGGACCATGCTGCTACACAGTCTGAGAAGTCAAGAGGATTCAACTGAAGAAACATTAGCTGCTCTCTCTCTCTCTCTCTGCTGGGTCTGTTTAATGACCCGTCACAGGCAGACAACGTCAGGTAGTCAAGGAAAACAGCTTTATTCTCTGTAATAAACTGTTTTCATTCCTCATGTAAGATGGCCAATAATTTCTTACAGATAGATTAGTTCTGAAAATAACTCAGTGGTTCTAAAAATCAGCTCGGTTGTTGCCAGTAAACAAACAGAAAAAGTCTTCCACTTTTAATCTTGTAATATGCTGTTTTTCCATATAAATACGTGGACAGTTTCTATTGGCTGTTCAGTTGATTGTCATTCGTTAAGAACTGAGAACAGATTTATCAGTGGTTCCCAACATTTCGGACTCACGGGAACATATTTTTTCTATAAAGGATCCAATTTGCCGTACCCCAAGTTTTAGAGGCTACCGTTGACTATGTTTTTCAAGTAGTAGTACATACAGTACATATACATACATATACATACATATACATACATATACATGTATTGCACAGTTCACAAAATAACAACAACAAAACTTGAGAGATAATGAATGAAGTTAGTAGTTGAGACAAACGCAATTCATTGCACATTGATATCCATATGACACATCTGTGTTTGTGCACAGTGTAAACACTAGAAATCTATAGAACTCTTCCTTACCAAGACGTATTCACATCTGTAGTATTACAATATCTTCAATTTCTAGAGAGCTCAGAAAACAATGGTTCCTAATAATTCTTTCATGGCTGGTTCCCATCGGTCAGTGATGATAAGGTCACTCGATGCCAGGGGTAATAATAAAACCTATGTCAGTCGGTCAGTGCTAATAATAAAACCTATGTCAGTCGGTCAGTGCTAATTATAAAACTAATTTCAGTCGGTCGGTGCTAATAATAAAACCTATGTCAGTCGGTCAGTGCTAATAATAAAACCTATGTCAGTCGGTCGGTGCTAATAATAAAACTAATGTCAGTCGGTCGGTGCTAATAATAAAACCTATGTCAGTCGGTCAGTGCTAATAATAAAACCTATGTCAGTCGGTCAGTGCTAATAATAAAACCTATGTCAGTCGGTCAGTGCTAATTATAAAACTAATTTCAGTCGGTCAGTGATAATAATAAAAACCTATGTCGGTCAGTGGTAATAAGAAGATTATAAAACATCGGTCAGTGGTTGCAATGATATCAAGATATCTTACGCAAAAGGTCAGTGATTGGAATGGTCATGAGATGTTAAGTTGGCATTAAATTTATTGAAGCTAAAATGATCGATGGTTAGCTCATTAGAGGGGCAGCTTGTATTGTGTGTGTGGGGGGGGGGGATGGGAGGGTGAAACTATGAGATGCATAAATAAACAAAAAGACACGTCAACAAACAAACAAACAAACAAACAAACAGGCTAATTGCAAAATTATAAAAATAAACAACAAACAGCAACATATTTACAAAAAAATAATTCAATGGAGCCTGCAGCCATCTTGCATCTCAACCACTCCTATACCCCCCCCCTCCTCAGACAAAATTCGTTACAAAAAGAACAAGAAGCTGTGACAAGAAATGGATGCCATGGTGTCTAAGGTAAAATAAAAAAAATGTATTGCATGCATCTGTTAGCTGCAGATAATGTAATCACAGACACAGAGGAGTGGACGGTGGGGGGGGGGGATCGGCCTTTGCTTAGAAACCCTTTGATATCCGCGGCTCCCGAGTTAGAGAGAGAGAGAGAGAGAGAGAGAGAGAGAGAGAGAGAGCCACATGGCCAGATAAATGTAGCGTTGGGGTGCTATAAATATTTACAATGGACGCAATTGTTAGGTTGTGCAACCTGGCACGGTGGTAGTGGATATGACCAGGGTGTTAAGTAACTGGAGAGACCCAGACCCACTTGTGTCACGTGGTTTTTATGGTTTATGTGTACTTAAATACCAGTGGGATTGGCATGTGTAACAAAATGCAAATTAAGTGAGTTATTTCAGGAAACACGAGCTGTTTTTGTTAATATAAAATACCATGAAATAGTTCTAGAAGCTTATACATTTTTTTAAATAGTTTAAATAGCTTGTTTGGCATTTTGGTTTTTTGAAGAAAAAAAACAGTTAAGCTGTTTGTACAATTAATAATACAGTGGCGTTAGTAGATAATGAGTAGTATTGTTATATCTCAGATGTAAGTCATGTTTTACTCTTTTTCGAAGTGTTAAGACCAATGAGGGAGTGACTGAATGTATGTATGTAGTCTTGAACAGTGTTCCCTCTAAGTGTGTGTGTGCGCACACAAGTAGCCGAGCGCTCGATCATAGATAACAACAATGTGTACAAATGTTTCGTTAGGCTAATACATGCATCCATTGTGTTCAGCACAGCCAAACTATTTCACCGCACACAGACACACAAACTTTGGGAGAAGATTAGACAGATCTTTGGTTTGGAGGCTAATTTAAAGGCAGGTGGCACTATGCTCGTGACATTGATCCCTGACTTCTGAACCCTATTGACCTTTCCACATTACACTATATTCACACATGTAAGTATGTCAAACCCCCCCGTCCCCTCCCCCACCCTAATCTCTCTACTGATAGGGCCGAAACATTGTATCCTGCACCCGGGCTTCAACCGACTAATCACAGCCGCCTGGACCTATTCAGTTTAGACGGTCGTGCAGTAGCCTACAAATAGGTCATGGAGATGAAGATACTGGAAAAGGGGGGGGGGGAGGGGAATGGTGACACCAAGGTAGCAAATAGTAGCAATAGACTAATTATAGCAACAAGGATGTAACAGACGCCATTTCTGTCAATAAAGTATCAACACAAAGATCCATCTATACCTGATACATAATCTGTCACACAGTCTGCCATAAAATCAGTCACACAGTCTGTCACACAATCAGTCACACAGTCTGTCATACAATCAGTCACAGTCTGTCATACAATCAGTCACACAGTCTGTCATACAATCAGTCACACAGTCTGTCATACAATCAGTCACACAGTCTGTCACATAATCAGTCACAATATCTGTCACGCTGTTCGCAACACACAATTTCTTCATACATTTTTTCGACTCTTGTCTGTTATTTAGTCTATACAGACACCAGAAAATATTAGATAACGTAAAAACAGATATGGGAATGGGAATTAAGAGAGAGAGAGAGAGAGAGAGAGATTGAACTCAATAATGCAAACAAAACAATGACGTAAAAACTGAAAGATGTGTCAAGTTCGTTAAAAATTAGAATTGATATGCAAAAACTGAAACGAAATACGACAGAACGCGTGAAATGAAGAACGGAAATAAAAAAAAAAAACAATACAACAAGAATAAAAACTTGAAAATTGAGTTGATAAAAACCCAGTTAATTTCAACAAAGAAAAATCTAAACATGACATAAGAGAATAATTAAGACAGGACATTAACATACAATACAAATACAAATAAAAAAAACCCAACAAAAGGAGGGGAAATAATGTTGAAAATTCTGTATTCAGGCAGTGTTGTGGTATTAACAGGAGAAATGGGTAATACATGGGTACTCACTTTGTTATTGCACACCTATTAGTCCATCAAATATCACAATAGTATCCAGAGTGACTGTATTATATCAACACGACCTGGTGGTTATACTGTTGTCTTACTTTAGTCTTTTAAATTTAGTTTTTCATGAGCTTCGCATCTGATACATCTGTAGATGTATAATAAAAATAACCTTGATCAATTGTAATAGTTAAATAACACATTATATAATCTGTTTCAAAACATAAAAAACTCGGCTGTACAACATTATATCAGATGTTTCAAAACACAAAGACTCGGCTGTACAACATTATATCAGCTGTTTCAAAACACAAAGACTCGGCTGTACAACATTATATCAGCTGTTTCTAAACACAAATACTCGGCTGTACAACATTATATCAGCTGGTTCAAAACACAAATACTCGGCTGTACAACATTATATCAGCTGGTTCAAAACACAAAGACTCGGCTGTACAACATTATATCAGCTGGTTCAAAACACAAAGACTCGGCTGTACAACATTATATCAGCTGTTTCAAAACACAAAGACTCGGCTGTACAACCTTTCGACGTCTATTAAACATGGTATCACGTGACGTTTTTTTTGCTTTCTGGAAATGCAGTACCGAAATGACACTTGTCGGATAAAAGATGACAATGTCACAACAAAGATTAGAAGTGTCATCCACATGGCGATAATGCCATATAATGAAAATGTCAACAGAAGATTAAAATATGACATACAGACATGAGAGGGTCGCTTTTAATTCGAGAAATGTCACAAGTTGAAAGCAAATGTCACCCACTACTTGACAATGCCACTTATAAGACGGGGATATTACAACATGATTTAAATATCTCATAATTTTAGAATATCACTTTAAACGAAAAGAATATTTCAAAGATTGAGAATGTCACAGGATAAATCACAATGTCATAAAATAAATCACAATGTCATAAAATAAATCATAATGTCACAAAATAAATCATAAGGTCATAAAATAAATCACAATGTCACAATAAATCATAATGTCACAAAATAAATCACAATGTCACAAAATAAATCACAATGTCACAAAATAAATCACAATGTCACAAAATGGATGAAAAAGGGACACGAAACATGGAATGAATAAAATGGCCATCACAGGTACTGCTGGTCCACAGGTACTGCTGGTCCACAGGTACTACTGGTCCACAGGTACTGCTGGTCCACAGGTACTGCTGGTCCACAGGTACTGGTGGTCAACAGGTACTACTGGTCCACATGTACTACTGGTCCACAGGTACTGCTGGTCCACATGCACTACTGGTCCACAAGTACTACTGGTCCACAGGTACTGCTGGTCATCTTTTGTTGTATCTCTGTGTTCTTGTCGACCTTCACCTTGTCGTGGACTACCAGGTGAACATTCCGGAATGTGGTCAGTATCACCATGGTCATAACGACGGCCGGTGTTGTTAAGATACAAACCCATGACATACAAACAGAGGATGAAAGTCAGGTACAAGCCGGGGGTAAACAAACAATCATGAAGTACGCCAGGCAACTTTGGAATGTCCACACCCCGTGACCGTGGTCAAAGAAAGTGTACACGGTATCAGTGACCAAACAAGCGATATGGTCAGACTCATAGATACGGTCAGAGTGATCGTCAATCAACTCCTGACATTTATCAGAGATATTACGTCATAAGTATACGTCAGTATTCGAGTATTTTGTAAAACTTTCAAGTTGTATATATATATATATATATCTTATAAAACGTACTAGTCTGATATAGTCATATGTGTTACAAAACGTACTAGTCTGATATATACAGCCATAGATATACACGACTAGATCGCTTACGGGCTATGTAAACGTGTTATATGGTCGGTCCCCGAATACAATGAGTATAACCTATTTATTTTTACAAATTCTTTGCAACTATGATGACGTAGTACGGAAGTACGCATAGATTGCATAAACAAATAGCAAAAAAAAAAAATAAAGAAATTTACTCTTCTCTTTTTGAAGTTAGGGTCCGCACATAAAACATTATTTCGGTCTCTGTTAAATAAGCATAAGCGATCTAGTCTATATATCTATGTATACAGCCAATGTAGCAAAAAAAAAAAAATAAAAAGTACAATTCAGACTGATTTATGTTACTAAATTTAGAACTTTTATTAATGCAGAGCAAAACTTTAAATGGTAAATACAGATAAAAGACTTGATATTTTTATAGTTAAATAAAGATTCAATTTGTATAGAATTTGTTTTTAATTACATTTAAATTGTAACATTTGTAGTTTTTTGCAAATAAGACTGGACAAGTATTCGCGTTGTAGTTCATGGTCTAAAAATAGACAATGTCATTGATTATTCGAACATAAAATTAAAACACAAGCCGTAAGCGATGAAATTTATTCCTGGGACGTGAATCTATTCATCGGGAAATCCCTATTTATTTACAACACTTTCAGATGATCTGTTAGATAAAATAAGTTTTAATGGCCTTCCTGGCATCACATTTATTTGCCTCTTTCACCGCATCAGCGCATTAGACACTTGACCTGGCCAACGTCTGCTGATTCATTCTTTTCTTAGCAGATGATTTCGGATCATCTGGCCAAATCCTGAGTTTTCATTTCACCACCCCGCATTCGCTTAGACATTCCCTTCGATTTCTTGGTTTTTTATTTTTTTTTATATTTATATTTTTATTTAAATCAAAATAAAAAAACCAAACCCGACCTTGAGTTGCTGTTCCTAATTCTCTGAGTCGCCTGCCCTTGCACAGCGAAGGTTCTAAAATTGATTGTTGAAGTACAAAGAGGGCTGAAGTAGGGGCAGGGGGGGTAGTTTTAAACTACATACTGCACTCGATTTGTACTTATAAGATCATTTTTTTTTCATTTCTCTTTTTGAAAAGTGTAATGAACGATTTGATATTTCTATTAAAACATGGAGGTGGATAGACCTGTATGACAAAACTATGAAAATGAAAGATTGGGTTTAAAAAAAAATTGAGTAAAAACATTTCCTGAACAAAAGAATCATCAAATAAAAACATCAAAATACAGGGTGGGCGCAGAGCCGGCCTTAGAGAATCGCGGGGCCCCGATACGGACACATTTTGTGGCAACCTTTGGGCACCATGTGGCGTGTGATGTAAAAAAGATTTCATGAGGGTAGGGCCCTCGTGTGGGGAGCAACAGGCGTTAACCCGGCCCTGTGTAAACGATTTAGAGTAATGGGGTAGTCATGAAATGTCAACAAACAAGCAAGGTCAAAGAAAAGAAACAGTATGAGACACGCTGGTAGAAAATGTTTAAAAAACAACTGAAGACCATATTATATATTTATATGTTGTGTGCAGACTGAAGACATTCGTCATTTCATGCTGGAGAGTAATATTTTATAAGGGGAGAAGGAGAGTGACATTTTATAAGGGAAGATTTATTTCAAAATTGACAGGTTTATGCATGGTAAAATGTTAATGTTAAACAGTTACAGCTTATGAACACAGGAAGCCTATATCCCTGTACGATTTCCACCTTTTAACATACACAAAGTAAACCTAAATACACATAATGTATGAGTACATAAAGTCTATATCAGTGTAACACTTTCACCTATACATACACAAGGTAAACCTAAACATTGTCCATCTTTCAAAATCTGAAAAAAAAAAATGACGTCTGCTCGATTCTCATTATAAACCCGAGAAAAAATACGTCACTAATCTAAAAATAGCATCAAGACCAAGAGACAGTAACGATGGCCGGAGAGAAATAAGTGAAATCTGCTACCAAGTGAATGTCATGCGATTGTCAAGTAAGGTGGCATGTGAAATGGCATCGGTTCCTATTAAACCAGCCTTTGAAGGCAACTATAAAAAGAATGAAATTATAATTGACAGTAAGACCAAGGAGTGAATTCATGATATTTAAAATTAAAAGTAGCAGGCAGCAGCATCTAACACAGACGTGTTCATTGTATAGAACTCAACATCAAGGTGGACACGAGCTAAATATAGAAAATATGGCTCCTTACTTTATATGTGTTATATATATAGAACAAGATAACACCCAATTTTGTATGAACTAATATGTCACAATGTGCCAACTAACTTTGTATAAGCTAAATATAGATAAAAATGGCTCCTTATTTTGTAAGAGCCAAAAATAGAACACCAATGTGACTTAATTATTTTGAGCTAAATATAGAACACTATGGCGTCTTTCTATATAACCGGGAAAATACAGCAGACGTTCAAGTTAGTTAAGGCTGTCGACATAATTAGCGTCTTTCCAGCTTCTTTTGAAAGTTGCTCAAAATGTAAACAGTTTTTAAAAAAACATGTAACTGTTTTAACAAATTTTATGAATAAGACAGATCAGTTGGCAGTTTAGGTGGAGACGAACGTTATACAAATATTTACCAGAACTTTTCCTTCATCTTTGATCTTTCTTAAGTCAGTGCATTGTATCTGCGGCTGTGAAATTTTTTTGTTTAAAAGATGGCGGATACCTGCCGTCTGCTCCGAGATTATTAGCTCATGACGTCAGTTGATTAGTGTCGGACGAAATGTGTACACACCAGAAATGTTCGCACGGCGTGCGTGTGAATGAATGTGTGTGTGTGTGTGTGTGTGTATTCAGGTGCAAACTTTTGCTGTGCTGCACGTGCTCAGGGTCACGTGGTTTCAACGGTTGCACCGTTGTGAGAGCAGTTTGGCAGCAAGTCTCTCCACACATGTCTATGGCTGCCATGCATCAGCACCTAGCTAATGGCCTAGGACCAACATGTCATCCAGAACCAGGTGATGGCACAGAACTTTGAACAAAAAAATAAAAACAAATTGGCGTAAAGTGAGATCAATGGGGTAGCACCTTTCTGGAGTTGTTCTGTTTTTTGTATATTTTATTTCGTAAACAAGTTTAACAGATAGTCACTGGGTGTCTTGTATAACATTTAATGGTGAGACTGCCTAGGATTGGGGGTGGGGGTGGGGGGGGGTGTTATGCAGAAGGGCGTGAATAGTCTCATGTTGGATGTTCACAAAGTACATTGATGGGCCGCACCAAAGTCAGATTAACAAAATTTAATGAAAAAGGAGATTGAAATAATAATGATAAATAATAATAAATAATAATTTAAATGAGCCACTTTAAACTCAACGGAGGTGGCGCACGCGGCTCTATGAGCCGCATTTCGGCAACATTATCTATAGACCAGGCATGGGCAGTGTAGGATCGCAGACAAAGTAGCCCGTTGGGCATATTGATTGGGCATATGACTTGAGCATATTGATTGGGCATATTGATTGGGCATATTAATTGAGCATATTGATTGAACATATGTTTGGGCATATTGATTGGGCATATGACTTGGGCATATTGATTGGGCATATGACTTGGGCATATGACTTGGCATATTGATTGGGCATATTGATTGGGCTTGTATGTTATCCATTTAAAGTTTGATTGTGTTGGTCCACATCGACACATGGGCTCATATGCTTTTGGTCTGGCTCTTGTTGTTTAGCCCACCCTTGCTATAGACACAAAACAATAAAAAGTTTAAAAGTACAGTAAACAACACTCTTGTTAAACCAATATCGGCGAACAATACTAGCATGCCATATCATATTACAGTAACACAGTGTAACATTATTAAAGTTTAATAGAGCGAAAGCAAAAGGAAGTAAGTGGTCTCTCTGTACCCCTTCCCCACAAGTTCAAGCTGCCCCTCCCCCACAACTTCAAACTGCCCCTCCCCCACAACTTCAAACTGCCTCCCCTTCCCACAACTTCAAACTGCCCCTCCCCCCACAACTCCAAGCTGTCACACCCAACATCAGACACTCAAGACAACGAAAACATTGTGTCACGACTTATTAAACAACTGGATCTAAAAATAGAAGTTGTAACTAAATGACCTTCACCCATAGGATCACGTCGATGTACTTGTTAGTTAAGTATGTCAACTTAAACACAGACATCGTATACATACACAGACTTCTGTCTGGCCCAATACCTTCATTCATTCACGAGAAAACAACGTTAAACATCCATCCAACACGTTTTTACCGATGGATTAAAAGTAAAGAAGTCAAGATAATTTGTTAAATCATGTTGATCGTTAAGTCAAATTGACAGTTGAGTAAGTTAGGTCAAGTTAACAGTGAGGCTAATAAAATGTGGTTATATATAAAGCATTCATATTGATTTTAGAAAGCGTCAACTGAAGACCTAATTATAACTCTGTTAACATTTAACGTAAGCTATTTAGTCCAGTTATCCAAACTTGTGCGACAGAATATGAGCAACATGAGCGTACTTCAGTAAAGTACAAGTGTAAATATGTGTCACTAGTAGATGTATGGGGTTGTGTACATACATTTGTCAATATGTGTCACTGGTAGATGTATGGAGTTGTCTACATACATTTGTCAATATGTGTCACTAGTAGATGTATGGGGTTGTCTACATACATTTGTCAATACGTGTCACTAGTAGATGTATGGGGTTGTCTACATACATTTGTCAATACGTGTCACAAGTAGATGTATGGGGTTGTCTACATACATTTGTCAATATGTCATTTATAGATGCATGAAGATGTCAATGTGCACATGTAAACACAACATTCACATGTGCACAATACGACATATTCAGTGAGACCAGAAACACATGCATATACAGGGCGCACAGTTAACTTGACAATTTATCTAAATGTCACAGAGAGCTGCTCCGAAACAACAGGCTTTCATTGCCAGCTACCATTACCTCCCTTCCGACCCCCCCCCGACCCCCCCACCCCCATATCCCCACCCCACCTGACTACTGACAAATGAATCACTCAGAAATAATGTTCAAATGTCAAACTGGAGTGGATGTTTTATATTTCTCTCTCTCTCTTTTTTATGATGTTTTATGTTTCATTTATGTTTTTTTTTTTTGCTTTACTGTCGCTCCGAGAAAAGAAACAAACAAAAAAAAACAAACAAAAACCAAGTATTGTCCAGGCTAATCATAGGCATTTAGAAATACAAACATTTAAGTCTCAGGGTGGGTGGATCTCTGTCAGTTGGCCACTCACACATGACATGACAGTCTACCAGTATGACACACAGATATATGGAACATGTCGTGACGGACATGGTTCAGTATGGCTGTCACATATGTAGAGGGCACTTGACGGTCTTACCAGTATGATACACTGACATATGGGACATGCTGTGTCGGACAATGTCTGATTGAATTGGTTTTTCCAGAATGCAGCGGTGGGGGGGGGGGAGGTAGCGGAGCCCCATTATATTGTGCTAGCTATAATTTGATTTTGTTAACCAATGAATACGATAAACATTGTGTATAGCTGAAGGGTAAACAGTTGAGCAAGGTAACTTAATGGTCAATCACTCTAGACACTGTGACATATTGACACGTGATACATGACCGTCAGTTAAGTCTGACACTCAGGCACCAGGGAACTTGACAATCTAACGCCGCAGTTCTCAACTGGTAGTTACGCGTATCCCAAGGGTTTGGGGGGGGGGGGGGAAGATTATACAGGGGATACGCAGCGACAGATAATTTTCGTAGACTACAACCGAGAATTTGAAAAACTTACGTGTGACGGGTACCGGCGGACATACTCTAGCACTCTTTAGGGTACAGTCAGACATACTCTAGCACTCTTTAGGGTACAGTCGGACATACTCTAGCACTCTTTATGGTACAGTCGGACATACTCTAGCACTCATTAGGGTACAGTCGGACATACTCTAGCACTCTTTAGGGTACAGTCTGACATACTCTAGCACTCTTTAGGGTACAGTCGGACATACTCGAGCACTCTTTAGGGTACAGTCGAACATACACTAGCACTCATTATGGTACATTCGGACATACTCTAGCACTCTTTAGGGTACAGTCGGACATACTCTAGCACTCTTTAGGGTACAGTCGGACATACTCTAGCACTCTTTAGGGTACAGTCGGACATACTCTAGCACTCTTTAGGGTACAGTCGGACATACTCTAGCACTCTTTAGGGTACAGTCGGACATACACTAGCACTCATTATGGTACATTCGGACATACTCTAGCACTCTTTAGGGTACAGTCGGACATACTCTAGCACTCTTTAGGGTACAGTCTGACATACTCTAGCACTCTTTAGGGTACAGTCGGACATACTCGAGCACTCTTTAGGGTACAGTCGAACATACACTAGCACTCATTATGGTACATTCGGACATACTCTAGCACTCTTTAGGGTACAGTCGGACATACTCTAGCACTCTTTAGGGTACAGTCGGACATACTCTAGCACTCTTTAGGGTACAGTCGCGAAAAAAAGCCGAGAAACACTGATCTAAGGTGTGACATATAGACACGATACGTGACATGTTATTTGGTCTGACATATTAACACTAGGGTGCAGCTCCCAATACATCAGTAAAATAGTCATGTGGCTCCATATTACTCTATGTAGCTCCATGTGACTCCATATGACTCAATGTGGCTCCATATTTCTCTATGTAACTCCATGTGGCTCCATATTTCTCTATGTAGCTCCATGTGACTCCATATGACTCTATGTAGCTCCATATGACCCTATCCGGCTCCATGACTCAATGTAGCTCCATATGACTCCATGTAGCTCCATATAACTCCATGTAGCTCCATATAACTCTATGTAGCTCCATATGACCCTATCCGGCTCCATGACTCAATGTAGCTCCATATGACTCCATGTAGCTCCATATAACTCTATGTAGCTCCATATGACTCCATGTAGCTCCATATAACTCTATGTAGCTCCATATGACTCCATGTAGCTCCATATAACTCTATGTAGCTCCATATTACTCCATGTGACTCCATATGACTCCATGTGTTAAAGTCAAGGATACAACATTTACACCCTTATGATTCACTCTACCAATACCCCCCACCCATCCCCCCCCCCCACACACAGAGTGGATGACATTTATATTTCAACGTGGCATATCATGGCCGATGAGAAGAGATAAAATATTTATCCATCTGTCACACGAGTCGAGGTATTCTATTCACACTCTCAAACACATTAACATCCTTGATCTCAAGTTTAATGACCTGTTCCTTTAGAAACTGTTCCACTCACGTGGCTTTCATCAAATATGGATGATTAGCGTAACGTACATTTACGCATCCAGATGTAGCATCCCATGCAGGGGCACACAGCTGCACTAGAACATGTATGATTAGACCATTTTACCCACTAGCATATGTATGATTAGACAATTCTACTTACTGACATATTATGATTAGACCATTCTACTCACTAACATATGTATGATTAGACCATTTTATTTACTAACATATGTACAATTAGACCATTCTATTTACTAGCATATGTATGATATATAATCATTGATTATTCAAGTTTACCAACACATGTATTGTTTTTACAAGCCAAGCAACAAATGTATGATTATTAAAGCTTGCTAACACATGTATGAGTATACCAAAATATGTATGATTATACAATATTTAATAGCAGCACATGTATGAGTATAAATTACTACATACGAATACCAACAAATGTATTATCCCAAAATGGTGCTAACGCTTAGTGCTATGTATGATCACACCAGTACAACAACCAATACATTATGATCACACCAGTATACCAACCAATACATGTATACCAGCCAATACATGTATGATCACACCAGTACAACAACCAATACATGTATGATCACACAATTTAATCTGTGATTTATTTCATTATCATTTACTCTCTGCTACTCATTCTGTCCATCATTTCAAATGAAACTCACTCCTTCAGTTTGTCCATCTTTCACTCTCTTACAAATCCTCTTTTACTCTAGATCGCCTCTACAGCCCCCCACCCCTTCCCCCCCACCCCCAACAGCCACCATGTCATCGATCTGACCCAAAAAAGTATGACACGTGACCAATCTAAGCGACCTTCATACCAAGAAAACCTGATCAGTTTCTCTTCCCCACCCACCCACCCCCCCACTCCCGACTCAACAGAAGGTCGCCCCATATGTATACAAACATGATTGACGTGTGGGTGGGTGGTGGTGGTGAAAGGTGGGGGGGGTGTGTGTCAGATAAACAATATAGGTGATGGTGATGGGGGGGGGGGCTAGGAAAATTGAAATGACAACAAAATATAAACGTGTGTGTGTGTGTGTGTGTGAGTGTGTGTGTTTGTGTGTGTGTAAGCGTGTTGAGCAGTGAGTTGTGTGAGGAAGGGGGGAATCAAGAGCCGGCGAAGTGGAAAAAAAAAATTAAAAAGTGTGGGGGTGGGGGAGTGGGGGGGGATAGACTGGGGGGGGGGAGAGAATCGATAGAGGGGAAAGGGGGGGGGTGGGTGGAGGGCAACATGACACGTCCATGGAGGGGGGATAATTGTGAAGAGCAGTCCGTGTGTGTGTGTGTGTGAGAGAGAGAGAGAGAGAGAGTGGTTATGTGTGTGTGTGAGAGAGAGAGAGAGAGAGAGTGGTTATGTGTGTGTGTGAGAGAGAGAGAGAGAGAGAGTGGTTATGTGTGTGTGTGAGAGAGAGAGAGAGTGTGTGTGCGTGTGTGTGTGAGAGAGAGAGTGTGTGTGTGTGTAAGATTTAATTAAATGTTGGAATGTGAGCGATTGTCTTCTTAATGAAATTCAATTCAATGTGTTTGTAAATTCAATGTGTTTGTAAATTCAATGTGTTTGTAAATTCAATGTGTTTGTAAAAAAAAAAGTGGTAACAACAGGGAAAGGTATGGTATGTTGTCATTGGTGACTGATGTCCAGTGAAAGGTATGGTGTATTTTCATTGGTCCAGTGAAATGTATGGTGTATTGTCATTGGTCCAGTGAAATGTATGGTGTATTGTCATTCGTCCAGTGAAATGTATGGTGTATTGTCATTGGTCCAGTGAAAGGTATGGTGTATTGTCATTGTTCCAGTGAAAAGTATGGTGTATTGTCATTGATCCAGTCAAATGTATGTGTATTGTCATTGATCCAGTCAAATGTATGTCTATTGTCATTGGTCAAGTGAAAGATATGGTGTATTGTCATTGGTGTAGTGAAAGGTATGGTGTATTGTCATTGGTGACTGATGTCCTAGTAGCTCGATATGTATAGTAGTTATTGCATGCCCTGGTAGTTTTACTACTGTCCTAATATTGTCCCAAAAACAAGTCTACACAGTGCACCCACCCATTCACATGAAGCACGTTCTAATGTAGTGCTGACACAAATGATTAGCTACACAAATGATTAGCTACTCATATCAAGGATTCAGCTTATGTGTTTTTTTTTAAATAGCTGCAGCCATACAATCTGTACTGAATACAAAACACATTGCTTGGTGTGAAAGATAGTATTTATTTTTCATAAGAATATTTGAACAAATTGTTCAGTAAAGAGCAGTTGTAAAAGTACCTTCATTTGCCCCGTGGTCGGGGCATATTAGTATGTGAAGTCTCTGTAAAGATGAGATGAAATCTCTTAGATCCTATAAACCACTAATGGGACGGTTTTTATGGTGCCCTTCTTTCATCCCCACCATAGTCGATAGTGCAATGGCCATGGAGGCACCACGGGAGATATAGCGGGGGACTTAATCCAAGACCTTAAATATCCTTTTGGTCCTCACCGGAGATCGAACCAGGAACCCTCAGGTCGACAGTCGAGCGCTTCACCACACAAGCACCCGTCTCGCTGGGTAAAATTAGTAGACTGGTGTAGTATTTGGATGGCTAGCAGAACAACATTCACCGTCCCGTCCAACCCCTCCATTTCTTTCAATTTTAATCTGGACTCAGACGTCGATGGAACTGCCCAGGTTTGAACCCGGGACTATCACATTGACACTCCATACCACACATACACTTCTTTCCTATGACATCTATACAGTTATGACACATACATTTTATATGTGTAAATGTGTGTGTGTGTGTGTGGTAGTGGAGGGGGGGCGTGGTAAAAGTGTGTATATTTCAGACATCTCTTTGATATGTTAGAGTGAACAGTTACAGCTGTAAGGCAAAGAGGTGAATACATTATTAGTGAATTCATTAGTGAGAAACAGTGAGACTGACGCAAGTGGCTGCCCACACAATGATGAGCTTTACGATGACGCACGATGCCAAACGTCAACGCGTGTGTGTGTGTGTGTGACTCGCCCGGCGTCTGGCGACTTCTGTGTGCTCCGACCACGACAATAACGGTTTTGGTGGTGACGGCCCTGGATGGGATTGATAGGGGCGGCATCCACAGCTCTCGCGGCCCCGTAAATCGGATTAATGTGTCAAGTATCTGTCAGCACTCCGACTAAATACTTTCATCATCGTGTCGGGTATTAGTCAGTGCTAGAACTAAATATTGTCATCATTGATATCATCGTATCGTGGCGAGACTTCTGACAGTGAGCAGTAAAGCAGATGTCAGGTCGAGGTTGCGGCGGGGGGGGGGAGGGGACACACACGCTTGTAAACATAATAATAATGTGTCATTGTTTGTATCTTATACGTTGTGCAATGTATACTGTCTGTCGTTGTGCAGTGTATGCTGTCTGTCGTTGTGATATGTATGCTGTCTGTCGTTGTGCAATGTATGCTGTCTGTCGTTGGGCAATGTATGGTGTCTGTCGTGCAATGTATGGTGTCTGTCGTGCAATGTATGTTGTCTGTCGTTGTGCAATGTATGCTGTCTGTCGTAGTGCAAGGCGTGCTGTCTGTCATTGGGCAATGTATGTTGTCTGTCGTGCAATGTATGTTGTCTGTCGTTGTGCAATGTATGCTGTCTGTCGTAGTGCAAGGCGTGCTGTCTGTTGTGCAATGTATGCTATCTGTCGTTGGGGTATGCATGCGGTCTGTCGATGTAACTGTGATGCAAGGTATAGACGATAAACTAATATTGGTGGTGTATATGTGATAATCGTGGTGTATATGTGATAATGGTGGTGTATAGGTGATAATGGTGGTGGTAGATTTGGCAGTGGTGGTCCTAAGCGGCGTCTGGATCGCTTTGCGATTTCTCTAATATGTACAAATTAGAAAGCTGGTTTATAGAATGGGGAAATGTACAAATTAGAAAGCTGGTCTATAGAATGGGGAGATGTATAAATTAGAAAGCTGGTTTACAGAATGGGGAGATGTATAAATTAGAAAGCTGGTTTATAGAATGGGGAGATGTGCAAATTAGAAAGTAACGACACTGAAATATTTGAACAGATGACCTACTGGTTGCTGGTCATGTTTACTACCTCTCAGTATCGCAGTAAATATTAGAGGTGTTAGCCGATTGGTCACATTTCGGGTATGGATCGGAAACTAGAGACTATTAAAATTGAATAGTTTAATTACTAATGGCTACTGACCACTGGCTATTGTACAAAGAAAGGGTTATGAACAATGGTCATTGTAAGTAGAAAGGGCCATTGAATATTAGCCATTGTAAGGCTCTGACCATTTGGGAAAAACGAAACCTGTAGAGAAGCAGACGATAAGTTTTTAGATTTGTGTTGCAAACCTTTGAAATTAGATTTATTAACGGCAATTTCACGTCTAAACTCAAACTATCCACTGGGACACTGACGGAAGGTTTAGCCAAGTTTAGCCAGTATTAACAGGTAACAAAGAAAAGAACGGTTATATGTGTCTCTCTTCATCATCCCCAATCAAATTACATTAACTGAATCTCATCTCATGGACATTAGAAAATAAAACAAACCACTCGTACAAACGTAACATATTCTACATGTATTTCAAGTATAAACTACAACAATTAATGTCTAGCCCCGGTTTGTCGTGAGATTCATTATCCAGATCAAGTGAGACAGATAACAAACATGAAGAAATTATCTGCCATTCACACACTCATAAAAACGTTGAAATAAAACTAAAAAAAGAAACAAAACAAAGAAAATGTAATATTTCCTCTGTAATCTGAACAAACAAATCATCTGTGATCAAATGTAAACATTTGTTCTGGTGAACACAAAGTAAACAATCCGGACGGTCACAACAAGATGTAAACGGGACAAAGAGACAATCCGAGAAACAAACAACTTTCTTGTTTATAAAAAAAAAATAATAACATAAAAACAACATAAAAACAACAAGTAAAACAGGCTAGCCTGCAGTAAACACGTAACTTACCTTTACGTCTCGATGTAAATAAAATTATAAACCAAAAGTCCCAGTGAATAGTCCAGTCTATATCTATATCAAATCCAAGTTTTCTCTCATTGTTTCACTCTCGATGTCACAGCACGCAACACTAAAAATACACAACCGTCTCTCTCTCCGCTCTCTCTCTCTCTCTCTCTTATTCCGAGAAAATGTTCTCACAGTTTTCGCTAGCGACTGGGCCGCCCCAACAGTGGCGAGACTGTACTCCGCTATCACCACCACCACCACCAACACCACGGTACGTGGAGAGCGCTACGCACATCGCTGGCCGAACTTTATTTCATTATTAACGGAACGTTGCTTCTTGTCCTTCAAAGAGGGGGGGGGGAATTATGGATAGGGTGGCGGGGAGTGGGGTGGACGGATTGATGTAGTAGGGTGGGGGTGGGGTGGTAGGCGTGGTCGTTGGCTCGGGGGGGGGGGGTGAGATATAAATGACCGACTCTATGTCTCACAGCGGACTGGGATAACGAGAAGATTAACGTAAGCAAGTATTGCAAACATTTGGTTAGTGTTAGAATTGACTATGTGCGATATTATTAGAATAGAGATGGTAAAGTGCTGATGGACATATACAGAACTGATGATAGAGTGCTGATGGGTCTATACGGAACTGATGGTAGAGTGCTGATGGACATATACAGAACTGATGATAGAGTGCTGATGGGTCTATACAGAACTGATGATAGAGTGCTGATGGACATATACAGAACTGATGATAGAGTGCTGATGGACATATACAGAACTGATGATAGAGTGCTGATGGGTCTATACGGAACTGATGGTAGAGTGCTGATGGACATATACAGAACTGATGATAGAGTGCTGATGGACATATACAGAACTGATGATAGAGTGCTGATGGGTCTATACGGAACTGATGGTAGAGTGCTGATGGACATATACAGAACTGATGATAGAGTGCTGATGGGTCTATACAGAACTGATGATAGAGTGCTGATGGACATATACAGAACTGATGTTAGAGTGCTGATGGACATATACAGAACTGATGATAGAGTGCTGATGGGTCTATACGGAACTGATGGTAGAGTGCTGATGGACATATACAGAACTGATGATAGAGTGCTGATGGACATATACAGAACTGATGATAGAGTGCTGAGGGGTCTATACGGAACTGATGGTAGAGTGCTGATGGACATATACAGAACTGATGATAGAGTGCTGATGGGTCTATACAGAACTGATGATAGAGTGCTGATGGACATATACAGAACTGATGATAGAGTGCTGATGGACATATACAGAACTGATGATAGAGTGCTGATGGGTCTATACGGAACTGATGGTAGAGTGCTGATGGACATATACAGAACTGATGATAGAGTGCTGATGGACATATACAGAACTGATGATAGAGTGCTGATGGGTCTATACAGAACTGATGGTAGAGTGCTGATGGACATATACAGAACTGATGATAGAGTGCTGATGGACATATACAGAACTGATGATAGAGTGCTGATGGACATATACAGAACTGATGATAGAGTGCTGATGGACATATACAGAACTGATGGCAGAGTGCTGATGGGTATATACAGAACTGATTGATGAGTGCTGATGGACATATACAGAACTGATGATAGAGTGCTGATGGACATATACAGAACTGATGATAGAGTGCTGATGGACATATACAGAACTGATGATAGAGTGCTGATGGACATATACAGAACTGATGGCAGAGTGCTGATGGGTATATACAGAACTGATGGCAGAGTGCTGATGGGTATATACAGAACTGATGGCAGAGTGCTGATGGGTATATACAGAACTGATGGTAGAGTGCTGATGGGTCTAAACAGAACTGATGGTAGAGTGCTGATGGACATATACAGAACTGATGGCAGAGTGCTGATGGGTATATACAGAACTGATGGTAGAGTGCTGATGGACATATACAGAACTGATGATAGAGTGCTGATGGACATATACAGAACTGATGATAGAGTGCTGATGGACATATACAGAACTGATGATAGAGTGCTGATGGACATATACAGAACTGATGATAGAGTGCTGATGGACATATACAGAACTGATGGCAGAGTGCTGATGGGTATATACAGAACTGATGGCAGAGTGCTGATGGGTATATACAGAACTGATGGTAGAGTGCTGATGGGTCTATACAGAACTGATGGTAGAGTGCTGATGGGTATATACAGAACTGATGGCAGAGTGCTGATGGGTATATACAGAACTGATGATAGAGTGCTGATGGGTCTATACAGAACTGATGGTAGAGCGCTGATGGACATATACAGAACTGATGGCAGAGTGCTGATGGGTATATACAGAACTGATGGTATATTGCTGATGGACATATACAGAACTGATGATAGAGTGCTGATGGACATATACAGAACTGATGATAGAATGCTGATGGACATATACAGAACTGATGATAGAGTGCTGATGGACATATACAGAACTGATGGCAGAGTGCTGATGGGTATATACAGAACTGATGGCAGAGTGCTGATGGGTATATACAGAACTGATGGCAGAGTGCTGATGGGTATATACAGAACTGATGGCAGAGTGCTGATGGGTATATACAGAACTGATGATAGAGTGCTGATGGACATATACAGAACTGATGATAGAGTGCTGATGGGTATATACAGAACTGATGATAGAGTGCTGATGGACATATACAGAACTGATGATAGAGTGCTGATGGGTATATACGGAACTGATGGTAGAGTGCTGATGGGTATATACGGAACTGATGGTAGAGTGCTGATGGGTATATACAGAACTGATGGCAGAGTGCTGATGGGTATATTAAATACTGATGGTAGAGTGCTGATGGGTATATACAGAACTGATACAATGAAAGCGTCAACGTGTGTGTGACTCGTCCGGCGACAACAGTTTTGGTGACGCTCCTGGATGGGGCTGATAGAGGCAGCATTTGTTGTTCTCGCGGCTCGTAATTCAGATATATAAATATATTCTACTCTTTAGTGCTTACAAAATTAATTTGCCATAGTCCTTACAAAAGTTAATTTGCCTTAGTCCTTACAAAAGTAATTTGCCTTAGTGTTACAAAAGTTAATTTGCCTTAGTGTTACAAAAGTTAATTTGCCTTAGTCCTTACAAAAGTTAATTTGCCTTAGTGTTACAAAAGTTAATTTGCCTTAGTCCTTACAAAAGTTAATTTGCCTTAGTCCTTAGAAAAGTTAATTTGCCTTAGTGTTACAAAAGTTAATTTGCCTTAGTCCTTACAAAAGTTAATTTGCTTTAGTGTTACAAAAGTTAATTTGCCTTAGTGTTACAAAAGTTAATGTTCCTTAGTCCTTACAAAAGATAATTTGCCTTAGTGTTACAAAAGTTAATTTGCCTTAGTCCTTACAAAAGTTTATTTGCCTTAGTGTTACAAAAGTTAATTTGCCTTATTCCTTACAAAAGTTAATTTGCCTTAGTCCTTACAAAAGTTAATTTGCCTTAGTGTTACAAAAGTTAATTTGCCTTAGTGTTACAAAAGTTAATTTGCCTTAGTGTTACAAAAGTTAATTTGCCTTAGTGTTACAAAAGTTAATTTGCCTTAGTCCTTACAAAAGTTAATTTGCCTTAGTGTTACAAAAGTTAATTTGCCTTAGTGCTTACAAAAGATAATTTGCCTTAGTGTTACAAAAGTTAATTTGCCTTAGTGCTTACAAAAGTTAATTTGCCTTAGTCCTTACAAAAGTTAATTTGCCTTAGTCCTTACAAAAGCTAATTTGCCTTAGTCCTTACAAAAGTTAATTTGCCTTAGTCCTTACAAAAGTTAATTTGCCTTAGTGTTACAAAAGTTAATTTGCCGTAGTGTTACACAAGTTAATTTGCCTTAGTGTTACAAAAGTTAATTTGCCTTAGTGCTTACAAAAGTTAATTTGCCTTAGTGTTACAAAAGTTAATTTGCCTTAGTCCTTACAAAAGCTAATTTGCCTTAGTGCTTACAAAAGTAAATTTGCCTTAGTCCTTACAAAAGTTAATTTGCCTTAGTGTTACAAAAGTTAATTTGCCTTAGTGCTTACAAAAGATAATTTGCCTTAGTGTTACAAAAGTTAATTTGCCTTAGTGCTTACAAAAGTTAATTTGCCTTAGTCCTTACAAAAGTTAATTTGCCTTAGTCCTTACAAAAGCTAATTTGCCTTAGTCCTTACAAAAGTTAATTTGCCTTAGTCCTTACAAAAGTTAATTTGCCTTAGTGTTACAAAAGTTAATTTGCCGTAGTGTTACACAAGTTAATTTGCCTTAGTGTTACAAAAGTTAATTTGCCTTAGTGCTTACAAAAGTTAATTTGCCTTAGTGTTACAAAAGTTAATTTGCCTTAGTCCTTACAAAAGCTAATTTGCCTTAGTGCTTACAAAAGTAAATTTGCCTTAGTCCTTACAAAAGTTAATTTGCCTTAGTGTTACAAAAGTTAATTTGCCTTAGTGCTTACAAAAGATAATTTGCCTTAGTGTTACAAAAGTTAATTTGCCTTAGTGCTTACAAAAGTTAATTTGCCTTAGTCCTTACAAAAGTTAATTTGCCTTAGTCCTTACAAAAGCTAATTTGCCTTAGTCCTTACAAAAGTTAATTTGCCTTAGTCCTTACAAAAGTTAATTTGCCTTAGTGTTACAAAAGTTAATTTGCCGTAGTGTTACACAAGTTAATTTGCCTTAGTGTTACAAAAGTTAATTTGCCTTAGTGCTTACAAAAGTTAATTTGCCTTAGTGTTACAAAAGTTAATTTGCCTTAGTCCTTACAAAAGCTAATTTGCCTTAGTGCTTACAAAAGTAAATTTTCCTTAGTGCTTACAAAAGTTAATTTGCCTTAGTCCTTACAAAAGTTAATTTGCCTTAGTCCTTACAAAAGCTAATTTGCCTTAGTCCTTACAAAAGTTAATTTGCCTTAGTCCTTACAAAAGTTAATTTGCCTTAGTGTTACAAAAGTTAATTTGCCGTAGTGTTACACAAGTTAATTTGCCTTAGTGTTACAAAAGTTAATTTGCCTTAGTGCTTACAAAAGTTAATTTGCCTTAGTGTTACAAAAGTTAATTTGCCTTAGTCCTTACAAAAGCTAATTTGCCTTAGTGCTTACAAAAGTACATTTTCCTTAGTGCTTACAAAAGTTAATTTGCCTTAGTGTTACAAAAGTTAATTTGCCTTTGTCTTAAGCTTTTAGACTGTTTACACTGAACTTCCACAGAGTCTGTTCTCAAGAAGATGCAATAAGTATGTATAATTTCAGATTCATTCTGGCCTCCCTTGTACCATTATAAACTATCGCAGTTACTTCCCAAACAAATCGATGACATACGAAATAAGAAAGTAATTTACTGATGATGTCTACATGTTGTGAATTGAAGGTAAATAAAGAGAACATCTGTGTTACCGTTTGATGTTCATTTACAGACTTAGTTCGTAGGTGAATGTAATGACGTAATTACCTTTATAGCTTCACCCTGCAATTTCCCTCTCTACACTACCCCCCCCCCCCGACATTTTCTGCCGTCGTAAATAGGTCTGATTCGATTGTTACAGTAGAAGATTTTGTTGGAGGTTAGACAAAAAAAGACATATAGAGAATTTTGATGGAGACAGACTATCTATCTATCTATCTATCTATCTATCTATCTATCTATCTATCTATCTATCTATCTATCTATCTATCTATCTATCTATCTATCTATCTATCTATCTATCTATCTATCTATCTATCTATCTATCTATCTATCTATCTATCTATCTATCTATCTATCTGTTTATTTTACCTTTCAGCCTGTCTGTCTGTTTGCTTGTAAGTCAGATTCTCTTTTTGTCGACCCGATCGTTCGTCTGTCAATATGCCTGCCCGTTCGAAAGTTAGTATGCACTTTGCTTTGTTGCAATATGCACTTTGCTATGTTTCTATTTAGCGGGAATGAAAGGCGCCGATGATAAACGTTGTACCCTGATACTAACAACGGACTAATTATACTCTGATAAATGTCAATATTTAGTCATAGTACAATTTGGCAATATTTAGTCATGGTACAATTTGGCAATATTTAGTCATGGTACAATTTGGCAATATTTAGTCATGGTACAATTTGGCAATATTTAGTCATGGTACAATTTGGCAATATTTAGTCATGGTACAATTTGGCAATATTTAGTCATGGTACAATTTGGCAATATTTAGTCATGGTACAATTTGGCAATATTTAGTCATGGTACAATTTGGCAATATTTAGTCATGGTACAATTTGGCAATATTTAGTCATGGTACAATTTGGCAATATTTAGTCATGGTATAATTTGGCAATATTTAGTCATGGTACAATTTGGCAATATTTAGTCATGGTACAATTTGGCAATATTTAGTCATGGTACAATTTGGCAATATTTAGTCATGGTACAATTTGGCAATATTTAGTCATGGTACAATTTGGCAATATTTAGTCATGGTACAATTTGGCAATATTTAGTCATGGTACAATTTGGCAATATTTAGTCATGGTACAATTTGGCAATATTTAGTCATGGTACAATTTGGCAATATTTAGTCGTGGTACAATTTGGCAATATTTAGTCATGGTACAATTTGGCAATATTTAGTCATGGTACAATTTGGCAATATTTAGTCATGGTACAATTTGGCAATATTTAGTCATGGTACAATTTGGCAATATTTAGTCATGGTACAATTTGGCAATATTTAGTCATGGTACAATTTGGCAATATTTAGTCATGGTACAATTTGGCAATATTTAGTCATGGTACAATTTGGCAATATTTAGTCATGGTACAATTTGGCAATATTTAGTCATGGTACAATTTGGCAATATTTAGTCATGGTATAATTTAGCAGCGATCATACACTTCATGACGCATGTCTCAATCATTTCGTCCAATGAAAACGTTTTTAATGACCTTACATTCAAATATATATTTCACTGGTACATACACAGGGCCCCCGAGAGGGGGGGCAGGGGGGGTCATTGCCAGGGGGCCCGCATCTGTAAGGGGGCATAAAGGGGGCCCGGCAGCCCCGACCATGTCAATTTTTTCACGACTCATTATTTATTAAGGGGCACGCAATGATGTCCGGCTCTGGGGCCCGCAATGATGTCCTGACCTGGGGCCGCAATGATGTCCTGCCCTGGGGCCCGCGTTGGCTCTCGGTGCCACTGGTACACACATATAGCTAGACCAGATCTACATTTACACACATACACCTGAATTTGATTATAAGCTTCATACTCATCGATACACACACACACATACAACCGTACAATCAAAACGACAGGTCCAACAATCACACAAAATACAATCATACAATCAAAACGACAGGTCCAACAATCACACAAAATACAATCATACAATCAAAACGACAGGTCCAACAATCACACAAAATACAATCATACAATCAAAACGACAGGTCCAACAATCACACACATAAACACATCCATGTGTCAGATTGTCTAAAACAACTTCTTGTGTGTGTGTGTGTGTGTGTGTGTGGTTGCGTGTACAAATATACTTGGCCCTGTAGGTTCAGTTGTGGGTGACGTTGTTAGTAAGCGGAGTCTATAAGCTGTATGCTGCGGGTTCAAACACCGTAGCATTAGGTCACATGTCTAAGTCTCCCGTGGTGCCCTCATGGCCACTGCACCATCAACTTTGGTGGGGATGAAAGTGGGGGACCCCAAAAACCGTCACAACAACTGTTTATAGGATCTACGGGATAAACATCACATTCTTTCAGGGAAGTTAAACAATAATTTTGGTTCTTCTTCTTCTTCCTTTGGCTCTACAGCCCAATTAGGACCCTGGCCTGCCATACTTCTCCACTTTTCCCGATCCATGATCTTCTTCCTCCACTCTCTCACTCCTATGGCTTTAGGGTCTTTCTCCACTTCCTCCAACTATCTGCTTCTTTGGTCTGTCTTTAGGCCTTTTCTCATTGTGTGTTGCCTTATATTTCGCCTTTGGACCTCTGTTGTTTTCCATTCTTTCTATGTGCCCTACCCACCTCAATCTATTCATGTTGATTTCAGCTGTTATATTTGGTTCTTCGTATAGTTCGTACAGTTCTGAAAATTTCGGTTGTTACACATCGAAAAATTGAATACATTCGTGCTTATGGTTTGGTTTCTTTTTTTTTAGGAAAAAAAATATTCTTCAACAATTTTATATGAAATATTTTTTAACAGAAATACGGACAATTTTAGATACGAATCAAAGCCGAGAGTGAAGAGATTAACATTAATGACAATTTAACTATGAAATGTTTTCAAAAAGAGAATACTTATGACGTAATTATTTTGAATTAATTAAAGGTATTGCGTGTGAATCTTAACTAAGAGACATAATCGGAATGCCCAATAGGACGATAGTTTAACATAGTTTTTATATATATATAGTTAAACATACTCTTATATATCTATAGTTAAACATAGTCTTATATATATATCTATAGTTAAACATACTCTTATATATCAATAGTTAAACATACTCTTATATATCTATAGTTAAACATACTGTTATATATCTATAGTTAAACATAGTCTTATATATCTATAGTTAAACATAGTCTTATATATCTATAGTTAAACATACTCTTATATATCTATAGTTAAACATAGTCTTATATATCTATAGTTAAACATACTCTTATATATCTATAGTTAAACATAGTCTTATATATCTATAGTTAAACATAGTCTTATATATCTATAGTTAAACATACTCTTATATATCTATAGTTAAACATACTCTTATATATCTATAGTTAAACATAGTCTTATATATCTATAGTAAAACATGCTCTTATATATCTATAGTTAAACATAGTATTATATATCTATAGTTAAACATAGTCTTATATATCTATAGTTAAACAACGTTAAACATATCAATTTAGATCAGCTACCTTTTTTTAAAAGCTTTTATTGAACTTCTATTTCTGTGTGTGTGTGTGTGTGTGTGTTTGTGTGTGTGTGTGTGTGTGTGTGCGTGCGATTTTAAAATTTCATTAAAAAACAAACAAAACAAACAAAAACAAACTAACATTATTCGTACATACATTAAATAGTAAAACACACACAAACACACACACGCGCGCACACACAGTCGCACGCACGCACGCACACACACACATGGAAACATCTTGTAATTAGACGAGGCCAGAGCTAACCCCATGCTCTCTACAAGCCACAGAGTGATCTATGCCAGTCAAGCACCTTTCGTATGCAGTATGTCGCCGTTAGGAAAAAAAACAAAACATCTACCTCATTGCCCCCATTAAATCCCTTTCATTTCCGCCCCTGGGGTTTTCTGATTGGGTGACCCGGGATTCTAAAGTATCTCATCTGTCCCTACCGAGGGGCCGTCCATTGACCCTCATTCTGGACTGACCAAGTAGCTGCCAGAAATCTACTCCAGTTCAAGAAACGCTGGCGGGTTTCTTATTTTGGCCAGGTTTTAGTTGTAATGTGAGACCAAAGTTTCATTAACCTTTTTGGCAAGGCAGAAACAAAAAAAAAATCAGCCACAACAACAGTCTTTTGGAAGAATGTTGAATGATGTTGGATGTGATCTATGTTGAATGATGTTGAATGTGATCTATGTTGAATGATGTTGGATGTGATCTATGTTGAATGATGTTGGATGTGATCTATGTTGAATGATGTTGGATGTGATCTATGTTGAATGATGTTGGATGTGATCTATGTTGAATGATGTTGGATGTGATCTATGTTGAATGATGTTGGATGCGATCTATGTTTCTTTCTCTATGGCATTTCTAGTTAAATAACAAACTGGATTTAAATATGCCCAAACATTTCTGTCTGTCTGATCATCTTTTGATAACATATAACATTTTAAAATTATATTATATGTATGTAAACAAATCATTATTCTCTTTTTTTTTGTCTCAGCAATTTAAATTTCGCAATCCCCTATTGTTTGTGTCATCAGATCTTGTTGTATTTCGTGACGTGTTGTTGACAGACATGACGTATGTCAGTTTTTTTGTCTGACATGCACCGTCTTCTTGTTGTTGACAGACATGACGTCAGTCAGTTTTTTTGTCTGACATCCACCGTCTTCTTGTTGTTGACAGACATGACGTCTGTCAGTTTATTTGTCTGACATGCACCGTCTTCTTGTTGTTGACAGACATGACGTCTCTCAGTTTAATTGTCTGACATCCACCGTCTTCTTGTTGTTGACAGACATGACGTCTGTCAGTTTATTTGTCTGACATCCACCGTCTTCTTGTTGTTGACAGACATGACGTCTGTCAGTTTATTTGTCTGACATGCACCGTCTTCTTGTTGTTGACAGACATGACGTCTCTCAGTTTATTTGACTGACATGCACCGTCTTATGGTGGTTGACAGACATGACGTCTGTCAGTTTATTTGTCTGACATCCACCGTCTTCTTGTTGTTGACAGACATGACGTCTCTCAGTTTTTTGTCTGACATCCACCGTCTTCTTGTTGTTGACAGACATGACGTCTCTCAGTATATTTGTCTGACATCCACCGTCTTGTTGTTGTTGACAGACATGACGTCTCTCAGTTTATTTGTCTGACATCCACCGTCTTCTTGTTGTTGAAAGACATGACGTCTCTCATCATTTACTTGTCTGACATCCACCGTCTTCTTGTTGTTGACAGACATGACGTCTCTCAGTTTATTTGTCTGACATGCACCGTCTTCTTGTTGTTGACAGACATGACGTCTCTCAGTTTATTTTGTCTGACATCCATCGTCTTCTTGTTGTTGACAGACATGACGTCTGTCAGTTTATTTTGTCTGACATCCACCGTCTTCTTGTTGTTGACAGACATGACGTCTGTCAGTTTATTTGTCTGACATCCACCGTCTTCTTGTTGTTGACAGACATGATGTCTGTCAGTTTATTTTGTCTGACATCCACCGTCTTCTTGTTGTTGACAGACATGACGTCTGTTAGTTTATTTGTCTGACATCCACCGTCTTCTTGTTGTTGACAGACATGACGTCTGTCAGTTTATTTGTCTGACATCCACCGTCTTCTTGTTGTTGAAAGTCATGACGTCTGTCAGTTTATTTGTCTGACATCCACCGTTTTCTTGTTGTTGACAGACATGACGTCTGTCAGTTTATTTGTCTTACAACCGCCGTCTTCTTGTTTTTGACAGACATGACGTCTGTCAGTTTATTTGTCTGACATCCACCGTCTTCTTATTGTTGACAGACATGACGTCTCTCAGTATATTTGTCTGACATCCACCGTCTTGTTGTTGTTGACAGACATGACGTCTCTCAGTTTATTTGTCTGACATCCACCGTCTTCTTGTTGTTGACAGACATGATGTCTGTCAGTTTATTTTGTCTGACATCCACCGTCTTTTTGTTGTTGACAGACATGACGTCTCTCAGTTTATTTGTCTGACATCCACCGTCTTCTTGTTGTTGACAGACATGACGTCTCTCAGTTTATTTGTCTGACATGCACCGTCTTCTTGTTGTTGACAGTCATGACGTCTGTCAGTTTATTTTGTCTGACATGCACCGTCTTCTTGTTGTTGACAGTGACGTCTCTCAGTTTATTTTGTCTGACATGCACCGTCTTCTTGTTGTTGACAGACATGACGTCTCTCAGTTTATTTGTCTGACATCCACCGTCTTCTTGTTGTTGACAGACATGACGTCTCTCAGTTTATTTGTCTGACATCCACCGTCTTCTTGTTGTTGACAGACATGACGTCTGTCAGTTTATTTGTCCGACATCCACCGTCTTCTTGTTGTTGACAGACATGACGTCTGTCAGTTTATTTGTCTGACATCCACCGTCTTCTTGTTGTTGACAGACATGACGTCTCTCATTTTATTTGTCTGACATCCACCGTCTTCTTGTTGTTGACAGACATGACGTCTGTCAGTTTATTTGTCTGACATCCACCGTCTTCTTGTTGTTGACAGACATGACGTCTCTCAGTTTATTTGTCTGACATCCACCGTCTTCTTGTTGTTGACAGACATGACGTCTCTCAGTATATTTGTCTGACATCCACCGTCTTGTTGTTGTTGACAGACATGATGTCTCTCAGTTTAGTTGTCTGACATCCACCGTCTTCTTGTTGTTGACAGACATGACGTCTGTCAGTTTATTTTTTCTGACATCCACCGTCTTTTTGTTGTTGACAGACATGACGTCTCTCAGTTTATTTGTCTGACATCCACCGTCTTCTTGTTGTTGACAGACATGACGTCTCTCAGTTTATTTGTCTGACATGCACCGTCTTCTTGTTGTTGACAGTCATGACGTCTGTCAGTTTATTTTGTCTGACATGCACCGTCTTCTTGTTGTTGACAGTGACGTCTCTCAGTTTATTTTGTCTGACATGCACCGTCTTCTTGTTGTTGACAGACATGACGTCTCTCAGTTTATTTGTCTGACATCCACCGTCTTCTTGTTGTTGACAGACATGACGTCTCTCAGTTTATTTGTCTGACATCCACCGTCTTCTTGTTGTTGACAGACATGACGTCTCTCAGTTTATTTTGTCTGACATCCATCGTCTTCTTGTTGTTGACAGACATGACGTCTGTCAGTTTATTTTGTCTGACATCCACCGTCTTTTTGTTGTTGACAGACATGACGTCTCTCAGTTTATTTGTCTGACATCCACCGTCTTCTTGTTGTTGACAGACATGACGTCTCTCAGTTTATTTGTCTGACATGCACCGTCTTCTTGTTGTTGACAGTCATGACGTCTGTCAGTTTATTTTGTCTGACATGCACCGTCTTCTTGTTGTTGACAGTGACGTCTCTCAGTTTATTTTGTCTGACATGCACCGTCTTCTTGTTGTTGACAGACATGACGTCTCTCAGTTTATTTGTCTGACATCCACCGTCTTCTTGTTGTTGACAGACATGACGTCTCTCAGTTTATTTGTCTGACATCCACCGTCTTCTTGTTGTTGACAGACATGACGTCTCTCAGTTTATTTTGTCTGACATCCATCGTCTTCTTGTTGTTGACAGACATGACGTCTGTCAGTTTATTTGTCCGACATCCACCGTCTTCTTGTTGTTGACAGACATGACGTCTGTCAGTTTATTTGTCTGACATCCACCGTCTTCTTGTTGTTGACAGACATGACATCTGTCATTTTATTTGTCTGACATCCACCGTCTTCTTGTTGTTGACAGACATGACGTCTGTCAGTTTATTTGTCTGACATCCACCGTCTTCTTGTTGTTGACAGACATGACGTCTCTCAGTTTATTTGTCTGACATCCACCGTCTTCTTGTTGTTGACAGACATGACGTCTCTCAGTATATTTGTCTGACATCCACCGTCTTGTTGTTGTTGACAGACATGACGTCTCTCAGTTTATTTGTCTGACATCCACCGTCTTCTTGTTGTTGACAGACATGACGTCTGTCAGTTTATTTTGTCTGACATCCACCGTCTTTTTGTTGTTGACAGACATGACGTCTCTCAGTTTATTTGTCTGACATCCACCGTCTTCTTGTTGTTGACAGACATGACGTCTCTCAGTTTATTTGTCTGACATGCACCGTCTTCTTGTTGTTGACAGTCATGACGTCTGTCAGTTTATTTTGTCTGACATGCACCGTCTTCTTGTTGTTGACAGTGACGTCTCTCAGTTTATTTTGTCTGACATGCACCGTCTTCTTGTTGTTGACAGACATGACGTCTCTCAGTTTTTTTGTCTGACATCCACCGTCTTCTTGTTGTTGACAGACATGACGTCTGTCAGTTTATTTGTCTGACATCCACCGTCTTCTTGTTGTTGACAGACATGACGTCTCTCATTTTATTTGTCTGACATCCACCGTCTTCTTGTTGTTGACAGACATGACGTCTGTCAGTTTATTTGTCTGACATCCACCGTCTTCTTGTTGTTGACAGACTTGACGTCTCTCAGTTTATTTGTCTGACATCCACCGTCTTCTTGTTGTTGACAGACATGACGTCTCTCAGTTTATTTGTCTGACATGCACCGTCTTCTTGTTGTTGACAGACATGATGTCTGTCAGTTTATTTTGTCTGACATCCACCGTCTTCTTGTTGTTGACAGACATGACGTCTGTTAGTTTATTTGTCTGACATCCACCGTCTTCTTGTTGTTGACAGACATGACGTCTGTCAGTTTATTAGTCTGACATCCACCGTCTTCTTGTTGTTGAAAGTCATGACGTCTGTCAGTTTATTTGTCTGACATCCACCGTTTTCTTGTTGTTGACAGACATGACGTCTGTCAGTTTATTTGTCTTACAACCGCCGTCTTCTTGTTTTTGACAGACATGACGTCTGTCAGTTTATTTGTCTGACATCCACCGTCTTCTTATTGTTGACAGACATGACGTCTCTCAGTATATTTGTCTGACATCCACCGTCTTGTTGTTGTTGACAGACATGACGTCTCTCTCAGTTTTTTTGTCTGACATCCACCGTCTTCTTGTTGTTGACAGACATGACGTCTGTCAGTTTATTTTGTCTGACATCCACCGTCTTTTTGTTGTTGACAGACATGACGTCTCTCAGTTTATTTGTCTGACATCCACCGTCTTCTTGTTGTTGACAGACATGACGTCTCTCAGTTTATTTTGTCTGACATGCACCGTCTTCTTGTTGTTGACAGACATGACGTCTCTCAGTTTATTTGTCTGACATCCACCGTCTTCTTGTTGTTGACAGACATGACGTCTCTCAGTTTATTTTGTCTGACATCCATCGTCTTCTTGTTGTTGACAGACATGACGTCTGTCAGTTTATTTGTCCGACATCCACCGTCTTCTTGTTGTTGACAGACATGACGTCTGTCAGTTTATTTGTCTGACATCCACCGTCTTCTTGTTGTTGACAGACATGACGTCTCTCATTTTATTTGTCTGACATCCACCGTCTTCTTGTTGTTGACAGACATGACGTCTGTCAGTTTATTTGTCTGACATCCACCGTCTTCTTGTTGTTGACAGACATGACGTCTCTCAGTTTATTTGTCTGACATCCACCGTCTTCTTGTTGTTGACAGACATGACGTCTCTCAGTATATTTGTCTGACATCCACCGTCTTGTTGTTGTTGACAGACATGACGTCTCTCAGTTTATTTGTCTGACATCCACCGTCTTCTTGTTGTTGACAGACATGACGTCTGTCAGTTTATTTTGTCTGACATCCACCGTCTTTTTGTTGTTGACAGACATGACGTCTCTCAGTTTATTTGTCTGACATCCACCGTCTTCTTGTTGTTGACAGACATGACGTCTCTCAGTTTATTTGTCTGACATGCACCGTCTTCTTGTTGTTGACAGTCATGACGTCTGTCAGTTTATTTTGTCTGACATGCACCGTCTTCTTGTTGTTGACAGTGACGTCTCTCAGTTTATTTTGTCTGACATGCACCGTCTTCTTGTTGTTGACAGACATGACGTCTCTCAGTTTTTTTGTCTGACATCCACCGCTCTTCTTGTTGTTGACAGACATGACGTCTCTCAGTTTATTTGTCTGACATCCACCGTCTTCTTGTTGTTGACAGACATGACGTCTCTCAGTTTATTTTGTCTGACATCCATCGTCTTCTTGTTGTTGACAGACATGACGTCTGTCAGTTTATTTGTCCGACATCCACCGTCTTCTTGTTGTTGACAGACATGACGTCTGTCAGTTTATTTGTCTGACATCCACCGTCTTCTTGTTGTTGACAGACATGACGTCTCTCATTTTATTTGTCTGACATCCACCGTCTTCTTGTTGTTGACAGACATGACGTCTGTCAGTTTATTTGTCTGACATCCACCGTCTTCTTGTTGTTGACAGACATGACGTCTCTCAGTTTATTTGTCTGACATCCACCGTCTTCTTGTTGTTGACAGACATGACGTCTCTCAGTTTATTTGTCTGACATGCACCGTCTTCTTGTTGTTGACAGACATGACGTCTGTCAGTTTATTTTGTCTGACATCCACCGTCTTCTTGTTGTTGACAGACATGACGTCTGTTAGTTTATTTGTCTGACATCCACCGTCTTCTTGTTGTTGACAGACATGACGTCTGTCAGTTTATTAGTCTGACATCCACCGTCTTCTTGTTGTTGAAAGTCATGACGTCTGTCAGTTTATTTGTCTGACATCCACCGTTTTCTTGTTGTTGACAGACATGACGTCTGTCAGTTTATTTGTCTTACAACCGCCGTCTTCTTGTTTTTGACAGACATGACGTCTGTCAGTTTATTTGTCTGACATCCACCGTCTTCTTATTGTTGACAGACATGACGTCTCTCAGTATATTTGTCTGACATCCACCGTCTTGTTGTTGTTGACAGACATGACGTCTCTCAGTTTTTTTGTCTGACATCCACCGTCTTCTTGTTGTTGACAGACATGACGTCTGTCAGTTTATTTTGTCTGACATCCACCGTCTTTTTGTTGTTGACAGACATGACGTCTCTCAGTTTATTTGTCTGACATCCAGCGTCTTCTTGTTGTTGACAGACATGACGTCTCTCAGTTTATTTTGTCTGACATGCACCGTCTTCTTGTTGTTGACAGACATGACGTCTCTCAGTTTATTTGTCTGACATCCACCGTCTTCTTGTTGTTGACAGACATGACGTCTGTCAGTTTATTTGTCTGACATCCACCGTCTTCTTGTTGTTGACAGACATGACGTCTCTCATTTTATTTGTCTGACATCCACCATCTTCTTGTTGTTGACAGACATGACGTCTGTCAGTTTATTTGTCTGACATCCACCGTCTTCTTGTTGTTGACAGACATGACGTCTCTCAGTTTATTTGTCTGACATCCACCGTCTTCTTGTTGTTGACAGACATGACGTCTCTCAGTATATTTGTCTGACATCCACCGTCTTGTTGTTGTTGACAGACATGACGTCTCTCAGTTTATTTGTCTGACATCCACCGTCTTCTTGTTGTTGACAGACATGACGTCTGTCAGTTTATTTTGTCTGACATCCACCGTCTTTTTGTTGTTGACAGACATGACGTCTCTCAGTTTATTTGTCTGACATCCACCGTCTTCTTGTTGTTGACAGACATGACGTCTCTCAGTTTATTTGTCTGACATGCACCGTCTTCTTGTTGTTGACAGTCATGACGTCTGTCAGTTTATTTTGTCTGACATGCACCGTCTTCTTGTTGTTGACAGTGACGTCTCTCAGTTTATTTTGTCTGACATCCACCGTCTTCTTGTTGTTGACAGACATGACGTCTCTCATTTTATTTGTCTGACATCCACCGTCTTCTTGTTGTTGACAGACATGACGTCTGTCAGTTTATTTGTCTGACATCCACCGTCTTCTTGTTGTTGACAGACATGACGTCTCTCAGTTTATTTGTCTGACATCCACCGTCTTCTTGTTGTTGACAGACATGACGTCTCTCAGTTTATTTGTCTGACATGCACCGTCTTCTTGTTGTTGACAGACATGATGTCTGTCAGTTTATTTTGTCTGACATCCACCGTCTTCTTGTTGTTGACAGACATGACGTCTGTTAGTTTATTTGTCTGACATCCACCGTCTTCTTGTTGTTGACAGACATGACGTCTGTCAGTTTATTAGTCTGACATCCACCGTCTTCTTGTTGTTGAAAGTCATGACGTCTGTCAGTTTATTTGTCTGACATCCACCGTTTTCTTGTTGTTGACAGACATGACGTCTGTCAGTTTATTTGTCTTACAACCGCCGTCTTCTTGTTTTTGACAGACATGACGTCTGTCAGTTTATTTGTCTGACATCCACCGTCTTCTTATTGTTGACAGACATGACGTCTCTCAGTATATTTGTCTGACATCCACCGTCTTGTTGTTGTTGACAGACATGACGTCTCTCAGTTTTTTTGTCTGACATCCACCGTCTTCTTGTTGTTGACAGACATGACGTCTGTCAGTTTATTTTGTCTGACATCCACCGTCTTTTTGTTGTTGACAGACATGACGTCTCTCAGTTTATTTGTCTGACATCCAGCGTCTTCTTGTTGTTGACAGACATGACGTCTCTCAGTTTATTTTGTCTGACATGCACCGTCTTCTTGTTGTTGACAGACATGACGTCTCTCAGTTTATTTGTCTGACATCCACCGTCTTCTTGTTGTTGACAGACATGACGTCTGTCAGTTTATTTGTCTGACATCCACCGTCTTCTTGTTGTTGACAGACATGACGTCTCTCATTTTATTTGTCTGACATCCACCATCTTCTTGTTGTTGACAGACATGACGTCTGTCAGTTTATTTGTCTGACATCCACCGTCTTCTTGTTGTTGACAGACATGACGTCTCTCAGTTTATTTGTCTGACATCCACCGTCTTCTTGTTGTTGACAGACATGACGTCTCTCAGTATATTTGTCTGACATCCACCGTCTTGTTGTTGTTGACAGACATGACGTCTCTCAGTTTATTTGTCTGACATCCACCGTCTTCTTGTTGTTGACAGACATGACGTCTGTCAGTTTATTTTGTCTGACATCCACCGTCTTTTTGTTGTTGACAGACATGACGTCTCTCAGTTTATTTGTCTGACATCCACCGTCTTCTTGTTGTTGACAGACATGACGTCTCTCAGTTTATTTGTCTGACATGCACCGTCTTCTTGTTGTTGACAGTCATGAGGTCTGTCAGTTTATTTTGTCTGACATGCACCGTCTTCTTGTTGTTGACAGTGACGTCTCTCAGTTTATTTTGTCTGACATGCACCGTCTTCTTGTTGTTGACAGACATGACGTCTCTCAGTTTTTTTGTCTGACATCCACCGTCTTCTTGTTGTTGACAGACATGACGTCTCTCAGTTTATTTGTCTGACATCCACCGTCTTCTTGTTGTTGACAGACATGACGTCTCTCAGTTTATTTTGTCTGACATCCATCGTCTTCTTGTTGTTGACAGACATGACGTCTGTCAGTTTATTTGTCCGACATCCACCGTCTTCTTGTTGTTGACAGACATGACGTCTGTCAGTTTATTTGTCTGACATCCACCGTCTTCTTGTTGTTGACAGACATGACGTCTCTCATTTTATTTGTCTGACATCCACCGTCTTCTTGTTGTTGACAGACATGACGTCTGTCAGTTTATTTGTCTGACATCCACCGTCTTCTTGTTGTTGACAGACATGACGTCTCTCAGTTTATTTGTCTGACATCCACCGTCTTTTTGTTGTTGACAGACATGACGTCTCTCAGTTTATTTGTCTGACATGCACCGTCTTCTTGTTGTTGACAGACATGATGTCTGTCAGTTTATTTTGTCTGACATCCACCGTCTTCTTGTTGTTGACAGACATGACGTCTGTTAGTTTATTTGTCTGACATCCACCGTCTTCTTGTTGTTGACAGACATGACGTCTGTCAGTTTATTAGTCTGACATCCACCGTCTTCTTGTTGTTGAAAGTCATGACGTCTGTCAGTTTATTTGTCTGACATCCACCGTTTTATTGTTGTTGACAGACATGACGTCTGTCAGTTTATTTGTCTTACAACCGCCGTCTTCTTGTTTTTGACAGACATGACGTCTGTCAGTTTATTTGTCTGACATCCACCGTCTTCTTATTGTTGACAGACATGACGTCTCTCAGTATATTTGTCTGACATCCACCGTCTTGTTGTTGTTGACAGACATGACGTCTCTCAGTTTTTTTGTCTGACATCCACCGTCTTCTTGTTGTTGACAGACATGACGTCTGTCAGTTTATTTTGTCTGACATCCACCGTCTTTTTGTTGTTGACAGACATGACGTCTCTCAGTTTATTTGTCTGACATCCAGCGTCTTCTTGTTGTTGACAGACATGACGTCTCTCAGTTTATTTTGTCTGACATGCACCGTCTTCTTGTTGTTGACAGACATGACGTCTCTCAGTTTATTTGTCTGACATCCACCGTCTTCTTGTTGTTGACAGACATGACGTCTGTCAGTTTATTTGTCTGACATCCACCGTCTTCTTGTTGTTGACAGACATGACGTCTCTCATTTTATTTGTCTGACATCCACCGTCTTCTTGTTGTTGACAGACATGACGTCTGTCAGTTTATTTGTCTGACATCCACCGTCTTCTTGTTGTTGACAGACATGACGTCTCTCAGTTTATTTGTCTGACATCCACCGTCTTCTTGTTGTTGACAGACATGACGTCTCTCAGTATATTTGTCTGACATCCACCGTCTTGTTGTTGTTGACAGACATGACGTCTCTCAGTTTATTTGTCTGACATCCACCGTCTTCTTGTTGTTGACAGACATGACGTCTGTCAGTTTATTTTGTCTGACATCCACCGTCTTTTTGTTGTTGACAGACATGACGTCTCTCAGTTTATTTGTCTGACATCCACCGTCTTCTTGTTGTTGACAGACATGACGTCTCTCAGTTTATTTGTCTGACATGCACCGTCTTCTTGTTGTTGACAGTCATGACGTCTGTCAGTTTATTTTGTCTGACATGCACCGTCTTCTTGTTGTTGACAGTGACGTCTCTCAGTTTATTTTGTCTGACATGCACCGTCTTCTTGTTGTTGACAGACATGACGTCTCTCAGTTTTTTTGTCTGACATCCACCGTCTTCTTGTTGTTGACAGACATGACGTCTCTCAGTTTATTTGTCTGACATCCACCGTCTTCTTGTTGTTGACAGACATGACGTCTCTCAGTTTATTTTGTCTGACATCCATCGTCTTCTTGTTGTTGACAGACATGACGTCTGTCAGTTTATTTGTCCGACATCCACCGTCTTCTTGTTGTTGACAGACATGACGTCTGTCAGTTTATTTGTCTGACATCCACCGTCTTCTTGTTGTTGACAGACATGACGTCTCTCATTTTATTTGTCTGACATCCACCGTCTTCTTGTTGTTGACAGACATGACGTCTGTCAGTTTATTTGTCTGACATCCACCGTCTTCTTGTTGTTGACAGACATGACGTCTCTCAGTTTATTTGTCTGACATGCACCGTCTTCTTGTTGTTGACAAACATGACGTCTCTCAGTTTATTTGTCTGACAGCCACCGTCTTCTTGTTGTTGACAGACATGACGCCTGTCAGTTTATTTGTCTGACATCCGCCGTCTTCTTGTTGTTGACAGTCATGACGTCTGTCAGTTTATTTGTCTGACATCCACCGTCTTCTTGTTGTTGACAGTCATGACGTCTGTCAGTTTATTTGTCTGACATCCACCGTCTTCTTGTTGTTGACAGTCATGAGGTCTGTCAGTTTATTTGTCTGACATCCACCGTCTTCTTGTTGTTGACAGTCATGACGTCTGTCAGTTTATTTGTCTGACATCCACCGTCTTCTTGTTGTTGACAGACATGACGTCTCTCAGTTTATTTGTCTAACAGCCACCGTCTTCTTGTTGTTGACAGACATGACGTCTGTCATTTTTTTTGTCTGACATCCACCGTTTTCTTGTTGTTGACAGTCATGACGTCTGTCAGTTTATTTGTCTGACATCCACCGTCTTCTTGTTGTTGACAGTCATGACGTCTGTCAGTTTATTTGTCTGACATCCACCGTCTTCTTGTTGTTGACAGACATGACGTCTGTCAGTTTATTTTGTCTGACATCCACCGTCTTCTTGTTGTTGACAGACATGACGTCTGTCAGTTTATTTGTCTGACATCCACCGTCTTCTTGTTGTTGACAGACATGACGTCTCTCAGTTTATTTGTCTGACATCCACCGTCTTCTTGTTGCTGGATCTGGATACAGTGGTTCTCAGGCTATTTATGGAGTGAAATACTGACGAGTTCCAGACCATGACATGCTAGCTATAAATAGCACTTACGCATTTTTCAGTGTTTTGTCTGTCTGGTTTTCTGTCTGTCTGTCTGTCTGTCAGCACCCTAGATCTCAATAACCATAAGTCCTAGACCCATGATGTATATATCATTTTGTAGGTCTTGGCCTGCCAAGAAATAGCTTTTTTTCCATTTTGCGATCTGACCTCTCAGGGCCGTAAAAGGGGGCTTATAAAGTACCGTTTTTTACTATATAAGCTATATTAATAATGGACCGCCCTATATCTCAGCAACCATAAGTCCTAGACCCATGATGTATATATCATTGTGTAGGTCTTGGCCTTCCAAGTGTACATCAAAAGTCCATTTCGCGACTTGACCTCTCAGGGCCAAAATATAAGAGAGTGTTATGTACCGTTTTGCTTATATTTTAAATATAAATAATAAAAGCTTATCAAAGGGGCGTAATCATTATTTATTTTTGTAACAGTTATTCAACATGACTTACTTGTCCTTTTAATATCTTTTTTCAGATATATGCATTACACAATTGAATTTATAAACATTTCCAAAATTTACAAATATTTACTGAAAGATAACAAACGTACTGAAAATGCGCTAACACGTCCTGTGTCCAGAATGGAACAGGCTTAATTGCTTGTTTTGTTTATTAACTATTGTTTTTTTTTAATCCCCATTGACTAGAATGAATAGTGATGGTGATGGTGATGGTGAAAGTGATGATGATAGTGATAGTGATGGTGATGGTGATGGTGATGGTGATGGTGATAGTGATGGTGATGGTGATGGTGATGGTGATAGTGATGGTGATGGTGATGGTGAAAGTGATGGTGATGGTGATGGTGATAGTGATGGTGATGGTGATAGTGATGGTGATGGTGATGGTGATGGTGAAACTGATGGTGATGGTGATGGTGATGGTGATGGTGATAGTGATGGTGATGGTGATGGTGATAGTGATAGTGATAGTGATGGTGATGGTGATAGTGATGGTGATGGTGATGGTGATAGTGAAAGTGATGGTGATAAGGATGGTCATAGTGAAAGTGATGGTGATGGTGATAGTGATGGTGATGGTGAAAGTGATGGTGATAGTGATAGTGATGGTGATGGTGATAGTGATGGTAATGGGACGCTTGTATTTAAGAGCTTGCAACCGATAAGCCAGACATTTTAGGTTCAAAAATAAAATGATGGTTAAAATTTGTTCGTATGTCTTCGGGTAACGGTCAACTTTCAGGGATTTGAGGCTAAGTAAATTTAACAGCAGCATGACCCCCCCCACACACACACCCCAGTGAGATTGATTCTTTAAGGCACCGAGAAAGACTGAAATACAAATGACCTATAAGGACCGGGCCCCCAGACTCGCCAGGTAAGTGACTTTATATGGTTCTGAGAGTTTAGAACAATAGAATATGCCCTTTATATAGACGTAGAACACGGCTTATAAATAGACATAGAACATGCCCTTTATATAGACGTAGAACACGGCTTATAAATAGGCATAGAACATGCCCTTTATATAGACGTAGAACACAGCCTATAAATAGACATAGAACATGCCCTTTATATAGACGTAGAACACAGCCTATAAATAGGCATAGAACATGCCCTTTATATAGACGTAGAACACAGCCTATAAATAGACATAGAACATGCCCTTTATATAGACGTAGAACACCACTAAAGAAAAAGCACGAAATGACAAAAAACGACAACAATTAATTTTATTTATTTTTAATTACATAGTTATTACTAGGGAGCGACTGATAATCGGATCGGTATCGGACCGATATTGGCACTATCGGTTAATATCGGATCGACCGATTTTTGTAGTCAGCGACCGATAGTCGAACCGATATTGGCACTATGGGTTAACTGTCGGACCGGCCGTTTTTTGACTGCCGATACATTGTTTTTTTTTTTCACAACAGAGTTGCAGAAAAAAAAATCAGTAAATAACCCAATTCTATAACTAGATCAGACAAGATTTAAAAAAAAAAAAGGAAAAAAAAACAACACGTACACAGAAATTGTCACGTCCACAAAAATTGCATCAGCTATATGACCTTGAAACAATAGGATTGGCATTTTTTAATTCTAATGCATGACCTTGAATGATACAATTAGTGAACATCTGTGTGTATTTTTTTTTGGGATGGGAAGTTGGGGGGGGGGGGAACAAGACTTACGTGTGGGCGAAGTGTTACGAAATATGACAGGGAAGGGGTGAGCATGGGTTGACATACGTCATTAGCTGTAGCACGAGAAAAACACGTGTTTGGCATTGTTGTTGATTAAAAAAAAATATCGGTATCGGTATCTGTATCGGTAAAAATGCTGGGGAAAAATATCGGTTTCGGACTATCGGTAAAAAGGCATATCGGTCGCTCCCTAGTTATTACTGTTTTCGTCGTGCCACTTAAAAGTCTAACCCCCCAATTCACTAGCGTGTCGTGAACCATTATTGCAGGGCACACTATTTAAATATTGGAAAGTTATTGAAAGTTACGTAACCTTTGATATTGTAAACAAGTATCACGACTCGTATCCTAATTATTCATAATGTATCAACTATCATCTCCTGATCACAAAGTTCTGTGACGCTAATCAAATCAATAATAATAATAAAAAAAAAGCCAATAGATACCAGTTTTCTTAGTTAATAATTTACACCCAATTTAGAATATATTTATTCTAATCTCCAAACATCCTCCGTACAAAACAAAATAAACTTAAACAAACAAACAAAAAATTTAAAAAACTTCAAAGATTACAGCTGTATTTTTTTTTTGTTTCTTTCTTTATTTATTGCAAAGTCAGGAACTAAACATGAAAATTCAATTTCAATTTCATTGATATCCTCGGGCCATTTCAATGTTTAATGTACTCAACATAGCCTCGATCCATCCAGGTAGAACCAGAACTTGTGCAGCCCATTGTTCTATAGTACATGGCCACACCACAGAACCCATGCTGGCCTTTTGTTCTGATGGAAAAAAAGAATTGAAAGAAAAAGTGTCTTCATATACTGGCTAGTCCAGATAAAGTTCGCGCTCAACATGTGTCACAGAGAGTCGACTGGACACAGATAGCCAGTGGAAAACAATACTCCCCCCCTCCCCTTGATGTCACGTGATTATTGATTGAGTAACATTTATCGTTTGATAACTAATCAATTAGTTCAAACATTTTTTTTATTTCATTTTTTTTTGTTTGACAAACTCCATAAAGGATCAAAGTTCCAGACATAACTTTACATAGTGTCCTAGAACTAGTTGCCTGGTCTCTGGAACTAATGGACTCAATGTGGACTAGTGTCCCAAACAAAATGGTTAAAGAGAATAATTGACTAGGTCACAAGTAGATACTGAGTAAATTAACTGACTAGCTCGTGGACTGTTAGCAAACCGGATATGATGTGCATGAATATAAATGACGTCATCAATATGCAAACGTTGCCGTTATCTTTAAAACGTCAAAGCTAAGTTCTCTTTAAATCTTTTATCAAACAACACACATTCATTTTATCAGATATAAGCCTCCACTAGCTTCCATCTTCACTAGCTTCCACCTTCACTAGCTTCCACAATCACTAGCTTCCACCTTCACTAGTTGCCTCCTTCACTAGCTTCCACCTTCACTAGCTTCCACATTCACTTTCTTCCACCTTCACTAGCTTCTACCTTCACTTTCTTCCACCTTCACTAGCTTCCACCTTCACTAACTTCCACCTTCACTAGCTTCCACCTTCACTAGCTTCAGTAAATTCAAAATAATTGCGTCATCAATTCTATCTGTATGTGATATTTGTTAAGCAATGTTTTCTAAAGCTAATTGTACACTATAATACTAATGACCATATGACCATATGTTAACGAGATATTCATGAAATCAAACGATCGACAATCGAACTCAACATGAACGTTCGCTATTTAATAATTCTCACAGATCTTTTAAAGGATGTAAAAAAAAAAATACCCCCCCCCCCACCTACCGCGCTTTAATAGGTACTTCCCCTTAGAAAAATCTCCCGTATTGGTAATACTAATAACACCCACTAAGACTCGTTAATCAAAATTATACCCATACTCACTCACTCACTCACTCACTCACACACGCACTCGCACACGTGAAAGTTGTATTGGCACTTCATGTATATGATGATTTGTGTAAACTCATTTGCAAGGGACGCAATATGATTTTATGTTTTGTCTGATGGAAAAATTTTCTATATAAAGATATATTACGTTAAAACAAAATCTCAACAAATTTAGCTGGTCCTGTCAGTTGTAATAAAAGACAAACATTACAGTTTATTCACTTGCCATAGTTTAGTTCGTTACAGATCTGTTTCAACGAAAGTCAAGGAAAGCCACGTTTCTGTTGAAATTGTTCTAAATGTTTAAGTTTGAGCGATTGTATTTATATGAGTTATGTGAAGGGATTAGAAGCTATATATTAATATTGTAGCAAAACAATGATGAAGGACATGTTAAACTGTTTACATTATTTACATTCATCTCTCTTGATTCTAGTCTGGTGGATGAAGTCTTGATGATCAAGTTCTTGTGGTCAAGTTCAGGCGATCGGCATGTTGGTCAAGTCCTGACGATCATGTCGTGGTGTTTAAGTCCTGACGATCATGTCGTGGTGTTTAAGTCCTGACGATCAAGTCGTGGTGTTTAAGTCCTGACGATCATGTCGTGGTGTTTAAGTCCTGACGATCAAGTCGTGGTGTTTAAGTCCTGACGATCAAGTCGTGGTGTTTAAGTCCTGACGATCAAGTCGTGGTGTTTAAGTCCTGACGATCATGTCGTGGTGTTTAAGTCCTGACGATCAGGTCGTGGTGTTTAAGTCCTGACGATCAAGTCATGTTGGTCAAGTCCTGACGATCAAGTCGTGGTGTTTAAGATCTGACGAAAAAATCCAGGTGGTCAAGTCCTGATGATCAAATCCAGGTGGTCAAGTCCTGACGATCAAATCGTGGTGGTCAAGTCCTGACGATCTAATCCAGGTGGTCAAGTCCTGACGATCAAATCCAGGTGGTCAAGTCCTGACGATCTAATCCAGGTGGTCAAGTCCTGACGATCTAATCCAGGTGGTCAAGTCCTGACGATCAAATCGTGGTGTTTAAGATCTGACGATCAAGTCATGTTGGTCAAGTCCTGACGATCAAGTCGTGGTGTTTAAGTCCTGACGATCAAGTCGTGGTGTTTAAGTCCTGATGAACAAATCCAGGTGGTCAAGTCCTGACGATCAAATCCAGGTGGTCAAGTCCTGACGATCTAATCCAGGTGGTCAAGTTCTGACGATCAAATCCAGGTGGTCAAGTCCTGACGATCTAATCCAGGTGGTCAAGTCCTGACGATCAAATCCAGGTGGTCAAGTCCTGACGATCAAATGGTGGTGGTCAAGTCCGGACGATCAAATCGTGGTGGTCAAGTCCTGACGATCTAATCCAGGTGGTCATATTACCTTTGGTAAAGTCCTGGTGGTCAATTTCTAGTTTTAAAAAAATTCCCTTAGCCGTAAAGGGTCATCAAGGCACGATGGAGTGTAGAGGTCATACATTTCTGTTACCCCCCAGGTCGTTTCTTAAGGGGGAGCGGGAGGGGGTGTGGTCCTCATTACAATTCTCACTGAGGGTCTTAATGTGTTGGCCGAAGACAGGCCACTTGATGGAGAATACAGTATCTCAGTTGCTGAGTGTTGTTTAATTATTCAGTGTCATTATTTAGATGTTATTGTCGGTGTGCAGTTCAGTGTCTTAAAGTCTTACAAGCCGAGACTATGGGAAATGGTGTGTTAACAGTTGGATTGTTAACAATATTACCAGAAGAACTGGATAGATGTATACAATATTGCCAGAAGAACTGGATAGATGTATACAATATTGCCAGAAGAACTGGATAGATGTATACAATATTACCAGAAGAACTGGATAGATGTTTACAATATTGCCAGAAGAACTGGATAGATGTTTACAATATTACCAGAAGAACTGGATAGATGTTTACAATATTACCAAAAGAACTGGATAGATGTTTACAATATTACCAGAAGAACTGGACACAAACAGAAAGACGTTCTCCCAGTGCTGTGTATATGTTCTATTGTCAACAAACAGCCATTTCTTTCTTCCTTTCTTTATTTTTTTTAACATCCAAGAACAAGAACATGTCGTACTTTTTTTTTAACCCGGTGGGAGGCCGGGAGCCCCCCCCCCCCGGGGGGAGATAAACATAAACTTAAATGACAATTAATTGTCATTAAACATGATGACATGCAATTTGTGCAGTTATAGCCAGGTTACATTTTCATGTTAAACTATTATTCTATATAACTGGTAACTAGAAGTCATTTAAAGTAAATGAGATAAACAACTTATTATTGAAACAAACATTTTTTGAGGATCTTACAGATAAAAAAAAAAGTTACAGATTAAATAAAAGAAAAATCACATGGAATCAGTTACATTTGCGAAACAAATAAACACATAAATAAATAAACACATAAATAAATAAACACATACATAAATGAACATGGCATGTTTGTGACGAATTTCGTAGTATTCACCCACCCTCCCATCTTCTAGCTTTCTCTCTCTCGTTCTCTCTCCCTTCCTCATCTTGTCTCCCATGACTCTCTCTCCCCTCTCATTTTCACCCTGTCTAGTTCCCTTTATTCCTCTTTCTCTCATTCAATCAATCTATCACTCACACTCTCTTAACACAAACATAACAGACAGGCTAAATGTTTTGTAACGTGAATTAGTGAGATAATGAAAAAACACACAAAACAATGTGTTTATGAAGATGTTCTATTATTTAGAACACACGAGATGGACGCAGGCACTTCTATTGACAGCATCATTGTGAAAAATGTTCTGACTCCACCAAGGTATGACTACAGCCGTATGAATAGACAGTAGAGTAACATTCTGGGGTTTTTGTAAATAAACCATTCAACATCTGGAAGCCCGGTATAGATTTGTCTAACCAGGTCATTCACTTTTGATAAGGTCATTTACTGGCTATAATGAGATCTGGTATTGGCCCGAGTGTTTTGGCTACGCTGCCCCAAGGGATACTGGTCATTATATGGCCACGGGTGTATTCCTGCTCCTTCAGAAGCGCTAATGATTTGAAAAGAAAATTTTAATTAATGAGTGATTAATATTTCATAGCGAGACTTGGATAGTTTGTGTGAAACGTGTGTGTTTGTGTTTGTGTGTGTGGGGGTGTTTGTTTGTATGTTTGCGAATGTGTGTGTTTGTGTGTGTGGGGGGGGGTTGCTTGTTTTGTGGCTTGTCAGAATATTGTGCTGTGTTGCTCAAGGAATTTTTTTTTTCAAATTTAATGTAATGATTGTAAATTAATTTGGCTATTGGTTTTATTTCAGGGTTCGATTTGATAATAAATATTTCTTTTGATAATGCTGATTTTTATTTCATGATATTAATTTCATTTGATTATGGCGATATTAGTTAGAGACGAGACCTCGGAGCTGGCATCACCAAGATGGTGTTCAGCTGGGTGCAGCTGGAGGGGATGGCTCAGGACAGAAGCCGCTGGAGATCTTGAGTTGGTGGCTCATACTGAGATAGGACTGATGGTCATAAGTAATAAAACACCTGTCACATTGACACAGACTGTCACTTTGACACAGAACATTGACACAGACTGTCACTTTGACACAGATTGTCACATTGACACAGACTGTCACATTGACACAGACTGTCACATTGACACAGACTGTCACTTTGACACACACTGTCACTTTGACACAGACTGTCACATTGACACAGACTGTCACTTTGACACAGACTGTCACTTTGACACAGACTGTCACATTGACACAGACTGTCGCTTTGACACAAACTGTCATTTTGACACAGACAGTCACTTTGACACAGACTGTCACTTTGACACAGACTGTCACATTGACACAGACTGCCACTTTGACACAGACTGTCACTTTGACACAGACTGTCACATTGACACAGACTGTCACTTTGACACAGACTGTCACATTGACACAGACTGTCACTTTGACACAGACTGTCACATTGACACAGTCTGTCACTTTGACACAGACTGTCAAATTGACACAGACTGTCACTTTGACACAGACTGCCACTTTGACACAGACTGTCACTTTGACACAGAACATTGACACAGACTGTCACATTGACACAGAACATTGACACAGACTGTCACATTGATACAGACTGTCACTTTGACACAGACTGTCACTTTGACACAGATTGTCACTTTGACACAGACTGTCACATTGACACAGACTGTCACTTTGACACAGACTGCCACTTTGACACAGACTGCCACTTTGACACAGACTGCCACTTTGACACAGACTGTCACATTGACACAGAACATTGACACAGACTGTCACATTGACACAGAACATTGACACAGACTGTCACATTGATACAGACTGTCACATTGACACAGACTGTCACTTTGACACAGACCATTGACACAGACTGTCACATTGACACAGAACATTGACACAGACTGTCACATTGACACAGACTGTCACATTGACACAGAACATTGACACAGACTGTCACATTGATACAGACTGTCACATTGACACAGACTGTCACATTGACACAGAACATTGACACAGACTATCACATTGATACAGACTGTCACATTGACACAGACTGTCACATTGACACAGACTGTCACATTGACACAGACTGTCACTTTGACACAGACTGTCACTTTGACACAGACTGTCACTTTGACACAGACTGCCACTGTGACACAGACTGCCACTTTGACACAGATTGTCACTTTGACAATACTGTAACAATACACCATCACTCCAAGATCTCTTGTCTGACTATATTATCCCAAGTGTACTAACTGTAACAATACACCATCACTCCAAGATCTCTTGTCTGATTATATTATCCCAAGTGTATTAACTGTAACAATACACCATGACTCCAAGATCTCTTGTCTGACTATATTATCCCAAGTGTACTAACTGTAACAATACACCATGACTCCAAGATCTCTTGTCTAACTATATTATCAGCAACTTAAACAACAATATGTCAGTCTTACCAAAATGTCCAGCAAACTTTCAGACCCCTTGTGACTGGACCCTCATCTTCAATATATCTATCGATGCCCAAGGCGGTGTCAGTAGAGTACTAAGGCTGCGCGCGCGGAATAAATCATGGTGGGGGGGGGGGTCCTTTTAAAAGTGTAAAATTGAAGATAGGGCCCCAGTGGACCCGCCCTTAGATCCGCCTCTGGTCACATATATTATCTGTATCTACATTTGGTTCAATATATGAAATGGGAGTGATAGATATTGGCTCAGTAAACATTGGATCAATAAATGTTGGCTCAGTATACATTGGATCAATAAATGTGGGCTCAAAATACATTGGATCAATAAATATTGGCTCAGTATATATTGGATCAATAAATATTGGCTCAGTATATATTGGATCAATAAATATTGGCTCAGTATATATTGGATCAATACATATTGGCTCAGTATAGATTGGATCAATAAATATTATCTCAGTATACATTGGAGCAATAAATGTGGGCTCAGTATACATTGGATCAATAAATATTGGCTCAGTATACATTGGATCAATAAATGTGGGCTCAGTATACATTGGATCAATAAATATTGGCTCACTATACATTGGATCAATAAATATTAGCTTTATAAAATATAACAGATACCCTTCATTTTAAGGTCAAAGAAAGTTGATACAGTGACCATTGAATGACTCAGTCTGAATGACTCCAATACAGAAACCATTTCTTGAACATGCATTTTTAAAAAAAAATCTTTTGCTGTTGTCCATAATAAAACGTTAAATGAGAGAATCTGGTCATTTTGAGTGACAGGCTGATTGTTGTATTGTGTGTCAAGTCTTGGAGTGTCATTCATGTCACTTTCTTCAGCTGTCACACAGTGGGCACCAACTTAAAAAAAAATAAAATCTATGACTCTGACATTGTCACATGTCGTGAACAATATTGAACAATTGGCTAGGAAATGTTCAAGTCTCGCTGGCTTTTTTTGAACAATTTCTTGAACTATTTTAATTTTATTTTCGGAAAATTTATTTTAATTTTTTGTAATTGTTTAATCTTGTTTATACAACTTACATTTTTCTTCCTTTTTTATAATAATATCATTATTTCTGTCTACATATAATATTTATTTTTCACAATTTTTCCTTTTGTCATTTGTTGCTGTGATTTTGTCTTTTGCGTTTTGATTAATTGTCTACAATGTCATTATTTTGTTAAAAGCTACTTACTGGGATATAAGAAATGATCAATGTAATGAGTGCATTTTACAATAAGACACTACCGGGGAGCGAAGGTAGAGTTAATTACAATTTATTTATACAGAATTGTTGACACCTAGAGTAAGTTATTCATAAATCTGAAATTACCGACTGAATAAACAAAATAAATAAACAAAAAAAAAATCTTATAATTCAATTAGAATTGGTTTTTCACATCGAGGCTTCAGTAGCCATTGTTGTAAGTTTACACTTGTAATAATAATGGATTGTTTTCAAAACTAACAACAATACATTACGTTCTGTTGGTGTTTTCAATTATGTGTTTTTTGTGTGCGTGTTTCTGGGTTTCTTTTAAAGATCTATATAGTTATATAGGTCACGCCATTCTCCGAATCCAATATAATGTGCTAACATGAGTTTATTACCTAGGCCGGGACTGTTCAAGTCCGCAAAACTGTGTGACAAGTGACGTAATAATGTAACATAATCAAGTGACGTCACTTCTATGAGTGTTCGCTGATTGGCCGTGTCGAGACGAGTTACTCACCTACCCATATAAGAACAGTTGATTGTTTTATGACCGCCTTTGTTGACTCTAACCCTCTCAAGACATACAACAAAATACTGGACAATCCCGAGTCACGTATACTCCCCCCCCCCACCCCTCTCTCTCGCACACAAAGAGGCACGGGACGGTACTTTTATGGGCCATTCTTCGGAAGGGTCCACGTCATAAATTATTTTATGATTTCCTTTATGTCCGTGGTCAGGTCCCCCGGGGCAGGAAGACAGCGTTGCTTTACAACCTGGGGTGACGCCTGGATGTCCAGTGTCCACTATCTATTGTTTACATCGTCGTGGTCATTTGATGCTTTATCGGTTTATCCGATATGAACATTAAATCTTCCGCGGACAATGTTTCAGCTATTGTGGACATTTTCTTCTTCTTCTTCCCCTTTTCTTTATATCGTCTGCTCGGACTGGTCAAAAAAAAGTTGATTATCTCGTGACCTTGAACTTGAGATTTTGGGGGGGGGTGTGGGAGGTGAGGAGGGATCCTGAATTGATAATAAAAAAACAATATTGAGTGTAGCGAAACTGATTTAGATCTTTTAGTTTGACAATGACGGTATTGAATGTTGGCGTTTGTGGTTACATATTGTATCGTATTGACCAGTTATAAACACATTGCTATTGTTTGCCGCAAACTTACTTACTAGACTAAAAATAGTTTCACATTATTTTACACCCTTCATTATTTTCAAACGCTTACGTAACTATAATATGACATGATCTCCATCTGTATTGTTCTTATAATAGCATTACTAAATAGTTGATTAGGTTCGTTAATTTTGAGTGTAGGACAAAACCCCCAGCGGACAAAACCCCCAAAATATTAATATTGAATATAAGTCAATATTATTAATACTTCTATATATACGAAGTTGACCTTGGGCTAAGGGAAATGTTTTTTTCGATATAATAGATATCATGTCTGTCAACACAGTCTATCATTAGGCATATTTCTCTGCTGTTTTACCTAAATAAAGGATTGGCTTTCGACCACTGTGGTTCTTATGCTGTTGTTTTTTACCGTCTGCTATACAATGTGTGTCTGGCGCGAGAATTAAAAGGTAGAATTAAGACACGGTCACTATTGGCCTTGGGCTAAAACCTTTAATTTAATTTTTTTTTTATCTTGTAAGAGAAGCTGTCTGTTGATGTAAACTTAACAAAAGAATGACTTAGGACCACTGTGGCTAGACGGTTTAATGCAGCTAATTGGGGTACTTTGAAAAAAAAATTCCATTAAAAATACGTATTTTCATATATATTGTTACAACTCTTTAAAATTCTGTTTATAAAATCAAAACAACACACAGGCGTGGATTCCAAGAGTATTTACTAATATCTATAAAAACAACAACAACGGCAACATGGCCACTCTCTTGCCGACTTCTACGTCACTGTCTCTACTGCGTCATCGCGTTCACTCCGTAGACTGTACGGTGCGCACCGAGAGGGTCGTAACAATATTTTCATCCAGATATTATATATTACATTTTAAAATAAAAATGAGGGCCAAATAATAGGTTTTATAACAAAAATAGGGGAGAGGTCCAGTGGGGGTTTTGTCCGCTGGGAGTTTTGTCCGCTGGGGGTTATGTCCGCTGGAGGTTATGTCCGCTGGGGGTTTTGTCCGTGGGGGTTTTGTCTGGATACCTTAAATTTACATGATATTATTTTAAGGAACAGACATTATTAGAATAGTGTATTGTCCTATAGAATCTACGCCAGTCCCACTTTTCAACTTTCTCACTACATTAGAACAGGTCCGAAAATTGAGTTACAAAATGTACAAACAATCACAGAAAGTGAACCTAATTAATTATTTATATAAAAAAAGCTTTTACTACAGTGCAATAAAAATTTAAAGAAAGATAACCCATTATATGTCATAACAGGGTGACAGGCGTGATATCTCATCGACAGACATTGCGGTCAGCACAAGGTCAAGGTGACAGTATATGTGGGAGGGTCTGTAGTGTGACACATAGTGTTTAGTAGTTGTAATAAAGATTAACGCTTTTAAGATGAGAGGAGGTCAATCAATAAAATGAACGTTAGGTCGCACTCCTTGTGTTGACAGACATGATCTCTCATATTGACAGACATAATCTGTCATATTGACAGACAATTCACCTAGCCCAAGATCAAAACTGAACGCATGTTAATTTAAAAAAAAATTTAGTTCAACAAATCAAAATTGAAAATCTACTTTCTCTGTATATCAATTTATTTTGATTAAACAAAAAATATTCATTGCGTTTTATATAAATGGCTTAAAATTTTATTGTGAGGGGCTTTTGTCTGTGTGGGGATTTTGTCTGTGGGGGATTTTGTCTGTGGGGTATTTTGTCTGTGTGGGGATTTTGTCTGTGGGGGATTTTGTCTGTGGGGGATTTTGTCTGTGGGGGATTTTGTCTGTGTGGGGATTTTGTACTATACATCTGTACATTTAAAAGTGCAGGAGAGAAACATAGATATCTATCTATCTATCTATCTATCTATCTATCTATCTATCTATCTATCTATCTATCTATCTATCTATCTATCTATCTATCTATCTATCTATCTATCTATCTATCTATCTATCTATCTATCTATCTATCTATCTATCTATCTATCTATCTATCTATCTATCTATCTATCTATCTATCTATCTATCTATCTATCTATCTATCTATCTATCTATCTATCTATCTATCTATCTATCTATCTATCTATCTATCTATCTATCTATCTATCTATCTATCTATCTATCTATCTATCTATCTATCTATCTATCTATCTATTTCTGTCTTTTGCTTTTACCTCGAACGTTTTCGTTTGATTTTCACTTCATTTTATTTTCTTTCTTTATGTTTATCATTCTTCCTCCCCCCCCCCCATATAATTTCTAGACGTTATTATATTGTTTAACTCATCTCAACACTGTCACCCAGATTCAAAGGTCAGTTGACCTTTCTGTAAACCAAATGACATCGTCACAAAGTTAAAAGTCCGTCCATAACCAATGATTACCTCCACGTATCCGACGGAAATATTGTGCAGCGTGTCACGTGGAATCAAACCGTAGAAGAAAGCTACACAGACACCTAAACAGGAACGAGACATCGCGGGTTTTTTTTTTTGTGTGCTCTAGCTCTACTTCACCAGTGCAACTGTTTTCTAACTTCCTTTTTTTTATGTATATATCTAATGAGTTGCCACGTGTTCAATTCTACGCTGGATTTTCGTGCCTCCATTAACTTTCAGTAATTTGTAGCAGAAGACAATCTAGAAACCTTGAGAGAAAACGTCATTCGGCGATGATATAATCAATACTCTGCTCCTGGATTACCCGAATCGGAGGATCAGTTTGCAGTAGGGTAATTTTTTATTTTTTTAAAATCTTTTCCTGTCAAGGAGTTTCTACGGTGGAGCTAGTCACGATGATCACTTCACGAGATTCTCGCGTAGATTTATGACAATATAACTTCCGGTTATTGCACGTGCTTTCAAAAAAAGATAAAAATAAATAAAACTATCGATCGGATCTAGAGAGAAAAAAAAAATTACTTGAGGGAAAGATAAATAAACAAGCAAACAATCAGCAAAAGTGGCGACAACTAATGGAGAATCACGTGATTACTAGCAGACGAGAAAACCATCAGTTTCTAAAGTGAGATCTATGGGTAGGTTTTTTTTTGTTAAAACCAAACGGCGGGAAATGTTTCGGCAATGGCGGCCATAAAGTTGATTTTATCGCACCGCCGGGACCAAATTATTGATTTAGCACTTTGGATTTTGGTCTGGAATTTTTAGCAGCGGTCGATAAAATAAAGGAAGATGACGTCTGATTCTTTGACGTGTTGTTGATATCGCCATTTTGTTTCGTTTATCAGAAACATAGAAACATGTCATAAAAAAAAAAGAATGAATACATAAACAGGGTAGAAGTTCAATTAGACGGTCAGAGTTTTCTTTCTTTAATATGACTTCAGTGAAATGTGTTTGATTGGTTCTCGCCTGTTTGAAGTGGACTCAAGTGCACAGTATATACCGTACATCAGTGACCAGTAATATTGACAGTGGCGTCACTTTAGGAGGGAAGGCAGACTACATGGCCCCAATATATGTGCTAGTAAAATTTGAGTAATATACAAATTGATGATCGAACGCGGAGATTTGAAATTAAATGAAAATAAATGTTGAACCAAGTTAGTTTCTGTGAAAGCTCTTTGTCATATCACTGTCTCTGTCAACTATTGCCACAGATAAAACATCTATCACAATTCACAATTTAGCTTTTGGATTATACATTATGTCACAATTCAACCCTTTGACTGACATTATGTCACAATTCAACCCTTTTTGCTGACATTATGTCACAATTCAACCCTTTGACTGACATTATGTCACAATTCAACACTTTGACTGACAATTCAACCCTCTATCTATCAAAATATTACAGGTCCGTCTTTGGTCGACCAAAGTGTCGCAAATCAAACTTTAAATGACAAAATAAATGCGAGTAAAACACACACACACACACACTCACACTCACATGAGATTTAAATACATCATCGGTTGGAATAAATAGATTCTTCTCAACAGAATCTGCGATAAATTAAAGTCAGCTTCAAGCTATGAGATGACCATTTCTTATTTAGACCACACGCACCTGGTCAGTTAAAAAAATTAAGGCTACATCGTACACCAGTTCTCTTTTACCCACCGCCTACCAGGTCGTACACCAGTCCTGCATACTGGATAGAAATAATAGTTCAACTAGAGTAGCCAGAAAGTTTTCAACCCAAGTAGCGAAAAAAAAATAGCACAAAGTTGCACAGAGTAGCACATTCATATTTTTTTAGCGCCTTTAACTTTGTAAATAAACAATAATTGTAGCACATTGCCTTGAAAAGTCTAACTAGGTAAAAATAAATTTCGTTGTATAAACGTCGAGGTCACGCCAACATGAAAAAAAAAAGACAATCACACTCGTACCAGGACAGTTTCTTTGTCTCCGTGACCCCGATCTCCATGTGACCTTGACCCTCACAGTCCAGGACACCAGTAAGTGACCAGTGGCGGTGTGGTCAAGTATTCAACTGGTGCCCTGCTGGTCGCGTGTTTGAGTCAGGGCTGCTATTTATGTTTTTAAAAGAATTATTCAGAGAATATATAAACAAATGTCTAGATTATGCAGAATATAAATGAAATAATCAAAACTGTATATCGAGATGACACATTTATTATTTTTTATGATATATTCTAGATCGATCCAAAAATATCTTGATCTGAATAAAAAAGATCTATATTGGCAGCCATCCCACCCACCAATCTACCCAACAACCAATCAACCCACCAGCTAATCAACACTCCAACCAACCAACCAACACACCACCAACCAACCCACCAACAACCCACCAACACACCACCAACCAACCCACCAACAACCTACCAACTGACCAACCAACCAACACGCCAACAACCTACCAACTGACCAACCAATCAACCCACCAACAACCTACCAACTGACCAACCAACCAACACGCCAACAACCTACCAACTGACCAACCAACCAACACGCCAACAACCTACCAACTGACCAACCAATCAACCCACCAGCTACTCTACACTTCAACCAACCAACCAACCCACCCAAAAACCCAACCAACCCACCCACCCAAATATTTCCAACAATTTTTGAGAGAAATGAGACAAAATGTAATGTGCATTTGTCAAGATATGATTCAAATATTTTTTTCCAAAAACATGTTTTACTAATCTACCTTAATAGATGTCTTTCATCTCAGATTGCATAGACACATTAATTGGGTTGTGGTTTCACAGTCTTTATGTGTTAACTCCGAACAGCCTATTCGTCTGATCCAAGCGTAAGTAGGTTATTTGATTTGCTTTTCAACTTGAGTGGCATCATGTTACAATTAACTCCTTACCTGTATTTCATCTTTCATAAGTCCAATCTGTACATACTAAATAAAGAACATTAGTATGCGTCTGATATGCAGCGTGGTGAGTGAGATCAGTGACACTAGGGGATGTGAGTACATTGTGCAGGTGAATGAGCTGAGATGTTAAGACTTAATGGTCAATAGTTTGAATGACCAGTCAAAATGTTAAATAGGCAAAGTATAAGTTTAGTAATCAGTTAAAATATATTATTGACTAATTACTAGTGATTTACCAGTCAAAATATTCAGTTTTAGTTAAGGACAGGTCAAAGTATAATTTTGATTATAGTTGAAGTATAGTTTTAATTTTTTAGTTATAGAAAGAAGTATATCAAGATAATAATACTATGTTTATGCATCGGTTTATGTGTTGTATATTGTTGTGAAAACTGAAATCAATCTACATAAGGTATTCGTAGAACACTAAGAAGAAAAGGTGGCCGAGTGGTGTAGAGCGCTTGGCTGTCGACCTGAGAGCCCCGGACTCGATTCGCGGTGAGAACCATGGGAATTGTTCCAGTCCCACGCAGCTTTAAATGGGTCACATGACTTCTGTAACGGCGGCCGGGCGTTGTGCTAACCACACACTCCCATTTATATGCCGGGTTTACAGAAACAGAGATGAATTCTTCACTTCATCTGCCCGATGGCTCAACTAGGGGCTCAAGTAACTTTACTTTTTTTTACTTTGACCAAAACTTGAATACAGACGTCACCCTTCCTTACACTCCATATAAGGAAATGTGGACTTGCATACTCTCCATATAAGGAAATGTCGACTTGCATTCTCTCCATATAAGGAAATGTCGACTTGCATACTCTCCATATAAGGAAATGTCGACTTGCATACTCTCCATATAAGGAAATGTCGACTTGCATACAAAAAAAAAAAACCTTTTTACAACACGTGACCCCCCCTCCCCCCAATCTACCATCTACATTATCTATAATAAGAAAATTGCGTTGTACAATTTTTTAATCATCTACTATCTAAACCTGGTCCACACTTCTGGATAGCATCAATATTCCGCTCATATGTCAGATCTGAGCATCAAATGGCAACGAGATGACCTTTACCTGAGATGACCTTTACCTGAGATGACCTTTACCTGAGATTACCTTTACCTGAGATGACCTTTACCTTAGATGACCTTTACCTGAGATGACCTTTACCTGAGATGACCTTTACCTGAGATGACCTTTACCTCCGTCTTGACTCCCCTCTCCCACCTCTGAGTCTCAACATTTTTAACTCACGTCTGCTATTGTTTTCTCATCATGACGCCTGGAACATCCATCATGACATAACTCGCTATAATGACGTCATTTAATACATTTCCAACAGAGAGGGGGGGGTTCTGACTCCGGCACTTGTTTACAATAACAAATGAATTGCCCCCCCCCCTCCATGGAACTCTTTTTGATGTAGCGAGACTAAAGTGGTGCAGACAATTTTAATGATTCGTAAAAAAACTGTGAGTAGTTGGAGGTAAAGAATGTTGAGTAGAACTGACTGTATGCATATACACACAGAGAATGTTGAGTAGAACTGACTGCATGCATATACACACAGAGAATGTTGAGTAGAACTGACTGTATGTATATACACACATAGAATGTTGAGTAGAACTGACTGCATGCACAAACATACACACAGAGAATGTTGGGTAGAACTGACTGTATGCATACACGGGTGTAGGACAAAACCCTCAGCGGACGAAATCCCCACGGACATAACCCCCAGCGGACGAAATCCCCACGGACAAAACCCCCAGCGGAAAAAAAACCCCTAAAATATTAAGATCGAATTTAAGTCGATATTATTGATACTTCTATATATATGATCTTGATCATGGACTAAGGGAAATGTTTGTCGATATAAGAGATCATGTCTGTCAACTCAGTCTATCATTAGGCATGTTTCTGTGTTGTTTTACCTAAATAAAGGATTGGCTTTCGACCACTGTTTTTTTTTTTCGCTGTTTGTTTTACCGTCTGCTATAAAATGTGTGTCTGGCGTGAAGATTAAAAGGTTGAATTAAGTTACGGTCAGTCTTGACTGTTGACCTCGGGCTAGAACTATTTCTTTTGTTTGTTTTACCTGGTAAGATGAGCTTCTTATTGATATAAAGTTAACAGGCGATTTACTTTAGACCACTGAGGATCGACGTGCAAATGCAGCTAATTGGGGTACTTTGATAAAGAAATTCACATAAAAATACGTATTTTTTATATAAATTTACATCTTAAATAATTCAATAAAAAACGAGGGCCAAATAACAGATTTTATAATAAATGTGGGGGTTATGTTCTGTGGGGGTTTTGTCCGGTGGGGGTTTTGTCCGGTGGGGGGTTTTGTCCGGACACCTACATACACACAGAATGGGCGAAAACTCTCCCAATAAAGTAGTTGGAGTTAAGGTACAAAACTATTTGAATATAATGATGTTAAACTTTATCTATCTATCTATCTATCTATCTATCTATCTATCTATCTATCTATCTATCTATCTATCTATCTATCTATCTATCTATCTATCTATCTATCTATCTATCTATCTATCTATCTATCTATCTATCTATCTATCTATCTTCTCCGATCTATCTATCTATCTATCTATCTATCTATCTATCTATCTATCTATCTATCTATCTATCTATCTATCTATCTATCTATCTATCTATCTATCTATCTATCTATCTATCTATCTATCTATCTATCTATCTATCTATCTATCTATCTATCTATCTATCTATCTATCAGTTTATCTGTCCGTCTGTCTTTCGTCTGTCTGTCTGTCTGTCTTTTTCTTTCGACTTTTTTACTCGTTTATTTTATCAAATCGTTACTTTGACATTTTTACCTGTTGAGATTTTTGTATACCGAACACCAAACAAAACTATTGGCCCGTATTCTTAAATCATTTTAAAACTGATAGCCTACTTAGAAAAATTCTAACGCCAGAGGTGCCACCGAAGAAAGAAATATAATGTAGTAGCCGTGGAGTCACAGACTCTACTGATCCCTGGCGTCACAGACTCCACTGATCCCACTGACAGTTTTTTTGACATGACCTGTTTACTTGAGTGGGCCAGACCACACCCGAGACTTAAGACTCAAGTACCGATAACTCTGTGGGATGCCAAGTCCAAACACACACACAAACACACACACACACACACACACACACAGACTTGCGCGAGGAGGGGGAAAACAAAAAAACACCGCCAGGGAAATCTAAAACCATTCTGACTTACTTCCCCTGTGGAAGAGTGTTCCCCCTCCCATCGATCTGGACTGGACCCTGGCTGGAGATTAATTAGCTGCAAAGCACTTAAAGATATAAGACGGTCCTGGACACACCGTGGTGTTTTGTTTGTTTAGTTTTCTGTGCTGGGTAGGACGGTGTGAGAAGTGCACTCCTGGATAGTTCACCAGTTGCTCTGTTTTTTCCCCCATTGTGTGAGACTATGCAGTAGAACCGTTTACTTTTCACGACCCGCCATGACAGTTGTTATTATTTTATGACCTATTATTAACACTTATTAGTTTTTTCCGCCGATCCATCTCTTACGTTGAAGTATGATCAAGAGAATAAAAAGCCTTATAAAAGCGTCATTAATGCTGAATATCGGTGGTGGCGGACACTTTTTTTTGGGGGGGAGGGGGGGCCGCATGCCCAAAGTGCAAACACTCCAATTGAAATTAAAGGAAGTGATATTTTAGTCGTGTGCCGACTGTTGTGGCTCGCGTGCCATAGGTTCGCCACATACACAGATTCCTTCCCCCCCCCCCCCCCCGGTTGACTACGTTAAAGATGATCTGACTTGCAGTTACCAATACGAAGATTCTCGGTCCGAAAGTTTTATATGTAATTTTTATCGCGACCCACCCAAAGTTCCCCCACATTGTTTGAGAGTCACTGCAAATAAACATGGATGGTTTCAATTTCCCTCCCCCCACCCCTCCCCCTTATCACTTGCTCCTAAATTTATGACGTATGTAGATTTCAAGAATAAAAATTGATAATAGTTGATACCTAACAATACTCACGCAGTTTTTTAGGCCAGAAATTTTATAATGAAATGAATGCAGTTTGACATAGCGAACTATGACAAATATGGCGAGCTATGACATGTGTATATACCAAGCAACGCCATCAGCGAAAAAAACTAATTTTGCCTTAATCAAAAAGTTTGACTCAATTTAAGAGCGTAATAGAAAAGTTATTGAATGATACATTGATTCCAGTCAGTTTACTTAAACAGTGACATTCCCGTGTTGATTCATTAGTTGACACAATAAAGAAATAAAAAGTTATATTTATTTAACAAAACAGAAACATGATCGAATCCACTAAACCTAGGTAGCGAAAGGATTTACTTATGTGACTGATGGATGTGGCAATAAATGCCAGCTGACCAGGTCATTTGGTCGCTGAGTGGCTGAAACTGCCTCTAATGCTGTATACCAACTGGTCAAATATGTGTGACGTCAATCACGTTACGTGGCACATTTACCAAGTGTCAATAAAGTATCCAGGACTCTGTTCCAGCCCTGACACCCTGGTCATTGTTGGACTTTACGTAGGTCATTAATTAAAAGTACTCACTTTGTAATGGATGTGTCAGTCTACCGCAATATACATACCTAAATATATACTGAGATTGGACTCTGGTCATACTGCAGACACACTGTGGACATACTGCAGACACACTGTTGACATACTGCAGACACACTGTGGACATACTGCAGACATACTGCAGACACACTGTGGTCATACTGCAGACACACTGTGGACATACTGGAGACACACTCTGGTCATACTGCAGACACACTGTGGACATACTGCAGACACACTGTTGACATACTGCAGACACACTGTGGACATACTGCAGACACACTGTGGTCATACTGCAGACACACTGTGGACATACTGCAGACATACTGCAGACACACTGCGGACATACTGGAGACACACTCTGGACATACTGGAGACACACTCTGGACATACTGGAGACACACTCTGGACATTACTGGAGACACACTCTGGACATACTGCAGACACACTCTGGACATACTGGAGACACACTGTAAATATACTGCAGACACACTCTGGACATACTGCAGACACACTCTGGACATACTGCAGACACACTCTGGACATACTGCTGACACACTCTGGATATACTGCTGACACACTCTGGACATACTGGAGACACACTCTGGACCTACTGGAGACACTCTCTGTACACATTGGAGACACACTCTGGACATACTGGAGACACACTCTGGACATACTGGAGACACACTCTGGACATACTAGAGACACACTGTAGACATACTGCAGACACACTGTGGACATACTGCAGACATACTGCAGACACACTGTGGTCATACTGCAGACACACTGTGGACACACTGCAGACACACTGCAGACATACTGGAGACACACTCTGGTCATACTGCAGACACACTGTGGACATACTGCAGACACACTGTTGACATACTGCAGACACACTGTGGACATACTGCAGACACACTGTGGTCATACTGCAGACACACTGTGGACATACTGCAGACATACTGCAGACACACTGCGGACATACTGGAGACACACTCTGGACATACTGGAGACACACTCTGGACATACTGGAGACACACTCTGGACATACTAGAGACACACTGTAGACATACTGCAGACACACTGTGGACATACTGCAGACATACTGCAGACACACTGTGGTCATACTGCAGACACACTGTGGACACACTGCAGACACACTGCAGACATACTGGAGACACACTCTGGTCATACTGCAGACACACTGTGGACATACTGCAGACACACTGTTGACATACTGCAGACACACTGTGGACATACTGCAGACACACTGTGGTCATACTGCAGACACACTGTGGACATACTGCAGACATACTGCAGACACACTGCGGACATACTGGAGACACACTCTGGACATACTGGAGACACACTCTGGACATACTGGAGACACACTCTGGACATTACTGGAGACACACTCTGGACATACTGGAGACACACTCTGGACATACTGTAAACACACTGTACATATACTGCAGACACACTCTGGACATACTGCAGACACACTCTGGACATACTGCAGACACACTCTGGACATACTGGAGACACACTCTGAACATACTGCTGACGCACTCTGTATATACTGCTGACACACTCTGGACATACTGGAGACACACTCTGGACCTACTGGAGACACTCTCTGTACACATTGGAGACACACTCTGGACATACTGCAGACACACTCTGGACATACTGGAGACACACTCTGGACATACTAGAGACACACTGTAGACATACTGCAGACACACTCTAGACATACTGGAGACACACTCTGGAGATACTGCAGACACACTCTGGACATACTGCAGATACACTCTGGACATTACTGGAGACACACTCTGGACATACTGCAGAAACACTCTGGACATACTGGAGACACACTGTAAATATACTGCAGACACACTCTGGACATACTGCAGACACACTCTGGACATACTGCAGACACACTCTGGACATACTGGAGACACACTCTGAACATACTGCTGACACACTCTGGATATACTGCTGACACACTCTGGACATACTGGAGACACACTCTGGACCTACTGGAGACACTCTCTGTACATACTGGAGACACTCTCTGTACACATTGGAGACACACTCTGGACATACTGGAGACACACTCTGGACATACTAGAGACACACTGTAGACATACTGCAGACACACTCTGGACATACTGGAGACACACTCTGGACATACTGCAGACACACTCTGGACATACTGCAGATACACTCTGGACATACTGGAGACACACTCTGGACATACTGCAGACACACTCTGGACATACTGCAGACACACTCTGGACATACTGGAGACACACTCTGGACATACTGCAGACACACTCTGGACATACTGGAGACACACTCTGGACATACTGTAAACACACTCTGGACATACTGGAGACACACTCTGGACATACTGCAGACACACTCTGGACATACTGGAGACACACTCTGGACATACTGCAGACACACTATGGACATACTGCAGACACACTCTGGACATACTGGAGACACACTCTGGACATACTGCAGACACACTCTGGACATACTGGAGACACACTCTGGACATACTGTAAACACACTCTGGACATACTGCAGACACACTGGACATACTGCAGACATACTCTGGACATACTGGAGACACACTCTGGACACACTGGAGACACACTTTGGACATACTGCAGACACACTTTGGACATACTGGAGACACACTCTGGACATTCTGGAGACACACTTTGGACATACTGCAGACACACTCTGGACATACTGGAGACACACTTTGGACATACTGCAGACACACTCTGGACATACTGGAGACACACTCTGGACATACTGTAAACACACTCTGGACATTACTGGAGACACACTCTGGACATACTGGAGACACACTCTGGACATACTGTAAACACACTGTAAATATACTGCAGACACACTCTGGACATACTGCAGACACACTCTGGACATACTGCAGACACACTCTGGACATACTGGAGACACACTCTGAACATACTGCTGACACACTCTGGATATACTGCTGACACACTCTGGACATACTGGAGACACACTCTGGACCTACTGGAGACACTCTCTGTACACATTGGAGACACACTCTGGACATACTGGAGACACACTCTGGACATACTAGAGACACACTGTAGACATACTGCAGACACACTCTGGACATACTGGAGACACACACTGGACATACTGCAGACACACTCTGGACATACTGCAGATACACTCTGGACATACTGGAGACACACTCTGGACATACTGCAGACACACTCTGGACATACTGCAGACACACTCTGGACATACTGCAGACACACTCTGGACATACTGGAGACACACTCTGGACATACTGCAGACACACTCTGGACATACTGCAGACATACTCTGGACATACTGGAGACACACTCTGGACACACTGGAGACACACTTTGGACATACTGCAGACACACTTTGGACATACTGGAGACACACTCTGGACATTCTGGAGACACACTTTGGACATACTGCAGACACACTCTGGACATAATGGAGACACACTCTGGACATACTGCAGACACACTCTGGACATACTCCAGACACACTCTGGACATACTGCAGACACACTCTGGACATACTGGAGACACACTCTGGACATACTGGAGATACACTCTGGACATACTGGAGATACACTCTGGACATACTAGAGACACACTGTAGACATACTGCAGACACACTCTGGACATACTGGAGACACACTGTAGACATACTGCAGACACACTCTGGACATACTGGAGACACACTGTAGACATACTGCAGACACACTCTGGACATACTAGAGATACACTGTAGACATACTGCAGACACAGTCTGGACACACTGCAGACACACTCTGGACACACTGCAGACACACTCTGGACACACTGCAGACACACTGTGGACATACTGCAGACACACTCTGGACATACTGGAGACACACTCTGGACATACTAGAGACACACTGTAGACATACTGCAGACACACTCTGGACACACTGCAGACACACTCTGGACACACTGCAGACACACTCTGGACACACTGCAGACACACTGTGGACATACTGCAGACACACTCTGGACATACTGGAGACACACTCTGGACACACTGCAGACACACTCTGGACATACTAGAGACACACTCTGGACATTAAATAAGACAACGAACACGACAATTGACTCAAGATATGGGATGTAATATTGACACGTGATTTACAAATATACATAAGCACACATCCATACAGATACACAAACACATCCACAAAAACAGTACACACACACCTACTAGATCAATATAATTTCAGAACCGGCTGACCACTGGCCATATGGGTATTTGTTGGTGATCGTTGGCCTAGTTTTTCTTGGTCCAGTGGTCAGTAAGTCGAATGTTCTATTGACTAGTTGAGAAAAACAAAGAAACAGGGAAACCATTGGACATAGAAACCGGAAACTGATTCTTAACTTGTTTTCATTGAAGGGAAGGTGAGATGAGGGCTGGTTATGGAGACAGTCTTAGTTTGTTACAGTCTACATATACTGTAACAACTTATTTATACTGTACCAACTTATATATACTGTAACAACTTATATATACTGTATCAACTTATATATACTGTACCAACGTATGTTTACTGTATCAACTTATATATACTGTAACAACTTATATATACTGTAACAACTTATATATACTGTACCAACTTATATATACTGTAACAACTTATATATACTGTACCAACGTATATTTACTGTATCAACTTATATATACTGTACCAACTTATATATACTGTACCAACTTATATATACTGTAACAACTTATATATACTGTACCAACGTATGTTTACTGTAACAACTTATATATACTGTAACAACTTATATATACTGTACCAACGTATGTTTACTGTATCAACGTATATATACTGTACCAACGTATGTTTACTGTATCAACTTATATATACTGCAATGATCCATTTACACTTTTAAGACGTATATTGAGTCTCACATATACTGTACATGTAAAGTTTTATTTTTGTTTATTTTGTAATAACCTAAATACATTTTAAAAACGTGTATATACTGCAGTGACTCATACACACTTTTAAAACGTATATTGAGTCTGACTTATACTCTAGGCCTACATGTATAGTTTTATATTTGTTTTCTTCTAAACGTTTATTTAGATGACATTTGTTAAGTATTCTCACCAGTTTAGCTATTCAACCACCCAGTTACATATTTTAGGAATCCATCCTGTCTGTCTCTCCACTTACAAATCTGTCTTTCACTTAAATGTCTGTCTCTCCACTTACCTGTCTGTCTCTCCCTCCACTTACCTATCTGTCTCTTCACTTACCTGTCTGTCTGAATAACGACTTATAGATTGATTATGCAATGTCACATAAATAAAATTTCTTCTAAATGTCGAAATTGTTTAACAGAGTATCACAGATTGAAAGATTCCAACGTTTTGTTTCAATATCTTGAAACTGTAAAGTTCATTTTTAAACAAGTAGAACACTGATATTATCAAGTAAATATTTGCATTCGAGAAAGCAGCAGGACATTTAAAAGCAGGACATTCAGCAGCAGGACAATTAAAAGCAGGACAGTCAGCAGCAGGACAATTAAAAGCAGGGCATTCACCAGCAGGACATTTAAAAGCAGGACAGTCAGCAGCAGGACAATTAAAAGCAGGGCATTCACCAGCAGGACATTTAAAAGCAGGACAGTCAGCAGCAGGACATTTAAAAGCAGGACAGTCAGCAGCAGGACATTTAAAAGCAGGACAGTCAGCAGCAGGACACTCTCTAGATGTATCTCAACTAGCTGATGTTTCCATATTAAAGTTGTATATATTCTCATTTGATTGCCATTTCCAATTATAACAAAAATTGAAAACTTGAAAAAAGACCAAGATCTTTGTGAAAGAATTCGGGTTTTCCCATTCCTCGTTTTGAAAACGGTCTATCACAAACATGGGCCAACTACGACCCTCGTGCCTGGGCGGCACATTCCTTGACCTAACTGGGTGGCTGGGGTTCTGTATTATGTGATTACGTAAGTTCGTCCTATATTCTTGTAATGAAGAGGATGGATAGTTTGTAATTAAAACCAACCATATACTGGATGTCGCGCTATCAGCAGAGAGTCACACAAGTGGCACATAGTCACACAAGTAGCACAGAGTCACACAAATAGCACAGAGACAAATAGCACGTTGCACAGAGTCACAAAAGTGTGAAGTCCTTCTAAGGACGAAATGAAATCTCTTAGATCCTATAAACCACTAATGGAACGGTTTTGCAGTGCCCTTCTTTCATTCCCACCATAGCCGGATAGTGCAATGGCTATGGAGGCACCACGGGAGACATAGTGGGGACTTTAGCCATGACCTGAAATATCCATTGGTCCTCACCGAAGATCGAACCAGGGACCCTCAGGTCGACAGTCGAGCGCTTTATCACACTACCATCCGTCCACGCGTAGCACAGGTCACACAAGTAGCATAGTCACACAAGTAGCACAGAATAACACACGTGGCACAAAGTCACACAAGTAGCACAGAATAACACACGTGGCATAGAGTCACTCAAGTAGCACAGGGTCACACAAGTAGCACAGTCACACAAGCAGCACATAGTCACACCCATACATGAGATAAACACAAAATATTCCAATCCCAGTAAATCAACTTCCATTTTTTTTTTGAGGAAATTAATGATTTTACCACTGGCGTCAAGTTTAAAGAATATATTGCAGTGGTTCTCAAAGTAAGGTGGGTAAATTGATTTGAACAAAATCGTTATCATTACCGATTCAAGAAAATAAACAATAAATGTAATGTTTTCATTCGTTTTTTACTTTTTGTTCTTTACCGGCAGGTCGGAAATTCAAACTCTTAGTGGGGATTTAGAACTACATTGTTTTGTTTTCCAAGTTAATTAGCAGCAAACGGTTTGAATAACAATAATGCTCTTAAGCATCGTTTGATATGTAGTACATATCTATTGGTCACTGTGAGTCAAACAAATGACTTGTTATAGCGAGCCAGTATGTATTAATTATTAACGATGTTCTTTAAACAAAGCTTAACGATATCAAGTATAAAAACAAACAATAAATACAGAATGTAACACAATGAAACATAAAAACGGATTCAGAATAAATAATGACGAAAAAACGTGTGTAAGTCCCAAAAACTAGATCAAAGTAAAACATAGTTTACAGTCTTAAGATCAAAGTAAAACATAGCTTATAGTCTTAACATCAAAGCAAAACATAGTTTACAGGCTTAACATCAAAGTAAAACATAGTTTACAGTCTTAAGATCAAAGTAAAACATAGCTTATAGTCTTAAGATCAAAGTAAAACATAGTTTATAGTCTTAACATCAAAGTAAAACATAGTTTATAGTCTTAACATCAAAAGAAAACATAGTTAATAGAATTAAGATCAAAGTAAAACATAGTTTATAGATTTGAGATCAAAGTAAAAAATAGTTTATAGATTTAATATCAAAGTCATTTTTAGTCTCTTTGTCTTTTCCTTTGTCTGATTTATTTACTTCAGCTGCTCATGTTGTTTAACCCACAACAACAAAACTCTTTTATACTGCAGTACAAGATCAATAACTGTCACGTGACATCAAGTGTTAAGTAAAGAATTTATGAGCAATGTTTGTGAATTCATTTGATATATTATTAACTGAGTCCAACCAATGTTCGATTGTGCACTAAATGTTGGTGGTGGATACACAAACATCAACTGATTTCAGATGATCCACTCTGAATTCCAATTATATCCAATGTAATCCACTTGAATGTGTTTACATTCAAACCACCGTGAAATACAGAAGAGTGGAATGAATAACTGAAAATTCAGAATTATGATAACAATGGAATAAATAATGCGGGAAAAAATACTTTGTGTGGTGGGAGATTACTGAAATATGAATCACCACAATTTAAAACAACTGTCATATGTTGGATACTGTTTGCTGGGGGTACTGTGATATGTTGGATACTGTTTGCTGGGGGTAATGTCATATGTTGGATACTGTTTGCTGGAGGTACTGTCATATGTTGGATACTGTTTGCTGGGGGTACTGTCATATGTTGGAGACTGTTTGCTGGGGGTACTGTCATATGTTGGATACTGTTTGCTGGGGGTACTGTCTTCTTCTTCTTCTTTGTTCTCGATTATATGATCATGGAGGATTTCAAACGACCAGGCCTATAGCTATAATGAACTGCACGGTGGCATCCAGGTCCGTCTCGCTCCCATAAAGTTTTTGATTGAAAGGGACATCTGTGGCCAGAACTTGTTGCGAGCTGTGTCATGAAAAGGGCAGGATTGAAGAACATGTTCTACGTTCTCGGGAGACATCCCACATGGGCAGTCCTCACTGTTTCCAATGCCTAGCCTTCGGAACATGTGTTGTCTTAATCTGTTGTGCCCGGTTCTGAGTCTGAAGATAATATTTTGAGCTTGTCTGGGAAGATTCTTTTTTCGTGAGCGATTTAGTCATGCACTCATGTCGGGGTGGTGGGTCGGATTGTTCATTTCTGAGGATCTCGTCTTGAGTTCTTTGGACCGTTCTTTGCGAATAATTATTGATCCTACGTTTTTGAAGTTGGTCACAAGTTCTTGAGCAGCTTCTTTGCCTGTCATTTCTTTATTGTCTTCTTCTAAAACAATTTGGGCTGCCCTGTTTTCCTCTTGGTTTAGGCACTTGGCTATGTCCCAGAGCTTATGTCCTTCTTTGTCGTAGTTTAGGCCTTCTGTTTTCTCATGCCAGCTTTTTCTAATTGCCTTTAGGGATTCATTTCGGTATGTTGCATTTGCTGCCTTGAGTTGAATGTTGTTTTCAATGGTAGGCATGTTTTCTACTATGTTTCTGGCTTCAGCTGCATTATCGTGGAGCTCTTGGAGGTGTTTAGACCAGTTAGGAATGTAGTTTAACCTTGCTCCTTTTGGAGTAGATTCTTTTGCTGCTCTTAGTATCGCTTTGGACAGAGCAGAGTAGGATGAGTTGATTTTATTGGTTTTGCAGTTGATTAGGGCTGAATAGTTGTCTGTGAGATTTTGGAAAAGGTCCCAGTTAGCTTTCTTGTAGTTCCATCTGAGGTAACTGAAAATTCTGAATTATGATAACAATGGAATAAATAATGCGGGAAAAAATACTTTGTGTGGTGGGAGATTACTGAAATATGAATCACCACAATTTACAACAACTGTCATATGTTGGATACTTTTTGCTGGGGGTACTGTCATATGTTGGATACTGTTTGCTGGGGGTACTGTCATATGTTGGATGCTGTTTGCTGGGGGTACTGTCATATGTTGGATACTGTTTGCTGGGGGTACTGTCATATGTTGGGTACTGTTTGTTGGGGGTACAGTCATATGTTGGATACTGTTTGCTGGGGGTACTGTCATATGTTGGATACTGTTTGCTGGAGGTACTGTCATATGTTGGATACTGTTTGCTGGGGGTACTGTCATATGTTGGATACTGTTTGCTGGGGGTACTGTCATATGTTGGATACTGTTTGCTGGGGATAATGTCATATGTTGGATACTGTTTTCTAGGGGCACTGTCATATGTTGGATACTGTTTGCTGGGGGTACTGTCATATGTTGGATACTGTTTGCTGGGTGTACTGTCATATGTTGGATACTGTTTGCTGGGGGTACTGTCATATGTTGGATACTGTTTGCTGGGGATAATGTCATATGTTGGATACTGTTTTCTAGGGGCACTGTCATATGTTGGATACTGTTTGCTGGGGGTACTGTCATATGTTGGATACTGTTTGCTGGGTGTACTGTCATATGTTGGATACTGTATGCTGGAGGTAACTCGTCTGCTCAATGAAATCAATAATCTAACAACTACAAAGTGGCGTAGGGAGCTTAACTCGCGCTCGGGGCACAATACCTTTTTAGCGCCCCACCCCCATTCGAAACCCATATAATATTATTTGTAAATTATACCATTTGGCGCCCCTTTGTGAGTAGTGCCCGGGGCATGATATCCCCTTATGCCCCCCCCCCATCAATACGCCACTGCAACCACAGATAAAAAGTCACAGACATTAAAAATTCTAAACTTCTAATGAAACGATTCTGTAAACATTCATGTCGCGTCATCTTTTAGTTGTGTTTCAAAACTAGTGTGCATGTACAGAGGCAAATAGCTGGAGGAAGGGTGCACCATGCGTACTCTGGACCCCCCACCCAATGTCGATCCCATCCCAAGCAGCTTGCTTTATGCTTGAATTATTGGAGTCCTCGTCTCTGCATCTATAACATGACCCTCAATTTCTTCGGCATCTAGGGCCTTGACCGGCTATCAACCGGCCCTGAACGTATGAATATGTTTCTTTTAATCCTCGTTATTCAAATGTAATTCAAAATTCTGGAAACTTTAACAGTTCTCCAATCATTTTGCCCTCTATCTGAATCATCTCAGCTAATATATTTAAATGTATGTCTAAACTACATCCTGTGATGTTGGCCAATATATATGGAGAAATGCTTCTGTTCAATCTGATAAGGATATATTCTTCTCTAAAAGTTTCAAAGTAAATTTAAAATTTTAATCCCCCCTGTCCGCGCCTCCATTTAACATTTTGGAACGTCTGAAGGGTAGTTTGAATGCAATCAATATTCTAATGAAGACGTGTCTAGATTGGTTGCGGATTAGAAAACAAAGAAACTTCATTGCGCATGTCTGTTGCGCATGTCTATTGAGATGAGATTTGATCACACAATTTTACCATACTGAACAATGCATTGGAAGCTAGTCAACTACGTATATGTGTTTGTAGCCACGATTACATTTCCTTATACATTCGTTTATGTGTGAGCGTGTGTGTGTGTGAGTGTGTGTGTGTGAGTGTGTGTGTGTGTGTGACTGAATATATGCATGAATGTATTAGGAGCGGAGTCTTATTTTGGATTCCAATTTCCAAATAAAAAATGTCATATTATATTTCACATTTTATTTCCGAGACAGCCAGTCATGTGGAAGATTGACGTAACATTGGAAATAAACCTAACACAGGGGATACATTGAAATGTTTTACAACTCGAATATCATATTGAAGTAAAGCACCCTGAGTTGTTTGTGTGTGAGTACTTGCTATATTATGTTGAAAACAACACATATTAGAATATATATTACAATACATATTACAATACATATTACAATACATATTACAATACATATTACAATACATATTACAATACATATTACAATACATATTACAATACATATTACATCATTTAGAACACAATTTTAAAGGATGTGAGAGGAAGTTAAAAAAAATTAAAACACTTTTCTGAATAATTCTATGAAAAGGACCACATACATGTACAGGGCCTCACACATTATGTCGGCCAAATTGGGTAGAGAACTTTGGGGTTTGTGTTATTATATGGGCCAGGCCCGTAGCGTGCGTGGGAGCCAGTGGGGCCAGGCCCCCCTGCGATTTTTCCGCCCCCCCTGCTTATTTCTTCTACTTAGTAAAATGTATTACCTGCCCCCCCCCCCCGCTATTGCCTGGCCCCTGCTGTAGAATTTTCACGCTACGGGGCTGATATGGGCCCAAGTTGGTGGGGATTATCAGGAGCTCAAGATTAGTTAGCAGTATCACTGATATGAAATAATCTTACACTTTGTGTTATTTTAAAAAAATGACGTCATTGGTTTTCAATGGTCTCCGATACATTGATTATTAAGGTAAAATTATGAGCCAATCAGAACACATGTTACAAAGTTGATTCTACATGTATATTGTTTTTTTGTTGTATTTTTTCAAACGTCACAACAGAGATATTTATAAACTTAATCAAATTAGACATGACCTACATAGCGTTTCTTACAGAGTTCCAGATAAAAGAAGTCAATGACTTTGATCACGTGATTAACTCGATGGAATTCTTCATCTTCGGGATATCTTTTCGTTTTACTCATAAGAAATTACTTCGTTGGCAACTTATCATATATAAAACAACAACAACAACAATAACACACATAATCACCTAAACCAGCTGACAGGCTTGAAAATATTGAGTTTAAATGTGTGTGTGTGTCTGTGTGTGTGTGTTTTATATGTGCTACTTTATGTATCTGTTATATGATAGCAAGTTGGCTGACACATTTATAAGAAAGCTGACTTTAAATGTTTCATAAAAATTCACAAATGCCTATCTATCTATCTATCTATCTATCTATCTATCTATCTATCTATCTATCTATCTATCTATCTATCTATCTATCTATCTATCTATCTATCTATCTATCTATCTATCTATCTATCTATCTATCTATCTATCTATCTATCTATCTATCTATCTATCTATATCTATCTATCTATCTATCTATCTATCTATCAAGATATGAAGACAATGATTTCTCTGTATGTTTGCGAACTGTCACCTACTATACTGTTGTTTCCTTTGAGTGACCAACAGCTATTGTGCTTTGCTCTATTTACTACCTATTGACCAGTCCGGTCTGACTGTGTCCATCTATCTCTTCAATTTCAATTGCAAGTGCCATCATCATTGCTACACAACTGGCGACCTTCTGGTCACTTGCCTATATGAAAGTCACGTGACTTGATTGAGTCCAGCTTTTCTTTTTGTCACTCCAGTCATTCTACTGGACGCAAGTTGAGATTTCCACAAAGACAGACTTGTTGCAACCCAAGTCACGGAGACTGACCGATCTGTCACGTAGCCACATTAAAGTCTCCTCGGTTTGTGACAGAAAAACTGACCACTCAAGGAGAGAGGGGGAGAGGGGAATGAGAGACAGATAGAGACACACAGAAATTGACCACTCAAGTAGAGAGGGGGAGAGGGGAATGAGAGACAGATAGAGACACACTCAGAAACAGAAAGATAGATAGATAGAAGTAGAAAGAAACAAACAACTGAGAGAGGAGAGAAAAGGGAAGATAGAGAGGGAGACAGAGAGAGAGAGAGAGATAGAGGAGATATAGATAGATGGAGATAGAGATGGAGATAGATGGAGATAGATAGAGGGAGATGGAGAGACCGAGGGAGATAGAGAGATGGAGATAGAGTTACAGAGGGAGATAGAGAAATTGAGATAGAGAGATGGAGACAGAGAGACAGATGGAGATAGAGAGACAAAGAGGGGATAGAGAGACAGAGGAGAATGATGAAGATAGGGAGAGATAGAACCAATAAACAATCAACACTGTTTAAAGGTTTACACGAACCAATAAACAATCAACACTGTTTAAAGGTTTACACGAACCAATAAACAATCAACAGTGTTTAAAGGTTTACACGAACCAATAAACAATCAACACTGTTTAAAGGTTTACACGAACCAATAAACAATCAACACTGTTTAAAGGTTTACACGAACCAATAAACAATCAACACGATGTAGCAAATGGAAGTTAAGAAACGAATAACAAAAAAACAACAACAACAATTTTTAACCATGAGTGGTTACGGAACAATTCAATTCTGCGATAAGCAAAAAAAGTTGACTGGAGTTTTGCTTGAAAGGAAACAAACAAAGACGGAACCGAATGAATTATTGACAGCTTTTTATTCTTGACATCAGACAATAAACTGTCAGGGGTTTTTGTTCAAAACTGAAGGAAATATTTATTATTATGTTCATTATTGGCCTATTTATTGACTGAATATTTACTGGCTGTATTGTGGGTGAGGACTATTTTATTTCTTCGTTTTAATCATGCACATCATCGCATCATTGATTTTACGTTCATCACATCTCTCTCTCTCTCTCTCACACACACACACACACACACACTCTCTCTCTTTCTCTCTCTCTCTCTCACACACACACACACCCAATCTCTCCTTTTCTCCCCCTCACTCTTTCAATGACTTTATTGGAAATAAATGAAGTGCTGGATCGGTCTATTGATTAAGGTGAGCAAGCCACGTAGTTCATTCAACGACATGCCCACTTAACATCTCCAATAGCCCCAGAGTAAAATATAAATGTAGATGGTGGGTGGTATCGGAATACAACGTACAGTCTTCATTATTTTCGGATCTTTTTTTTAACATTATACTAAACAATGGCACGTCCAAAAATTAGCCGAAGTGATTAAAAGAAGCGAAAATTAGCAAAGTAAACATCTCTTCAGTCAGAGGAGACGGTGTTATATGACGGTACATTTGACAATTTATTCGCTCGCATAAATCTCCCGAGTATGACGTCATCAAAAAATGATGACATCCAATAGCGCAAAAAAGAGAGGGGGGGCGATCCATTTAACCCAATAATTACATTCAGTACATCAACGTGGCTGGTCAGCCCCCCCCCCCCCCACGCCTAGATGAGCAATTACAGCAGGTCACACAAGGCCGTCAGTGCGGCCAGTCCATTGGGTCGGACGTGAAATTAGCGGCAATAAAAACCTGGCCACTATCAGGCTCCGGAGAAGGTGATAATGGCGGCAAAGGGGGCGGGGGTCAGATGAGAAAACCAGGTCACTCCGAGCTTCCGCCATTAGTCTCCGGTCTCGCGGCTCCTTTATCTGGTCATCCGACAGGCCAGTTACTTCCTTTTGTTCCAGGCAGGGCTCCCCGTGTCCGGCTAGTTCCAGCGTGCTAGACCGTAAGATAAGCCTGGACAATACACCTTGATAAGTGGACACTAGAGAAGTGAAGTAAGCTGTTAATCAAAGCGTATCTCTTGTACCGTGGCGCGTCTTCTTAGGAAACACTTGTCAAGACAAGAGTTGCCAGATTGTGCTACTTTTTCTCAGGTTTGCTACTTTTTCTCAGATTTGCTACTTTTTAATGCCTTGCGCGACACAAAAGAAAAAAGTTCCAAAATAAGCACAACAAATTAAAGATAACAATGAATAAAAATAAAAATGAGCTACTTCATTTTTTTTTTATTTGAAAGTTTTGCGCTAAAACTTGTCAAGGGGAATCGTAGGGCGACGTCACACGAGGAATCTTGGTTAACGGAATTTTGTAATTTGAAACATTTTTAAAGTTTTGGTTTTATGGAAAATTATTTGCAGTGGAGTTGGCAATACGCAACTTTCACCACTGAATTTTTATTAACACGTATGACCAGAGCTGTTCTAATATATATATATATATATATGTATGGGCGTCACTAGGAATTTTTCCAGGGGGGGGGGGCAAAAATTTTCCAGGGGGGGGGGCAAATAACAACTTTATGAAATTTTTTTTAAATGTAAGGGGGGGGCAAATGCCCTCCTCTTATATGACATTTTTACAAAATGGGGGGGGGGGCAAATGCCCTCCTCTTATATGACATTTTTTCAAAATGGGGGGGGGGCAAATGCCCTCCTCTTATATGACATTTTTCAAAATGGGGGGGGGCAAATGCCCTCCTCTTATATGACATTTTTCAAAATGGGGGGGGCAAATGCCCTCCTCTTATATGACATTTTTTCAAAATGGGGGGGGGGCAAATGCCCTCCTCTTATATGACATTTTTTCAAAATGGGGGGGGGCAAATGCCCTCCTCTTATATGACATTTTTCAAAATGGGGGGGGCAAATGCCCTCCTCTTATATGACATTTTTTTCAAAATGGGGGGGGGCAAATGCCCTCCTCTTATATGACATTTTTTCAAAATGGGGGGGGCAAATGCCCTCCTCTTATATGACATTTTTTTCAAAATGGGGGGGGGGGCAAATGCCCTCCTCTTATATGACATTTTTTCAAAATGGGGGGGGGGCAAATGCCCTCCTCTTATATGACATTTTTTTTCAAAATGGGGGGAGGGCAAATGCCCTCCTCTTATATGACATTTTTCAAAATGGGGGGGGGCAAATGCCCTCCTCTTATATGACATTTTTTCAAAATGGGGGGGGGGGCAAATGCCCTCCTCTTATATGACATTTTTTCAAAATGGGGGGGGGCAAATGCCCTCCTCTTATATGACATTTTTCAAAATGGGGGGGGGCAAATGCCCTCCTCTTATATGACATTTTTTCAAAATGGGGGGGGGGGGCAAATGCCCTCCTCTTATATGACATTTTTTCAAAATGGGGGGGCAAATGCCCTCCTCTTATATGACATTTTTTCAAAATGGGGGGGGCAAATGCCCTCCTCTTATATGACATTTTTTCAAAATGGGGGGGGGGGGCAAATGCCCTCCTCTTATATGACATTTTTTCAAAATGGGGGGGGGGGGCAAATGCCCTCCTCTTATATGACATTTTTTCAAAATGGGGGGGGGGCAAATGCCCTCCTCTTATATGACATTTTTTCAAAATGGGGGGGGGGCAAATGCCCTCCTCTTATATGACATTTTTTCAAAATGGGGGGGGGGGCAAATGCCCTCCTCTTATATGACATTTTTTCAAAATGGGGGGGGGGGCAAATGCCCTCCTCTTATATGACATTTTTTCAAAATGGGGGGGGGGCAAATGCCCCCACCCTTGCCCCCCCCCCATGAATACGCCCATGTATATATGGGTGTCCTAGGCACATATTTAAATTGAGGTTTGAGGGCCTTTGGTAATGGTATCCAGGGCCGGTTTTATAGAAAGGCCGACTAGGCACTGGCCTAGGGCCCCAGTGAAATAAGGGCCCCAAAATATTGAACAGTATACACAAAAAATAAAAAAAAAACACTTAGCATAATTTTTTAAAATTTTCCTCAATGGGGCCTCAAGATTTTGCTGGCCTAGGATCCCCTAAAATTGTAAATCCGGCTCTGAAGGTATCTCTAGGAGAGGCACTCTTAGCATCAGATTTAATAAAATAAAATACTTTAAGGGGAGGGGAGTAATGGATGTGACCTAGTTTAGTCTATTTAGTAGAACGGCCCTGTAAATAGGTTACAGCATTCTTCCAATCTGTTTCTGTCCAGTCACGTGACAGGATCGGTCTTAATGATGCCCGGCCAATAGAAATCACAATTTGTTCCTACGTCTGTCTGGTTGTGTCGGTTGTTTGTTTATATGTTTGTTTGTATCGCCTGTTTGTTTTTATGTTTGTTTGTATCGGCTGTTTGTTTTTAAGTCTGTTTGTATCGGCTGTTTGTTTTTAAGTCTGTTTGTATCGGCTGTTTGTTTTTAAGTCTGTTTGTATCGGTTGTTTGTTTATAAGTCTGTTTGTATCGGCTGTTTATTTTTAAGTTTGTTTGTATCGGCTGTTTGTTTTTAAATTTGTCTGTATCGGCTGTTTGTTTTTAAGTTTGTTTGTATCGGCTGTTTGTTTTTAAGTTTGTTTGTATCGGTTGTTTCTTTTTAAGTTTGTTTGTATCGGCTGTTTGTTTTTAAGTTTGTTTGTACCGTTTGTTTTTAAGTTTGTTTGTATCGGCTGTTTGTTTTTAAGTCTGTTTGTATCGGCTGTTTGTCTAATTCATTTTCTACTTGTTTCTATTTACCGTTTTCTGTTTTTTCTATTTTGACGTCATCAATGTTTATGTCATATTTCGACTTCTCTAATTGCTTCCATGTCTGTTACCGTGAGTCTGTGCGGTCAGTTCAATGTCCGACAGATTTCATTACCGTACTAATTGGGTGAACTTGGCCTCAAGTTTCTACCTCTCCGGTCACTGCACTCACATTGCCAGATTTCTGGAGGTAAAGTTCCCCATTTCTACTTGGCGACCCGGTGTAAAACTTTACAAGATTAGGATAAACAGGTAAGACCATACGTTCTACCCTGTAGATTAAGGTTACTACATAAGATAAGCATGATCAACAGATTATCACAATTGGACTTTGTGCCAGATTTGACTATGGTGCAATAATGAGGGGGAAAAAATCTAATCATATGGCATAGACGGTTCTACATTTGTAGAGAGTTGAACATTATCGTAATAAAAGTGGGTGGTTAATGAATAAGTTTAGAATCGCTGGTAAAGGAAAACATTCAACGTGTTACCTGTACCGTACTTCCCCTATTAAGTTGCAGATATTAAGTAGATGCGTTGATTCAATCTAGTTATCTGGAAAGTTATTATTAGAGTTTTATACAAAGTGTAATCTTCTTCCGCGCTGTTAATTAACTGGAACTTGGAAAACCATAAGCCGATTGGATAGAAAAAAAAAAGAGAAAGACAGACAAACGGTCAGACAGACAGAAAGACAGAGCGTCAGAACGAAATCTGAACTAAATAAATAAGTCAAGACAAGAGAGAGTAAGATCTTGTACGTGAGTTGTTAGTTTTGTAGAGCAAACCTGGCAGATAAAAACAGATCTTGATGGACAGCAACACATTTCTTCAAATAGTGAATTAGGTCATCGGAAAATAATTTGGACAAGACTTTTGAAATCTGGGTCATTTTGTATCAATCTGATAACTGTTGGAGAAGTATTTAGGTCATGTCAAAATGTTACGATAAAGTCGTCATATGTTGGAAGTGTGAGTTCTGTAACGACGGGACAAGTAAGGGGGCGGGGGGGGGGGTGAGTTACAGTTGGATTACATGATGGGGGATGAGTTGCTGAGGTCATCTGATGGGTGGGAACAAAGTGAAAATGAGGCCAGGACTTAATCCGTGCACTCAGACTTATCAGGGTTGCCGTCAGTGCGAGCCCGGAATACTTTAAGGTGCCCTTAGACTGGGGCGGCCCATCTCAAAAAATAGTAATCTGCCTTCAGTATGATTGGACATTTGGGGTGTGGGTGAAATAGATGACATTTGGGGTGTGGGTGAAATAGATGACATTTGTCGGAGACTGTCAGGGGAGAAGTGTGTCCGAGATCGTCAGCGGCAACATTGGTCAACACATTTATTTCAGGGGCGACATTTGTGAGAGATTTTCACTGGCCACATCAGTCTCAAATATATGGGACGACATTTGCCAGTAATAGTCAGGGACGACATTTGTCAGTAATAGTGAGGGGCGACATTTGTCATTAATAGTCAGAGGCCACATTATGTCAGTAATAGTCAGGGGCGACATTTGTCAGTAATAGTCAGGGCGATATTTGTCATTAATAGTCAGGGCAATATTATGTCAGTAATAGTCAGGGGCGATATTATGTCAGTAATAGTCAGGGGCGACATTTGTCAGTAATAGTCAGGGCGATATTTGTCATTAATAGTCAGGGCGACATTATGTCAGTAATAGTCTGGGGCGACATTTGTCATTAAAAGTCAGAGGCGACATTATGTCAGTAATAGTCAGGGGCGACATTTGTCATTAATAGTCAGAGGCGATATTATGTCAGTAATAGTCAGGGGCGACATTTGTCAGTAATAGTCAGGGGCGACATTTGTCAGTAATAGTCAGGGGCGACATTTGTCAGTAATAGTCAGGGGCGACATTTGTCATTAATAGTCAGGGGCGATATTATGTCAGTAATAGTCAGGGGCGACATTTGTCATTAATAGTCAGGGGCGACATTTGTCAGTAATAGTCAGGGGCGACATTTGTCAGTAATAGTCAGGGCGATATTATGTCAGTAATAGTCAGGGGCGACATTTGTCATTAATAGTCAGGGGCGACATTATGTCAGTAATAGTCAGGGCGATATTATGTCAGTAATAGTCAGGGGCGACATTTGTCAGTAATAGTCAGGGGCGACATTTGTCATTAATAGTCAGGGGCGACATTTGTCAGTAATAGTCAGGGGCGACATTTGTCATTAATAGTCAGGGGCGACATTTGTCATTAATAGTCAGAGGCGACATTATGTCAGTAATAGTCAGGGGCGACATTTGTCAGTAACAGTCAGGGGCGATATTATGTCAGTAATCGTTAGGGGCGACATTTGTCATTAATAGTCAGGGGCGACATTATGTCAGTAATAGTCAGGGGCGACATTTGTCAGTAATAGTCAGAGGCGACATTATGTCAGTAATAGTCAGGGGCGACATTTGTCAGTAATAGTCAGTGGCGACATTTGTCATTAATAGTCGGGGCGACATTTGTCAGTAATAGTCAGGGGCGACATTTGTCATTAATAATCAGGGGCGACATTTGTCAGTAATAGTCAGGGCGATATTATGTCAGTAATAATCAGGGGCGACATTTGTCATTAATAGTCAGGGGCGACATTATGTCAGTAATAGTCAGGGCGATATTATGTCAGTAATAGTCAGGGGCGACATTTGTCAGTAATAGTCAGGGGCGACATTTGTCATTAATAGTCAGGGGTGACATTTGTCAGTAATAGTCAGGGGCGACATTTGTCATTAATAGTCAGGGGCGACATTTGTCATTAATAGTCAGAGGCGACATTATGTCAGTAATAGTCAGGGGCGACATTTGTCAGTAACAGTCAGGGGCGATATTATGTCAGTAATCGTTAGGGGCGACATTTGTCATTAATAGTCAGGGGCGACATTATGTCAGTAATAGTCAGGGGCGACATTTGTCAGTAATAGTCAGGGGCGACATTTGTCAGTAATAGTCAGGGGCGACATTTGTCATTAATAGTCGGGGCGACATTTGTCAGTAATAGTCAGGGGCGACATTTGTCATTAATAGTCAGGGCGATATTTGTCAGTAATAGTCAGGGCGATATTTGTCATTAATAGTCAGGGGCGACATTATGTCAGTAATAGTCAGGGCGATATTATGTCAGTAATAGTCAGGGGCGACATTTGTCAGTAATAGTCAGGGGCGACATTTGTCATTAATAGTCAGGGGCGACATTTGTCATTAATAGTCAGAGGCCACATTTGTCAGTAATAGTCAGGGGCGACATTTGTCATTAATAGTCGGAGGCGACATTATGTCAGTAATAGTCAGGGGCGACATTTGTCAGTAATAGTCAGGGGCGACATTATGTCAGTAATAGTCAGGGGCGACATTTGTCATTAGAAGTCAGACGCGACATTATATCAGCAATAGTCAGGGCGATATTATGTCAGTAATAGTCAGGGGCGACATTTGTCATTAATAGTCAGAGGCGATATTATGTCAGTAATAGTCAGGGGCGACATTTGTCAGTAATAGTCAGGGGTGACTTTTGTCATTAATAGTCAGGGGCGATATTATGTCAGTAATAGTCAGGGGCGACATTTGTCAGTAATAGTCAGGGGCGGTATTTGTCATTAATAGTCAGGGGCGACATTTGTCATTAATAGTCAGAGGCGACATTATGTCAGTAATAGTCAGGGGCGACATTTGTCAGTAATAGTCAGGGGCGATATTATGTCAGTAATAGTCAGGGGCGACATTTGTCAGTAATAGTCAGGGGCGACATTTGTTATTAATAGTCAGAGGCGACATTATGTCAGTAATAGTCAGGGGCGACATTTGTCAGTAATAGTCAGGGGCGATATTATGTCAGTAATAGTCAGGGGCGACATTTGTCATCAATAGTCAGGGGCGACATTTGTCATTAATAGTCAGAGGCGACATTATGTTCAGTAATAGTCAGGGGCGACATTTGTCAGTAATAGTCAGGGGCGATATTATGCCAGTAATAGTCAGGGGCAACATTTGTCATTAATAGTCAGGGGCGACATTTGTCATTAATAGTCAGAGGCTACATTATATCAGTTATAGTCAGGGGCGACATTTGTCATTAATAGTTAGAGGCGACATATGTCAGTAATAGTCAGGGGCGATATTATGTCAGTAATAGTCAGGGGCGACATTTGTCAGTAATAGTCAGGGGCGACTTTTGTCATTAATAGTCAGGGGCGACATTTGTCATTAATAGTCGGGGCGACATTTTTCAGTAATAGTCAGGGGCGACATTTGTCATTAATAGTCGGGGCGACATTTGTCAGTAATAGTCAGGGGCGACATTTGTCATTAATAGTCGGGGCGACATTTGTCAGTCATAGTCAGGGGCGACATTTGTCATTAATAGTCAGAGGCGACATTATGTCAGTAATAGTCAGGGGCGACATTATGTCAGTAATAGTCAGGGGCGACATTATGTCAGTAATAGTCAAGGGCGATATTATGTCAGTAATAGTCAGGGGCGACATTTGTCAGTAATAGTCAGGGGCGACATTTGTCATTAATAGTCAGGGCGATATTATGTCAGTAATAGTCAGGGGCGACATTTGTCAGTAATAGTCAGGGGCGACTTTTGTTATTAATAGTCAGGGCGATATTATGTCAGTAATAGTCAGGGGCGACATTATGTCAGTAATAGTCAGGGGCGATATTATGTCAGTAATAGTCAGGGGCGACATTTGTCAGTAATAGTCAGGGGCGACATTTGTCATTAATAGTCAGGGGCGACATTTATCAGTAATAGTCAGGGCGATATTTGTCAGTAATAGTCAGGGGCAACATTTGTCATTAATAGTCAGGGGCGACATTATGTCAGTAATAGTAAGGGCGATATTATGTCAGTAATAGTCAGGGGCGACATTTGTCAGTAATAGTCAGGGGCGACATTTTTCATTAATAGTCAGGGGCGACATTTGTCAGTAATAGTCAGGGGCGACATTTGTCAGTAATAGTCAGGGGCGACATTTGTCATTAATAGTCGGAGGCGACATTATGTCAGTAATAGTCAGGGGCGACATTTGTCAGTAATAGTCAGGGGCGAAATTTGTCATTAATAGTCGGAGGCGACATTATGTCAGTAATAGTCAGGGGCGACATTTGTCAGTAATAGTCAGGGGCGACATTATGTCAGTAACAGTCAGGGGCGACATTTGTCAGTAATAGTCTGGGGCAATATTATGTCAGTAATAGTCAGAGGCGACATTATGTCAGTAATAGTCTGGGGCGACATTTGTCATTAAAAGTCAGAGGCGACATTATGTCAGTAATAATCAGGGCGATATTATGTCAGTATTAGTCAGGGGCGACATTTGTCATTAATAGTCAGAGGCGATATTATGTCAGTAATAGTCAGGGGCGACATTTGTCAGTAATAGTAAGGGGCAACATTTGTCATTAATAGTCAGAGGCGATATTATGTCATTAATAGTCAGGGGCGACATTTGTCAGTAATACTCAGGGGCGACATTTGTCATTAATAGTCAGGGGCGACATTTGTCATTAATAGTCAGAGGCGACATTATGTCAGTAATAGTCAGGGGCGACATTTGTCAGTAATAGTCAGGGGCGATATTATGTCAGTAATAGTCAGGGGCGACATTTGTCAGTAATAGTCAGGGGCAATATTATTTCAGTAATAGTCAGAGGCGACATTATGTCAGTAATAGTCTGGGGCGACATTTGTCATTAAAAGTCAGAGGCGACATTATGTCAGTAATAGTCAGGGCGATATTATGTCAGTAATAGTCAGGGGCGACATTTGTCATTAATAGTCAGAGGCGACATTATGTCAGTAATAGTCAGGGGCGACATTTGTTATTAATAGTCAGAGGCGACATTATGTCAGTAATAGTCAGGGGCGACATTTGTCAGTAATAGTCAGGGGCGATATTATGTCAGTAATAGTCAGGGGCGACATTTGTCATCAATAGTCAGGGGCGACATTTGTCATTAATAGTCAGAGGCGATATTATGTTCAGTAATAGTCAGGGGCGACATTTGTCAGTAATAGTCAGGGGCGATATTATGCCAGTAATAGTCAGGGGCGAAATTTGTCATTAATAGTCAGAGGCGACATTATGTCAGTAATAGTCAGGGGCGACATTTGTCAGTAATAGTCAGGGGCGATATTATGTCAGTAATATTTAGGGGCGACATTTGTCATTATAGTCAGAGGCGACATTATGTCAGTAATAGACAGGGGCGACATTTGTCAGTAATAGTCAGGGGCGACATTATGTCAGTAATAGTCAGGGGCGACATCTGTCATTAATAGTCAGAGGCGATATTATGTCAGTAATAGTCAGGGGCGACATTTGTCAGTAATAGTCAGGGGCGACATTTGTTATTAATAGTCAGAGGTGACATTATGTCAGTAATAGTCAGGGGCGACATTTGTCAGTAATAGTCAGGGGCGATATTATGTCAGTAATAGTCAGGGGCGATATTATGTCAGTAATAGTCAGGGGCGACATTTGTCATTAATAGTCAGAGGCGACATTATGTTCAGTAATAGTCAGGGGCGACATTTGTCATTAATAGTCAGGGGCGACATTTGTCATTAATAGTCGGGGTGACATTTTTTTCAGTAATAGTCAGGGGCGACATTGTCATTAATAGTCGGGGCGACATTTGTCAGTAATAGTCAGGGCGACATTTGTCATTAATAGTCAGAGGCGACATTATGTCAGTAATAGTCAGGGGCGACATTATGTCAGTAATAGTCAGGGGCGACATTATGTCAGTAATATTCAGGGGCGATATTATGTCAGTAATAGTCCGGGGCGACATTTGTCAGTAATAGTCAGGGGCGACATTTGTCAGTAATAGTCAGAGGCGACATTTGTCATTAATAGTCAGGGACGACATTTGTCATTAATAGTCAGGGCGATATTATGTCAGTAATAGTCAGGGGCGACATTTGTCATTAATAGTCGGGGCGACATTTGTCAGTAATAGTCAGGGGCGACATTTGTCATTAATAGTCGGGGCGATATAATGTCAGTAATAGTCAGGGGCGACATTTGTCATTAATAGTCAGGGCGATATTATGTCAGTAATAGTCAGGGGCGACATTTGTCATTAATAGTCAGGGGCGACATTTGCCATTAATAGTCAGGGGCGATATTTGTCATTAATAGTCGGGGCGATTTTATGTCAGTAATAGTCAGGGGCGACATTTGTCAGTAATAGTCAGGGCGATATTATGTCAGTAATAGTCAGGGGCGACATTTGTCATTAATAGTCAGGGGCGACATTTGTCATTAATAGTTGGGGCGATATTATGTCAGTAATAGTCAGGGGCGACATTATGTCAGTAATAGTCAGTGGCGACATTTGTCAGTAATAGTCAGGGGCGACATTTGTCAGTAATAATCAGGGGCTACATTTGTCAGAGGTTGTCAGGGGCGACATTTGTCAAAAAAAACAACAAACCCTATTGAATGTGGGGAGATGAGGAAAGTAGCACATGCTATTACTGACATAATGTCGCCTCTGACTATTAATGACAAGTGTCGCCCCTGACTATTACTGACATAATGTCGCCTCTGACTATTAATGACAAATGCCGCCCCTGACTATTAATGGCAAATGTCCCCAGAGTCCAACATTACTTCAAATCGTTGAATTCAGAAACATTTTTAAATCTCTTGTATGGTTATGTGAATAACTGACTTTATGGGAGGTTGCCTTTGGTCTGCATCGTTAATAAATAAGCGAGACGCCTTTGAATGTAAAAAAAAAAGTTCCCTTAGCCTTAACGGGCCATCGGGGCAGATAACCTCGGCATATGAAGGGATTGTGTGGTTAGCACAACGCCCAGCCGCCTTTACTTCATCAAACTTAAAGTCAGGTACTCATTTAAAGCTGGGTGAACTTGTGGGACGACTTTGCACCAAATTTAACCTGGAAAAATTCCATGGGCCTCACCGAGGATCGAACCCAGGACTCTCAGGTTGACAGTCGAGTATCTATACCACACGGCCACCCGTACCTTTGAATGTGGCCATAGTTAAATAAAATCTAAGGGGTTTGAACCCACCTTCTCCTCCACCACGCTGATCGGGCCACCATCTACTGAAACTTTGTCTAAACATAGAATATTACCTGACTGTAAGTATATGTTTATGTTCACACTTATCTAAACATAAACATTTGAACAAGCATTTGTCTAAATATAAAAGTAAACCTTTCAACATAAATATTTTCTAAACAAAACATTGGACTGAAAATAAAAAAAAAAAACATTGCTTAACAGCAGCGAAGACATGTTTGTTTTATCACGTGACCTCATTCCCATGATGGTCTGTCACTTCAAATATTAACAAAAAAAAAAATAGTATACAGGGCGGACACAAAGCATGTATCTTTCACAGCATCAAAGGGCGGGGTGGAGCGGGTCAGGGCGTCTTGTCAAGTCCCGACGGCCAGTATCTGACCATATCTTCATCGTCCCAGGGCGCCGCGAGACAGATTTAGTGGCCGCCTCTATGATGGGTGCAGGGAGCAGCGCTCATCCCTGTATGATATGGTTTACAGATGGGAGCCATTAAAGTTGGACCCATCTTCAGATGAGATAGATTTATCTCACCGTGGAGTTTATATGACAATGAACTAGATTTGGGTACAGCAGTGAGGTACGTTCATAAGAGATAAAACGAGTCATAGTTTGGTTTAGTTTAGATATATATATATATATATATATATATATATATATATATATATATATATATATATATATATATATAATAGTCCCAGCTTGAGTATTACTTCTGGTAATTTGGTGTTTGTTAAAGGCAGTAATGTTAGTAAGATCTTATAGATAGTGTCATATTCATGTATGGTTTGTTGTACTGACTGACACATGACTACATCATGCAATAGTAAATACTGAACTAGTTATACTGACTGACACATGACTACATCATGCAATAGTATATACTGACTAGTTATACTGACTGACACATGACTACAACATGTAATAGTAAATACTGAGCTAGTTAAACTGACTGACACATGACTACATCATGTAATAATGAATTCTGGATGTGGTTCAAAAAGCTCCCGGATTTGAAGATTAGCGAAAGTGATGTTTATACATTGACAGGTTTATTTACATCAGTTTTCGTTGTCTTCTGATATTTTCTGTTGCGGTTTTCGGCGATATTTCAGCGGGAAAATTAATTCTAATTTACTGAACGGACCCTGCACATTAAACATTCCCTCTAAATTACTGAACATTTATTATTCAAAAATATTAAACATTTTTTTTAGTAGATGCTAATTTTATTTCAATTTGTATAATTATATGATACATCAAACTTTTTAAAATTTGGTTGGAGATTAAAAAAATATGTATATAGGTCTAGTTATAAATAATATATCTATAAGAACAGCGTGTAAGTAAGAAATTAATAAAGTAAGAAGCCGAATTGAACGTGCGCGCAGGTGCTGTATCGTGCCACACCAACTTGACTCTGTGCTGCAAAATGTCATAAAGAAGTATTTAGTTTTTAGAGCATTTTCGAAAAAAAAATGCTCTATTGTCCCCGTTTTGTCTGTCTGTCTGTCTGTCCGTCATCACCCTAGATCTCAACTACCATAAGTCCTAGACCCATAATGAATATATCATTTTGTAGGTCTTGGCCTGCCAAGAAATGACTTTTCTCAATTTCGCGATCTGACCTCTGAGAGCCGTAAAAGGGGGCGTTTTAAGTACCGTTTTTGCTTATATTTAAATATAAATAATAAAAGCTAATCAAAGGGGCGTAATTATTATTTATTTTTGTAACAGTTATTCAACATGATTACTTCCCTCTCTATTTATCAAAATTCAGCAAAATCTATGGCTGTCACCCGGAAAAAAAATACGGATTTCGTCCGGCGTAACCGAAAATGCTCTAAAATGTCCTTTGTCCGAAACGGAAAAGACTTAAATTGCTTGTTTACTTTTCAAGGCATTTTTATAAAAGCTTATTTTTTTAATGCTTCGTTTTGATTTTAAAATTGAGAGAATTAATTACTGTTTAAACTAATAATCCTAAAACGTATGATATGTAGGTCATTTCTGCACATTAGGTTAGGGGCATAAATTAGCTCCCACATCTTTACCTAATGGTGTGTTAGAAATGTTTCAAGTGTTACATTTGAACTCCCGACTTACCGGGCAACTCCGGGTACACGGCTAATATATATATATATATGTATATATATATATATATATATATATATATATATATATATATATATATATATATGGCAAAATATATAAAATTAAAAGAAAAAATATTTCCCAAAACATCTGCTAATTTACATTGTCTAATATTCAACTCTTTTCACACGATTTAGTTTTGAAATGTTAATGTAACAGGAAATAATTTACTCTGTAACCGGTTAGCGCCAGAGGGAAGGGAGAGGGGGGGGGGAGAACGTCTGCTGTCCACGTAAATATATTTGACATACTTATGAGATAAACTGGACCATAACTCAGGCTGGAGTTTGGAACACATAAAATGAAAGCATCGATATTTGGCGGCTAAAGAAGTTTTAAAAGTTACGGGCGTAAATGACAAACCATTTGTACAGGTTTTTTTTTGCCATGTCGGCAGATGCAGCGGGCTTATTTACTCCACCACTATGTAGGTGTGTCTGAAATAAATTAATGCACCGCCACTATAGCGGCTGTAGCAGGCTCACATTACATCCTCTCTATCTATCTATCTATCTATCTATCTATCTATCTATCTATCTATCTATCTATCTATCTATCTATCTATCTATCTATCTATCTATCTATCTATCTATCTATCTATCTATCTATCTATCTATCTATCTATCTATCTATCTATCCATCCATCCATCCATCCATCCATCCATCCATCCATCCATCCATCCATCCATCTATCTATCTATCTATCTATCTATCTATCTATCTGTCTATCTATCCATCCATCCATCCATCCATCCATCTATCCATCTATCTATCTATCTATCTAATCATAAATAAGCACACATGTATGATGCGATGTTCACATTGCTTAAAAAAAAAAACACACTTGAAATGTAGAGAGAACATACACAAACTAAAAGAGAGCATCATGCATTTCATTGAGACTAAAAACGCGGACTGTTAAGGAATGCTTTGAAGTCAGTTCAGAAAGCAGTGGTCAGTCGAGGCTCCATTAGTTCGTCTAAGAAACAGGTCAGAGTCAATGTTCCATGAGAGATGTCGAGATAGAATCAAGTTGAACACGGTCTGAGTAGGAACTGAAGGAATCTTCTCACCCAGTCGTTCTTGACAGGTGGTTGTTTTTACTTGGTGAGTTGAAGGGATGATATAGTACTCTACCTTAGCTTACCATACTCTACTGTACTATTTTGTACTCTACTGTACAATCTTTTACTCTTACTGTACTCTACTCTACTTACTCTACTGTAACATACCGTAGTCTACAGTAATCTACAGTACTCTACTGATCTCTACTGAAATACTCGCCTCGTAGGTGATGAGGCTTTGAGAAGCGTTGTGGGTGATGCAGGGTGTAGGTTCAATTCCAGGAGAAGTTAGTTACCAAATACCCCGTGGTTCCTACCTGGCTATCACAGTCTCAGCTGTGGTGAGAACGTAGGAAGGACTGGATTAAATAAACTTAACAGTGGTATCGATTCCGATATAGCTACGACAGCTGAACATCTCATTCCTCTTACAGAAGTCTGTCACCTGAGTTTCTCACCGTACAGAGCCTCAAACTTACAGAAGTTTTCACTTTAAAGTTCCTCATCTTAAAGGTCTGCACCTTATAGATGTACTCCTTACACAGGTTCTTACCTTACAGGTCATCACCTTACAAGTCCTCCCCTTACAAGCCCTGACCTTACAGATCCTCACCTGACAGGTCCTCACCTTACAGGTCCTGACCTTACAGGTTCTCTTATTACAGGTGCTCACATCACAGGTCCTCAAATACAGGTCCTCAAATTACCTCTTAATTGATTGTTTCTTTGCATTGAAAGAGAACATAACATGTTAATATCAGATTAAACAATCGCTTTAGATAGTATTTAATACTAGTCACATTAATCAGATGGTCAATATTTCCTATTGATGTACCTGTTCATTGAATGTTCAATGTATCTAATTATTTACTTATTGTTTTACTGTACTATCTACCGGAATAAACATGAAACACTAATATACCAGGTAGTTACCAGTGACAGTTAATTAGTGTTTGCTACCATCTGGTGAAATAATTTTAGTGACGACTTTGTACAGTCATCACATCACATGAGAGACAAACAAATAGACAACTTCTTTCATCCACTCTCTTTCTCTCTCTCTCTCTCTCTCTCTCTCTCTCTCTCTCTCTCTCAAAACAAACTCCTTTGTGTTAATTGACCAACAAAGTCAAGTAGGTCAGAGCAATTCTATTCCACCCCCCCCCCCCAACCCCCCGTTTAGTTCTTTTTAGACTCGACCCTTTGTGTAAGTAATGTTCGCGGGAGTAGACCGAGCAATCGACGGACGAACATATAATGTTAACAGAGAAATAGACAGACAAACAGTTTGCGTAGACATAGTAATAGATTTAATAGACAGACAACAAGTCTATGTAGACAGAACAGAACAGTAGACATAACAACAGTCTATTTAGACAGCAATAAACAGACCCATAGTTTCTGTAGACAGACCAACAGTTTCTTAGTTCAACACTTTCTGTAGACAGACAGTACATGTGATTGGCAAATTGTAAGTACAGGTAGAGTTGGGGTGTGGTGGCAGTGAGAAGGGGGTGTGGTGTGTGTGTGGAGGGGCTGGGTGGGGAGGGGGGAGTTGTTGAACTTACACAAAAGTAAATCAAATAAAAGACAAGATACTTGACAAAAGAATTTATTTTTTCGCCTCGTCACATTCCAGACATAGTCAGATGTGGTCTAGATACCGGCCTGCTCTAAATAACACAACCTTGTCTTTCAAACGGTTTTTTTTCCTTTCCCCTCCTTTCTTCATTATCACCAAATGTTGTTGATTCACACGGGCATTTTTTTTTCCTCTTTGTCTCACCCCCAACTCCCAACCCCCCCCTCCCCATGCCATGTTTGTTGTTTCCCTGTTTATTTGTTTCAGCCGTTGGGACGAGATGACAGAGATAAAGTGTTCTCAAATATTTACTTTGTGATGGTCAATTATACAAGACCAGTGATACCACGCTGAGATATCACATCCAACTGTGATACTAAAGTCAGGGCAAGTTTTTATTTTTTTATTTTTCTCAGTTTACAAGAAACTTATTGCAGGACATTGGTGTGTACCCATTTGGTGTGCAGAATCACTCATGTGGAGTGCAGGATCGCTCTTGTGGTGCGCGGGATCACTCTTGTGGTGCGCGGGATCACTCTTGTGGTGCGCGGGATCACTCTTGTGGTGCGCAGGATCACTCTTGTGGTGCGCAGGATCACTCTTGTGGTGCGCGGGATCGCTCTTGAGGTGCTCGGGATCGCTCTTGTGGTGCGCGGGATCGCTCTTGTGGTGCGCGGGATCGCTCTTGTGGTGCGCGGGATCGCTCTTGTGGTGCGCGGGATCACTCTTGTGGTGCACGGGATCACTCGAGTGGTGTGCCGAAAAGAAGTAGAGATAATTTTCTATGACTTAAGGATTAATGTTTTGTTTCGAGAAGTTCACATACAGTTAACAGTATTTTATACCACCCACAGAAGTAGATATATTGTATCAAATACTGTTCTCTGTATATATTAAAATATCCAACACTCTATCCTTTATATTACAGTGACATGACATCCAAACACTGTATCCTTTACATTATAGTAACATGACATCCAACACTGTATCCTTTACATTATAGTAACACTAGTTGCAAGTACCCGGCTTTGCCCGGGTTTAACATATGGTTTTACTGTTTATTTAAGAAGCGTAATTTGACGTTTAATTAAGATTTAAAATAAGACGCGTAAAAAAAGGGTTTATTTGCATGCAATAAAAGGGCACATTTATCTTAAAGCAATGTGAAAGACAACATTTTTGGCAGCTCCTCTCTCTCTCCCTCCCTCCCTCCCTCTCTCCATCCCTCCCTCCCCCTCTCTCCATCCCTCCCTCTTTCCCCCTCCCTCTTCCCCCCCCCCTCTCTCTCTCTTAAAGCATGACTGTAGCAAATGATGACAATTCCTATGGATGAAGGAATGGAATGTAATAATGTAGTAAGTAATGTGATATTTGGTTCCCCGTACCGATCATATTTATAGTAAGTTAGCTATGTGGGAGAGAAGCTCGTAAAACCTGAAATCGGGGTAAAAGTTTGCCAATTTTCATGTCTTTGGTTTACAAAATAATTAATTACAATTAAAGTACCCATTGAGATGGAGCAAAACCTGTTTAACAACCTTTACCATGTAATTTTGTGTACGTGTACCAAAAGTAAAAAAATAACTACTTTATTATGCACAAAGGCATGTTGGTGTGGCACGATACAGCACCAAATAAAAAAAAATATATATACCATCAGAAAATGACGTCATAGAGGATTTTTTATTTATAGAGTCGGCGTTCCCGTACCGTGATTACTTTAATATACTAAAATAATTAATTACAATTAAACTACCCATTGAGATGGAAAGAAACCTGTTTCATGACCTTTCCCATGTAATTATGTGTACGTGTACCAAATTTCACGTTATTTGGTTGTCTGGATCGTGAGTTTTAAGGGAACAGACAGACAGACAAACAGACAACAAATGCGTCTTATAAGTATAGAGATGATATCCAACACTATATCCTTTACATTACAGTAACATGAAATGCAGCATACACATTAGCCTACAGAAATGAAATTACTACAGACAGACACAATAAACTCATGTTAATAAAATTACATTATTTTTGTGTTTGTGGCAAAATTAATTTCTTTTCCCGATGGGATCAAACATTATTTGTAATATTATAATCAATATAAGTCCTTGTAAAACACAAAACTAATCAATCGATATATATATATATATATATATATATTTATATATATATATATATGCACACACCCACTCACAGACACACCGACACACTCACACACACACACTTTTATTCCCTGTTGGCTGAAATGTTTCAATCACCCACTAATTTCTTGTTCAACTAATATATCAGTACAGCAGAGAAAAATATAACACAATAAAAATCACTAAGAATAGTTGGCTAAATTATATACGTGTTTATTTAAAGTAACAATACTTTGTAGATATGGAAATACTTTACAATTACACATAATACTGTAGGTTGAATAATATGATGCGATTCACAAAATAATGTCTGTCAAATTATGTCCTTCCCTATTGAATCTCTGTGGTCGTCTGTATTTTTACTATCGTCTGCTAAATCTACTTGCTCTAGTGGCCAGTAAATTATATTACTCTAAATTTTGAGGCCAAATATAATTATTACAAACACAATATAATGCTGTCTAACATAGAGTGATACAATATAACACGGTAGAACACAGAGATTAATACAGTATAACATAGTATTATACAATATAACATAGGGTACTACAATATAACACAATAGAACAGAGATTAATGCAGTATAACATAGTATTATAAATATAACATAGTGTAATACAATATAACATAGTGTAATACAATATAACAGTATAATACAGCTGTACACAGAATAATACAGTACATAACAGTTTGATACTTTAAGGAAAGTATTATACAGTATAAAATTGCATAATACAGTTGAGAATAGTGTAACACAGAATACGACAATATAATACAGTATAACACAGTAGCATTATATGCAAGAAACAATCACACATTCACGCAGGTTCAAGCTCATAATATATAAACAACAGCTGTATTACTCTGTGAATACCGCAGGCTTGGGTCTTCCTCATTGACCACGGTACTAACGCGGCCGTAAAAAAGGGTGTTTTTTTCTCACTGTGCTGGAGACCCCCCAATGATTTCCCCCCACATATCATGGTATGTTTCCCGGACCAGGTACTAGCACCCAACTAATATAATTCTATAATGTATATTGATTGTCTTATTTAATTGTAGCATTGATTCGATTAAAAAAAAAAAGCACAAGTTATAGCATGAACATTATAATAACATTGTGATATTCAAATCAGACGTAACCACACGATAATCGCAAGATAATTAAAATGAGTTTGATGCAATACAGCAAAGTAATATGCTGGAGAACTAGTTATAATTTTATTTTCAGACTAATAAAGATAAAGTATACTATTTAAATAAAAACTTCATTTTTTTCTGCGCAATAGCAATGACGTAATCAACGTATGCATTAGTGCGTACAAATAGACAATGAAATATAATATTTTAAGCTTGTACATATATATCCGTTGAAGTGCAACATCTGAAACAATTAGTCTCTATTCAATTTGATTACGTTACATTATTCGTCACCAGTTACAATGTTGATTTGTGATTCAGCTTAAGACGCATACAATTTTATCTTCTGTCAATTAGTCTCTTGTTACCAGCAGGTGATAGTTGGTCTGATGGAAGTCGGGGAGAGGAATGCGATAAGGTAAAGATTTGTTTAGAGAGTAGGGTTTCTTATTGTGTAAACTTTCTGGGACTTTACAGTTTCAACTCTTTTGGGTTGTAGAGTTTCTTAAACAACTTTTCTGCTCTTTAAGCTAATTTCACCAAAATGAGTACATGTACTAGTATATAAGTGTTTGCGTTTACGTATTAATTAAATTATATATATATATATATATATATATATATATATATATTATAACTATAAATATATATATATAATATATATATATTATAATAACTAAAGATACAATCCAAATAATGTAGACATATTTAATTCAGATTATCGAAATAATATTTGCTTTTAATTTTAGTAATGCTTTTTTATATACATATTTGTTTAAAATAAAATAAGTTTATTTTTGGACTTTCAAGTGAAATTTAATAATAGGGGGTTTAGTTCGTTGGAGGTTTTGTCGTGGGGGTTTAGTTCATTGGATGTTTTGTCGTGGGGGTTTATATCATTGGATGTTTTGTCGTGGGGGTTTATATCATTGGATGTTTTGTCGTGGGGGTTTATATCATTGGATGTTTTGTCGTGGGGGTTTATATCATTGGATGTTTTGTCGTGGGGGTTTATATCATTGGATGTTTTGTCGTGGGGGTTTATATCATTGGATGTTTTGTCGTGGGGGTTTATATCATTGGATGTTTTGTCTTGGGGGTTTAGTTCGTTGGATGTTTTGTCTTGGGGGTTTAGTTCGTTGGATGTTTTGTCATGGGGGGCTTATATCATTGGATGTTTTGTCGTGGGGGTTTAGTTCGTTGGATGTTTTGTCGTGGGGGTTTAGTTCGTTGGATGTTTTGTTGTGGGGGTTTAGTTCGTTGGAGGTTTTGTCGTGGGGGTTTAGTTCATTGGATGTTTTGTCGTGGGGGTTTATATCATTGGATGTTTTGTCGTGGGGGTTTATATCATTGGATGTTTTGTCGTGGGGGTTTATATCATTGGATGTTTTGTCTTGGGGGTTTAGTTCGTTGGATGTTTTGTCTTGGGGGGCTTATATCATTGAATGTTTTGTCGTGGGGGTTTAGTTCGTTGGATGTTTTGTCGTGGGGGTTTAGTTCGTTGGATGTTTTGTTGTGGGGGTTTATATCATTGGATGTTTTGTCGTGGGGGTTTAGTTCGTTGGATGTTTTGTCGTGGGGGTTTAGTTCGTTGGATGTTTTGTCGTGGAGGTTTAGTTCGTTGGATGTTTTGTCGTTGGGGTTTAGGTCGTTGGATGTTTTGTCGTGGGGGTTTATATCATTGGATGTTTTGTCGTGGGGGTTTATATCATTGGATGTTTTGTCGGGGGGGTTTATATCATTGGATGTTTTGTCTTGGGGGTTTAGTTCGTTGGATGTTTTGTCGTGGGGGGCTTATATCATTGGATGTTTTGTCGTGGGGGTTTAGTTCGTTGGATGTTTTGTCGTGGGGGTTTAGTTCGTTGGATGTTTTGTTGTGGGGGTTTATATCATTGGATGTTTTGTTGTGGGGGGTTTAGTTCGTTGGATGTTTTGTCGTGGGGCTTATATCATTGGATGTTTTGTCGTGGGGTTTAGTTCGTTGGATGATTTGTCGTGGGGGTTTAGTTCGTTGGATGTTTTGTTGTGGGGGTTTATATCATTGGATGTTTTGTTGTGGGGGTTTAGTTCGTTGGATGTTTTGTCGTGGGGGTTTAGTTCGTTGGATGTTTTGTCGTGGGGGGGCTTATATCATTGGATGTTTTGTCGTGGGGGTTTAGTTCGTTGGATGATTTGTCGTGGGGGTTTAGTTCGTTGGATGTTTTGTTGTGGGGGTTTAGTTCGTTGGAGGTTTTGTCGTGGGGGGTTTATATCATTGGATGTTTTGTCGTGGGGGTTTAGTTCGTTGGATGTTTTGTCGTGGGGGTTTAGTTCATTGGAGGTTTTGTCGTGGAGGTTTAGTTCGTTGGATGTTTTGTCGTGGGGGTTTAGTTCGTTGGAGGTTTTGTCCTACACTCAAGAAAGTAATATATCTATACGTATTTTGAAAATTTGTCTAGAAGGGATACTAATAGCTACGTTGGTCAGCAGCCAAATACTGGCTGACCCTTGACCTTATATTGGACCTGGACGTCATAACGATTCCGGTTGTCTAAGACAAGGAAACAAAATTGAGTCAACGATTTCCACAACCGCTCAACAAGATGAAAACATTATTTACAGCCCAATGAACAGAGTTACTTTCCTAGAGTTTATCTCTCTTGCTATATCATTCACTATATCTCACTTATATCATTCACTATATCTGCCTTATATCATTCACTACATCTGCCTTATATCATTCACTACATCTCCCTTTTATCATTCAACATATGTCCCTTGTATTATTCAATATATCTTCATTCTATCATTCAATATATCTCACTTATATCATTTAATATATCTCACTTATATCATTCAATATATGTTCCTTGTATCATTCAATATATCTCCATTCTATCATTCAATATATCTCACTTATATCATTCAACATATGTCCCTTGTATCATTCAATATATCTCACTCGTATCATGCACTATATCTCTCATGCCATATGATTCACTATGTTAAGTGCGGACCAGTCCACATCTATGAATCACGAGATGAAATCAACATTTTATTCTCAAATCAACTCAAAAGTTTTGGGACACAGTGGCCACCATACCCCCACCCCACCCCTCCCCTGGCCCTGCTGATCGTGGTTCCAGGGCAGTGTCCCTGCAGGACAGTCCCTCTACCCTCCCCTGTCCAGGCCCGTGTGTGTGTGAGTTTATGTATACATATCTAGACATGAGTTATATTTGAAAGTGTTGCATTGTATATGTCCGTTTAGATGTGTGTGTGTGTGTGTGTGTGTGTGTGTGTGTGACTGTTATGTCTTCAATCTAATTAACTTTTTTTTTTGTTCTACGCACATTCTGTGGTCTACACACAAGTTTGCTAATTAAGGTCATTTCAGAAACTTTAAAAAAAAATTGACTAATTAAATCTTGACTGTGTCTAACTTGCTTCATTCATACTAGTTTCGTTTCCTAGTTTATTTAGTCCTGTTGTCTGTGTTCCGTTCAGACTTCTGATCCAGACAACAGACTTTTGTTTCAACCCCTTCCCATCGCCACCGCCCACCACTTGGCCAGGTGTCAGATTCCAGTTTATTCCGTCTCTGGTTGTTGGTGGTGGGGAAACCTGGCCAGTGAACGGTCAGCGTGGCAAGTAGACTTGTGATTTATTGTTACTTGCCAGATAGTAGGTGAAAGAACACATTTGTCATTGAAATATAAAAACATTTTTTTTTTGGTTGGGTATATTTTATAAGGAATAGATACAAAGTAGGTTTCTTCTTTTTTTTTAACCATAGTCATATTTACGAGGTGTTAAATTGACAGAAATACGTTAGTCACAAGGGGGGGGGGGCAATTAATGAGTTTTTAGTTTTGTAAACAGAAGTTTTTGTTTTCTTGAGATTTGGAAGTAAGGGCATTTCTGTTTCTGAATAACAGAATAGATATTTGGTGAACTTGGAAGTGAACAGTGAGAGATAGTAAGAGATAGATATTTAGATAGATAGATAGATAGATAGAGAGAGAGAGAGAGAGAGAGAGAGAGAGAGAGAAATAGAGGTAGAAAGTAAAAGAGAGAGTGAGAAAGAGAGAGAGTGAGTGAGAGACAGACTTAGAGAGAGAAAGTGAAAGAGAGTGAGAGAGCGAGAGAGAGAGAGAGTGAAATAGAGTTGAATAAAGATAGGCTATGGAACCGATAGAGATAATTCACCGAGTAGCCAAAAGACTAAATACGATCAAACAGAACAAGTGGTAGACGGATAAGAAATAAATTTACAAAACAATAGATAGATCCAGGACAGATCCATAAATAGAGTATGTAACAAATATATATTACTTTAATTTAGTACTCATTTCAGTCAGGGCAATAGGTTCATACACATTAAATACGTCATATTGAGAGGCGTAGTTCACTAACACAAATATAATATGTCATATTAGTAGACGTAGTTCACTAATACACATATAATATGTCATATTAGGAGACGTAGTTCACTATTACACATATAATGTTTCATGTGATCTACTTTCTATAAGATTTTATTTTTTTAAATTCAATAATTTGACGAAAAGTTTCGGTTTGCAATCAACGACCTTGACACATTTTTTTTCCCTAGAAATATTCCACATAAAGGGAGCGAACTCACATTTTCGTCTTTAAATATTCCATTTAAAGGGAGCGAACTGACATTTTCGTCTAGAAATATTCCATTTAAAAGGAGCGAACTGACATTTTCGTCTAGAAATATTCCATTTAAAGGGAGCGAACTGACATTTTCGTCTAGAAATATTCCATTTAAAGGGAGCGAACTGACATTTTCGCCTAGAAATATTCCATTTAAAGGGAGCGAACTCACATTTTCGTCTAGAAATATTCTATTTAAAGGGATCGAACTCACATTTTCGTCTAGAAATATTCCATTTAAAGGGATCGAACTCACATTTTCGTCTAGAAATATTCCATTTAAAGGGAGCGAACACACATTTTCGGATTTAAAAAGAATCTGATTGACATGTTGTGTTTATCACATCAGCAATATCACATTTTTTATTTTGCTCAGGTTACAATTATTGGATTTTTATACTACGAGTTGTATCATCACTTCATCTTGTATAGGTCACACTACGAGTTGTATCATCCCTTGATCTTGTATAGGTCACACTACGAGTTGTATCATCACTTGATCTTGTATAGGTCACACTACGAGCTGTATCATCACTTGATCTTGTATAGGTCACAAGCTGTACAAATCGTTGAATCACGTTTATACTATAAGTATTACCAACCAGATCATTGTGTTCAATAAAACCAATATTACCAATCCATTGACTGTATTCAGGTACCAGCACTAAAGAAATGTTTAGTACCCAGGAATAAAATGTTCTCTCACCCACCATCAAACCAAGAGCCGCCCACCCCCCAATCAAATCTCCCAACCGTTGTGCACCAACTACGTCCAACTGTTAGGCAGTGACCATTGGGTGAGTGCGAAATGAGCAAGACAACATTTAACACGAACTAAAAAGTGAGCAGGCGATCCGTCAAGACGTGAGCAGTCGTGTACATTGACAGATACATCGCGTGAGTTCTCCAGGTATTCACGCCAAGATTCCCCGGATTAAAAAAAAAATGTCTAATTCCTCCCCAACCTCCCCAACCTCCACTCCCCCCCCCCGATCTTTTATCTGAGATGGATCATATTTGGGTAAGGCGGAAAAGGGGGGGGGGTCGTTTCTAGAAAATTATTTCACGAGTTAACAGAGGGGAGGTAATGTTGTTAAGACAGTGATTTAAGAAAACTTTATTAGCAGATTAAATGAATAGAAAAAATGAGTTGAGAAATTTTCCGATGTAACCAGAGCAGAGTAAACTCCAACAAAATTTTATTTTTATTATAAAAGTTGATGGATCAAATTCGACAGGTTATTCTTTGTGATACACATATTTGTAGTGGGACGGATGGCCGAGTGGCGTAGATAATCGACTGTCGACCCGAGAGTCCTGGGTTCGATCCTCAGTGAATTTTCTTAGGTGAAATTTGGTGCAAAGTCGTCCCACAAGTCCACCCAGCTTTTAAATGGGTACCTGACTTTACGTTATGCTAACCACATAATCCCTTCATATGACGAGGTTTATAGAAACAGATGGATTCTACACTTCATTGTGGTGGTGGGTTGGGCATTACACATATTTGTACGTAACGTAATATTATATTGAGTAAAGTGACAGGGTATACGACTGTACACATATTTATACGTAATATTATATTGAGTAAAGTGACAGGGTGTACGACTGTACACATATTTATACGTAATATTATACTGAGTAAAGTGACAGGGTGTACGACTGTACACATATTTATACGTAATATTATATTGAGTAAAGTGACAGGGTGTACGACTGTCCATGTCAAAAGTTCAAGCCCCGGGAAGTGCTGGGGAATTATTCGTTGTCAAGTTCTAGAGATGTCATTTAGTCCACCCAATATAAATAGAAAATGTTCTATTATGGGTCATTACAAAAACAACCACTTAACAATCTCTTTAAGGGAAAAAAAACTAGTAAAGAAAGAAAGTATGGGCGAAATACAATAATTCATAAAACTATATTGCAGTGCAGTAGTACAGTGATTCTTAAGATGAAATTATCGCAGACAAAAAGTTGCAATTATGTATTCGACTTCATAAATTTATTGATTAGTTAAGTGTATGAGCAGTCTAAAGAAGACCATCTCCACAATAGTACCCGACCCACCACCACAATAGTACCCGACCCATTACCACAATAGTACCCGACCCATTACCACAATAGTACCCGACCCATTTCCACAATAGTACCCGACCCACCACCACAATAGTGCCCGACCCACCACCACAATAGTGCCCGACCCACCACCACAATAGTACCCGACCCATTACCACAATAGTACCCGACCCATTACCACAATAGTACCCGACCCATTTCCACAATAGTACCCGACCCACCACCACAATAGTACCCGACCCACCACCACAATAGTGCCCGACCCACCACCACAATAGTGCCCAACCCACCACCACAATAGTGCCCGACATACCACCACAATAGTACCCGACCCACCACCACAATAGTACCCGACCCACCACACTTTGAGAGTCAAGGTAGGATGTTTTCATTTATCTTCTGTCCTTCCACTGCGTGACAATGTTCCTTGAAAAGTTCTTGTCCACCTGTGGTCTAACTATGGATGGAATGTCTCTCTTCTCCTGACCAGTCGACCAGCAGCATTGATTTGGGAAAGAGAAATAATACCTGGTATTTAGTTACCTGCTGGATCAGGTGGAACCAAGTCAAGACGGTGAGAGATGTGTTGTGACCTCTCCCCCCCAACCTCTCTCTGACTTTCCCAGTCTCTCACTCCCACCACCCCCAGTCCCACCACCCCCAGTCCACCACCCCCACCTGATATTTGAGGCCGTTTGGTGGCTGTTTATTTAGATGGCCTATTGATAACAAATATATTGTGTTGTTTATGTGAATGGGCCAGACGCAAAGGTCGGCAGACTTGGTAGTTGTCCCTTACTGTAATCTAAGATTATTTTAGTGGCTAGGTGTCATTTTGTTGTAAATATATAGGCTGTTGTAGGGCTAGGTGTCATTTTGTTGTAAATATATAGGCTGTTGTAGGGCTAGGTGTCATTTTGTTGTAAATATATAGGCTGTTGTAGGGCTAGGTGTCATTTGTCATATATAGGCTGTTATACAGCCAAGTGTACGTGTAAAGTTGTTGCATATGTTGGTTATTTATTTTGTATTTTAGTCTATGATCAATTTGCTCCAATTAATATAGCTTCATTCATTGTACGTTATGGACTTTTTGAGCTAGAGTTCATAATTATTTATCATACCATGTGTAATATAAATCTTTGTCAATGGATAAGCTCATATTCAATGGTACTCTTAGTGTCGGTCACGAATGGTACAAGTTTGAGAACCACTAGACTAATACATCAACATTAAGAGTAGATTTGAAAGGATGTTCAATTCTTTATGAACTAACCAAAGTATTTAACGTCAGTAGAAGGTGCTGTAATAAGTACGTTGTTTGTCCGGTTGTTATACTATTGAAATGACTCAATCTTGTATGTTTGTTTATATTATTGATATCTTCTAATAGATCCATGAATTTCCGATAGTAGCAGATAATATGTAACACCAGACAACTGGATTGTTTCTATGGACATCTTCTAAACTGTTTCTATGGACATCTTCTACACTGTTTCTATGGACAACTTCTAAACTGTTTCTATGGACAACTTCTAAACTGTTTCTATGGACATCTTCTACACTGTTTCTATGGACAACTTCTAAACTGTTTCTATGGACAACTTCTAAACTGTTTCTATGGACAACTTCTAAACTGTTTCTATGGACATCTGCGAAACTGTTTCTATGGACAACTTCTAAACTGTTTCTATGGACATCTGCGAAACTGTTTCTATGGACAACTTCTAAACTGTTTCTATGGACATCTTCTACACTGTTTCTATGGACAACTTCTAAACTGTTTCTATGGACAACTTCTAAACTGTTTCTATGGACATCTGCGAAACTGTTTCTATGGACAACTTCTAAACTGTTTCTATGGACAACTTCTAAACTGTTTCTATGGACAACTTCTAAACTGTTTCTATGGACATCTTCTAAACTGTTTCTATGGACAACTCCTAAACTAGTTCTATGGACAACTTCTAAACTGTTTCTATGGACAACTTCTAAACTGTTTCTATGGATATCTGCGAAACTGTTTCTAGGGACATTTGCTGTACTGATTGTATATGAATCTGCCAAAATGTTTCTATGATTATCTGCATTATGGTTTGTATGAAGATTTGACGCTATGTTTCTAAAGGGAGATTAGTCTTATCGTTCCATATTGTACCCATATAACATAAACATAAACACTAACATACTTTCACTGAGCTGTTCTGTCCTGTTGACAAACTGTATAACAATTAGTCGTATAACTGTTACCAAGTAAATCACTATACAGTCATTTAGTGGCTGCCACAAAACGATTGCTGGCGACCCAAGTGCAGGTGTTAACTGTCAGGTGACGTCACATAACTGTCAAATGTCAAGGTCATTCCGGGCAATGATTTGACTTTAAAACAAAGAAACCTTTTTTTTTTCCCTCCTGTGTTTCGATTCATTGTATACTTGCCTTGGCATTTAATTTGATCCGTTAAATGATTCAACTCATCAACTCCACTCCCTGCTCAGCAGGAGTTCTGCCAGCCACATAGATTCGTCACCATGCAAAGTGTTGCGTTTATTTTGTTTGGTTTGAGATAAACCATCTGGGGGCGTTCACTGGCTCGGGGCGCCAGTCGATAAGGAGGCGCTGCCTGTAACGTTTTATTTATGTATAGAAATAAGACCTATATGAAATATATACAAGTCAATAGTGGAATCTGAAAATAGACAGAGAAGAACAATCATCCTACAAGTCAATAGTACAATCTGAAAATAGAGAAGAAGAACAATCATTCATGTTCATGGGTGAATAACTATAACTACAATCACACAATCTGCAAGCATGTAGACATTTTTTTGTGTTATTTCATCGTTGCATGTTTTTTTTTAAAAGTAGATCTATATGCTGTTAATCTATATTCTGTTAATCTATATTCTGTTAATCTATATGCTGTTAATCTATATTCTATTAATCTATATGTTGTTAATCTATATGTTGTTAATCTATATGCTTGTAATCTATATGTTGTTAATCTATATGTTGTTAATCTATATGCTTGTAATCTATATGTTGTTAATCTATATGTTGTTAATCTATATGCTTGTAATCTATATGTTGTTAATCTATATGTTGTTAATCTATATGCTTGTAATCTATATGTTGTTAATCTATATGTTGTTAATCTATATGCTTGTAATCTATATGTTGTTAATCTATATGTTGTTAATCTATATGTTGTTAATCTATATGTTGCTAATCTATATATGTTGCTGATCGATATGTTGTTAATTTATATGTTGATAATCAATGTTTATTTATTATCTCCATTAATTATCTCTACACATTCATGATATCAACAGAAGTGTACAGCTTTCAAACTTTTTTTTAAATTACCGAAAAAAAAGTTCCCTTAACCCTTACGGGCCATCGGGGCAGATGAAGTGTAGAATTCATCTGTTTCTATAACCTTGGCATATGAAGGGGTTATGTGGTTAGCACAACGCCCAGCCGCCTTTAATCCCCGGTCGACAGTCGAGCGCTCTACACCGCACGACCACCCGTCCCCATAAATTACCGAGCAGAAGCTAATTTAGGATACGCGCCAAGGGCTCTGACTTCAGATGGGCCATACAGAGCCACAATGAGTACATCTTATGATGACTCTCTTTTATTAAAGGGGATCAATATTTTCTCCTGCACCCGGGACCTCAAACCAAAGTCCGACACTGTAGCCGAGCTGATTCTCACAGAGTCGTAGGCCACAATAACTTGGTGCGTCACTAAATAATGGGAAGGTGTTGGTCCATGGCTGGTGGTTACATTTATTGTTAGCATATAGATATATACATATATTAAATCCTTTAATCTTACTTTTACATTTAGATTTTTATTAAATCAGGTGTCACCAAACTACGTCCCGTGGTGGGTCTGATCCGGCCCTGAGGTCAGTTCATTAGTCCCGCAGACAGTACTGAAACTACTTGATACAGACATACACTTTGAAACGGTTGAAATAACTATGTGTTGGTCTTTCACTTACCTGGCCCTCTGTTGAAATTATTTCTGTTTTAATCACTTAGAAATATTTTATTAGTGCGAAGTGAATCTTACTGTGAAACAATGAGAAGGTTGTTCTAGAACAAGGGTGGGCAAACAATGAGAAGGTTGTTCTAGAACAAGGTTGGTCACACTTTTTGAATCGCGGGCCACTATGAGCTCTTAAATTTCACAGAATGGCCGGACCTGAGCAGATGATAAATAGTACACATGAAATGTTGACGTCATGAAAGGGACCAATGGGAGAGAAGGGTGCGGACCAGATCAAACAGTCTGAAGGGCCGCACGCCCCCCCCCCACCCGCGGGCAGTGGTCCACCCCCGGTCTATTTTTGAATGTACGTAGATCTCTCTGATAGTACAGTAAATTATTAGATCAACAAAACACTGCCACAATCATGATGATCCACACGTCATAGTGAACGTATGTGGCCTACAGGCTGTACGCTCCACACGTCTTTGTGAAAGTATACGACCATGTGGCTGTACGCTCCACACGTCTTTGTGAAAGTATATGACCATGTGGCTGTACGCTTCACACGTCTTTGGGAAAGAATATGACCATGTGGCTGTACGCTCCACACGTCTTTGTGAAAGTATATGACCATGTGGTTGAACGCTCCACAAGTCTTTGGGAAAGAATATGACCATGTGGCTGTACGCTCCACACGTCTTTGTGAAAGTATATGACCATGTGGCTGTGCGCTCCACACGTCTTTGCAAAAGTATATGACCATGTGGCTGTACGCTCCACACGTCTTTATGAAAGTATATGACCATGTGGCTGTACGCTCCACACGTCCTTGTGAAAGTATATGACCATGTGGTTGAGTTTTCCACATGTCTTAGTTAAACCATGTGACCATGCTCCAAACATCTTAGTGAAAGTATGTGGTCATGAAGCTGTAAGCTATGTGTGGTTCGTACAAGTCAGCACTTATATCTTAAATCAATTGATTCATCTATCAGTATCGAAAGACAGAGTTGTATTGCAAATATATGACATGTTAATTTTACAATATGCTACTATACATTACTTAATGTGTTCTATTTCATTTTATTATATTTCATTAACAAAGCTAAAAACATTTGGCAGTATACTTAATTCTTGTTCTCCAATAGAACAATGACATTACATTTCCCAATGTCATTACACACTAAGTGACGTGAATTGCCGAGTCATGTGACATATGAGTCATATTTTCATTTGTGATATTGTTAGCGGATTTATTACATAATTACACACAGACCAAACACACGAATGTTGATACTGATATTGGGGAGTTAGAAATTGGTTGTAGTGCGAGTGAGTGAAGTAGAATCTGCTTGGGTCACCACTACTCACCACGACCTTACAGTACAAGTCAACATCAGTTATCGCTGGTTCTGGAAGCTAGGTCTGTAAGTTGTTCATCTCGTAACTCCATTATGCATTGAGTTGTACAAATATATCAAGTAATTTCAGTTTGTATGTTCATCTTGTTATAAATATATCTAGTAATTTAAGTTCATATGTTCATCTTGTTATAAATATATCTAGTAATTTAAGTTCATATGTTCATCTTGTTACAAATATATCTAGTAATTTAAGTTCATATGTTCATCTTGTTACAAATATATCTAGTAATTTATATTCGTATGTTCATCTTGTTACAAATCTATCTAGTAATTTATGTTCGTATGTTCATCTTGTTACAAATCTATCTAGTAATTTAAGTTCATATGTTCATCTTGTTATAAATATATCTAGTAATTTAAGTTCATATGTTCATCTTGTTATAAATATATCTAGTAATTTAAGTTCATATGTTCATCTTGTTATAAATATATCTAGTAATTTAAGTTCATATGTTCATCTTGTTACAAATATATCTAGTAATTTAAGTTCATATGTTCATCTTGTTACAAATATATCTAGTAATTTATATTCGTATGTTCATCTTGTTACAAATCTATCTAGTAATTTATGTTCGTATGTTCATCTTGTTACAAATCTATCTAGTAATTTAAGTTCATATGTTCATCTTGTTATAAATATATCTAGTAATTTAAGTTCATATGTTCATCTTGTTACAAATATATCTATTAATTTAAGTTTTATATGTTCTACTCAATACATTATGTACACACGAGATAAACATAAGAGCTTAACTTACTATATATATCTGTACAACTCAATACATTATGTAGTAACAAGATGAGCATACATGTTGTTACGTGTTTCTTTAAGTGGGTCAAGTATAGGTTGTTACATGTTTCATTAAGTGGGTCAAGTATATGTTGTTACATGTTTCATTAAGTGGGCCAAGTATATGTTATTACATGTTTCATTTAGTGGGTCAAGTATAGGTTGTTACATGTTTCATTAAGTGGGTCAAGTATAGGTTGTTACATGTTTCATTAAGTGGGTCAAGTATAGGTTGTTACACTGTTTCATTAAGTGGGTCAAGTATATGTTATTACATGTTTCATTTAGTTAGATCAAGTATAGGTTGTTACATGTTTCATTTAGTGGGTCAAGTATAGGTTGTTACACGTTTCATTAAGTGGGTCAAGTATAGGTTGTTACATGTTTCATTAAGTGGGTCAAGTATAGGTTGTTACATGTTTCATTAAGTGGGTCAAGTATATGTTATTACATGTTTCATTTAGTGGGTCAAGTATAGGTTGTTACATGTTTCATTAAGTGGGTCAAGTATAGGTTGTTACACGTTCCATTAAGTGGGTCAAGTATAGGTTGTTACATGTTTCAGATCAAAGGAAAGGTACGATTTATAACAAGTGTCAACAACAGACTCACCCAACCCATCCATCATCCATTCGGACACAGAAGATTAAAATGTGCGGCTCACCCATAAATTCAAGTCATGTCCATTGATGAGGAGAGTGGCAAAGTTTGGCCCAGTGGTAATGACCCACTGTGTCAACTCATTCATCTACCATCCATGTTGAGTAAATCAAGTACTTGATACCATTCCGATTAACTGACCCCACAGGAGCAAGACAGGCAACAAATCAACCATTGCTCCACTGGTCAGCTCTTATAAAACACGTCCCCCTACCCCCTCCCCCTTACCTAGAACATCTTCATGGCGACCCCCACCCTCAACCTTCAACTCCCAACCCGTCCCCCACCCTCGCATCTTTTTTTTTTAAACTGCCATACTGTTATACAAACAACTCCCCCCTCCTTTCCCGTCTCCTTTACTCAGTCATCTGACTAGCTCTTGGTCATTACATCAGTCACTTTATATTTTTTTTGTGTGTCCAGTCATCCCTGGACACTAATGGCCTACCATTGACCCATTGCCCACCAACTGTGTGATACAGCTTTATACCCAGACGTTTTGTCTCATGAATATCAGCAGCGAGCTATTCTAGCATACATACTGGAGATGAGCTCTAGACTGGGCGCTCATTAAAATCGCTGAAACTTTTTTTAGACCGTAGATCAGACTCTAAGATTACACAAAATTTATCTCCTCCCAACGTCTCCCAGCTCCCAACACTGTAATGTTGCTTTATTTTTTTTCTTTTACAGGGGAAGTAAGAGATTGGTGATGATCAAACAGGAGGAATAACTCTAGCGAATTGATCCTATCATTAGAAAACTTGGAGAGAGATGTTTTGATGTACAATATTTATATTCACAGAACCAAGTCATATATATTTTTTAAAGCATGGATATATATTACATTCATGCTTAGTAAAAAAATTGTAAGCAATAACAACTATATGTTTACAAAAGTAAAGGCATTTAAAAGAAATAATTGCCTTTTTTAAAAGTTTATTTTATCTTACGACGGCGGCTAATTGCGATCCCCAGAGACGCTAGAGGCTCTACGTTTTATCTTAGTGCGCCTCTCACGGAGCCACCCGTCCCCCCTCCGCCAGTGTTATGTAGTTACTTTATAGAACTAAATATTGATACATATAGAACGTTGCAGCTCTGTAAAGTATGGACTGCTGTATAAACAATTGGGCCGTAGGCGTGGTCTCACTTGTTCTACTAGATTAGTGTGGTCTCCCTTGTTCTAATATATTAGTGTGGTCTCCCTTGTTCTCATAGATTAGTGTGGTCTCCCTTGTTCTAGTATATTAGTGTGGTCTCCATTGTTCTAGTAGATTAGTGTGGTCTCACTTGTTCTACTAGATTAGTGTGGTCTCCCTTGTTCTAATATATTAGTGTGGTCTCCCTTGTTCTCATAGATTAGTGTGGTCTCACTTGTTCTACTAGATTAGTGTGGTCTCCCTTGTTCTACTAGATTAGTGTGGTCTCCCTTGTTCTAATATATTAGTGTGGTCTCCCTTGTTCTAATATATTAGTGTGGTCTCCCTTGTTCTAATATATTAGTGTGGTCTCCCTTGTTCTGATATATTAGTGTGATCTCCCTTGTTCTGATAGATTAGTGTGCCCCAAACTGACATGGCAGGATTTTGTTGATATATGTATATAACTACTCTCAAATAACGGATACACGCAGTGTAAGAAACCCATCCCGTCCAGTGGACGAAGTTTACGGTTCGATACAAAAATATTCGAAAGTATCAATAACTGATTTTTTCAAAATAGAAATCAATAACGGATAACAATGTATGAAGTCAAAGAGTCTAAACCACTGGACTTAGACCACAAAATAATCTTTAACAGACACAAATATTTTATTTTCTGTGCACACACAATAACTGAAGCAGCTCAAAAATCAATAATTCTAGCATTGTAACAAACAACTTACTGCGATGGTTTATCCCACATAAAGACAAAAAAGGTTTATCATTGTAACAAACAACTTTCTGCGATGGCTTATCCCGCATAAAGACAGAAAAGGTTTGAACAAGAACAGTTGCCCTGAGGGCGTCTGCTTCAATCGACATGAAATATTACAACCATTCAACTATTAGTGCTCTGTATATTGTCAAGTCTGTCTGGCTTCAAACAGGATGAAATCTGTGCACCGTTAGATTCTAAGGCACTGGTTTTCAATGTGTCGGGGTCACGAAGACTTTACATTTTCCCCAGTGGGTCGCTACTCGGCAGGCGTAAAAGTTTGAGAATCACTGTTTTAAGTGAACTCAGGTGATTATGTTCACAGATTGATCAGTAGCATTTTTATAGAACCATCAACAAATCAGTATGAGGTAGGTATGCAACTGACATTTGTACAGCAGTTTCAAGTTTAAAACATCAGTATATATTTAGTACGAAACTAACTTTTGTGTAGCAACTTCAAAACATCAGTACATATTTAGTACGAAACTAACATTTGTGTAGCAACTTCAAAACATCAGTACATATTTAGTACGAAACTAACATTTGTGTAGCAGCTTCAAAACATCAGTACATATTTAGTACGAAACTAACATTTGTGTAGCAACTTCAAAACATCAGTACATATTTAGTACGAAACTAACATTTGTGTAGCAACTTCAAAACATCAATACACATTTAGTACGAAACTAACTTTTGTGTAGCAACTTCAAAACATCAGTACATATTTAGTACGAAACTAACATTTGCGTAGCAACTTCAAAACATCAGTACATATTTAGTACGAAACTAACATTTGTATAGCAGCTTCAAAACATCAGTACATATTTAGTACGAAACTAACATTTGTGTAGCAACTTCAAAACATCAGTACATATTTCGTTCGAAACTAACTTTTGTGTAGCAACTTCAAAACATCAGTACATATTAAGTACGAAACTAACAATTTTCTTTCTGTTTATCTAAAGGAAGTTATTGGTTACGTGATTCAATAAAAAGAGTTCCTTTCCCCTGGCGGCTCACAGAATAAAAGAATGGAAAGGGAAACGGTCGCCATTTAACCAAACGCGCTGGAAAATATATTTCTATTTAGAAAGAGGAAGGCCATCTTATCTGGCGTACTGTTCAGATCTCTAGGGAACTGTGTCCATATAACAGAATTATATTGACAGGTTTCTTCAGGGAGAAGTTATCTCGTAAATCAATTGCATAAGAATGTCATATTATTGTCATTGTATGGCGGAGAGTCGGCTAGTTGGTCTGGACAGGAATGACTTTGATCTATTTATAGAACATGAAACTATGAAGGCTGGAGTCAATACATATATTTCTGTTAAAAGAACAAAAGAAATTAGTTTGCACTGCAGTAACTTTATGTGGCATACCATCTTTAGAAAAAAAAATGAAAGTTAATTTGTTTGATGTTAGAATAGAGGCGAGTTATAGAGTAGAGAAAGGTTGAAGCTAAAGAGTAGATAGAGGTTGAAGCTAAAGAGTAGATAGAGGTTGAAGCTAAAGAGTAGATAGAGGTTGAAGCTAAAGAGTAGAGAGGTTGAAGCTAAAGAGTAGAGAGGTTGAAGCTAAAGAGTAGATAGAGGTTGAAGCTAAAGAGTAGAGAGAGGTTGAAGCTAAAGAGTAGAGAGATAAACTTTTGAAAAAGATCAGTCGGAGAGGAAGTCCTTGTCTAAGTTTAGATTGTAACATCAATCAAGACGCACAATAAACATCATATTGAACTTGAAATTGATTGGATCATAATTCATGAATTGTATTTGTTGTAATAATATATTGCGCTACGTCGCAGACGCAACCATCAAAAATGCCTGTCACAATTGAACATAACCATTAGTACGTTACAGTAGAATAATGATAGGTTTCTTCCAGTCTACCTTTGCGTAATTTAACAATGGATAGAGTTTGACGGCAAATTAAGTCTATAATATTTTGATGTTTTTTTGTTTGATCGTTTCTACAATGAGGGTAATAGTGTTTCAATCTGGGTCTAACAGTTTCGTTAAATCAAATAACAATTCTATATTTGTATAACCTTAAGTATTATTGTTTACTTTTTAGTGCATTTTAATTGAGACCTATTAAAAAATGTACTATTTTATATTTTTAGTGTCAAAAGTATTTCTCTTGTTGTTCATGTTTGTATAGTTGATATAAAGTAATCATTAACACCATGTAACAAAGTTTTGCAGAAAATATGCTTGGCTGCATTTTTCAGTGTTTCTTTATGAAACCAGATGTGCTGTTTTCAAAAAATTAATCTATTTTATCATAACATCAACGGTTTAGACTCCAGACACAAAAAAACAAATAAAAGTTTGGTTAAAACACAATTCACTAAATTGTTTAGTGCTAGTAATTAGAAATTGCTCAATGCAAATACGAAATAATTTTTTTTAACAATTGAACTAATATTGGAATCAATTATTAAGAATTCAGAACACATTTCACTATGATGAAACTAGGCAAACAATTCTAAAAGTGTACATTTTAACGCTTCTTTCTCTTGTGAAGGGAATCATCATCTCTAACCAAACCCCAGATGTAGTCTCCCATCATTGCTTCGTTCCACCTTCCCTGACGTGATTGCATGGATATCTCCTCTACATCGACAGATGGAATTGTGATGGGTAAACGTTCATCGTGTGACACTGGTGCGATGAAAGACGGGATATTCGGATACACCAGAGCTTTTTTGTCTACTTGCTTCTTATATTTTAAAAGTCCACCATACATAAGTAGCAATCATCTAGTTGGTTGGTAGGTTCCCTCCATATTCTAGGGATGACCCCTGCTGGACCAGTGATGGATCCGTAATGGACCCATTCTGGACCTGTGCTGGACTTCTGCTGGACCAGTGATGGACCGTGCTGGACCCGTGCTGAGCCCTGCTTGACCCATGCTTGACCTATGCTTGACCAAAGCTTGACCCGTGCTGGACCCATGCTAGACCCGTTCTGGACCAGTGCTTGACCGTGCTGAATCCATGCTGGACCTATGCTGGACCCAAGCTTGAACCGTGCTTGACCATGCATGACCTGTGCTTGATCCGTTGTGCCTACTCGCCGGTCCGGGTACCGGGCCTTTGATAACTAGTCATATAAACATAACAAAAAATAGTAATCAGCTTCGGACACCATCAGATTGATTAATTTTACTCGAACGTTTCATAAAAGTCATCGATAATAAACAAGTGTTTAAAATTTTTAATCGATTATGCTTCGACAAGTTAGTGAATATTGATTTTGAGTTACTAAAAAAAACACAGCTTCCTTCTTTAGATAAAACAGAGCGTCCAGACAAGTGATTTAAATGAATGCCTATATATATATATTTACTGAACTTTGTACTCTGTGGGTACTTTAGTCACCGAGTATAAAATATTTTTGGTTTACGTGATATTTTTACACGCCTTTTTTAATACTATGAGATGACCAACTACTAGTACTAATCAACTATTATCTAGGTCAGTGTCGGCCATCCAAGATGCCGACGAGAGCAGCAGTTTATTTTTAAAAGTACAATAACGAGAAATAACAAAATCAATTGAACAGGATCAAATGAGTTTAGTGAAACAATGAGATAATAGAAACTGAATTAGACTCCGTGGGAACCGCACTAAAATGACCGAAATAGAACTATACAGCTGGAAGAGCCTAGAGCACACAGCTGGCAGAGCAACATATAGCTGGAAGAGCTGCATACTGATTGAAGAGCCACACACAGCTGGCAGAGCCACACACAGCTGGCAGAGCAACATATAGCTGGAAGTGCTGCATACCGATTGAAGAGCCACACACAGCTGACAGAGCCACACACAGCTGGCAGAGCAACATATAGCTGGAAGTGCTGCATACCGATTGAAGAGCCACACACAGCTGGCAGGAGGCCTTACACACAACTGGCAGAGCAACCCCCACCATAGCTGGAGAGTGCCGCGTCGTCATTAAGTCGCCAAATCTCGTGCTGATTCCGGACCCCATCCATTACGCCCCCCCTCCATTCCCTGTATCCGGTCCTGTACAGATGATCAATCAGACCTACAAGTAGAATAATGTCTGGCACAATTAAAACAAGTGCCATTTGTTTATGGCCCATAAAACATGTATGGCCGCCTGCATGTTAAATCACAAGCTGAATCACAGACCACCACAACACACCGACGACATCAACGATTGTGCTTTTGCCATATAGAGAGAAGAAGAGATTAAATTACTCAAGTAATCCATCTTTGTCAAGCCTTCGAGCTGCACTTGGATCCCACTTGCTTCAAGATCAGCTCGATACCTAACAAAAAAAGTCCACCAAAACAAAACCAGCCGTATCGATTGGTTGATCAAGCCCTATTGTTGGTCTACTCTCTGTTAACTAGGTCCTAACTACATAATTGTTTCTTTTGGTCAGGTGGACGGGAGTTGTTGAGAAAAAAATAATCTTCGGACCCAGCAGCGACGGTTCTGTTACACCTAATTGCTGAGGCCAAATCAGTGTCGAACCTTGTAGTAGTAGTAGTAGTGAAAAACAATGAGTAGTACGTGAGTAGCCTGAAAATACGGCCTAGTGAGTCAGTCTCAAGATTTGAAACAGTTATTTCTAAAGAGAGAAACTAGAAGTTGGGATTACACCAGTGAAACTAACTCCGTGTGTATGTCCGTGAGTCACTAGACATCGAATGCTTGCGAGGCCCCCTCTTCTAATTTTTTTTTCAATAACAACTGTTACTATTAATGCTAAATGTAAATTGCGAGGGCCCTGCCAGGCGCGGGGCCCAATTTGGAGCAATCTGTCAAATCGGCCTAACGCCCGCCCTGCATTAGTGGGGCGAGTTTCAGATGGGCCGAGATGGAATGTTAATCTATAATTTAAAAAAAAAATCGAGAATATATAACCTGAATATTAAATAAACGTTTACTTATATACTATCTGTGCTAGCTGCATCCGGCATAGATATTTACAACAGTTCATTTACTGGTTATCACTATAATAACAAGGATCTATTAATCTTTATCATAAGAGTTGTTTTTTTTCAAAAATATTTATCGAATCGAGACGTAGGTTATAAGCCATTCATCTTTAAACAGGAAACAGTATTCTTACTTTCGATCTTCAACAGACAGATGTGAGAAGTACATTATTTATATAGATACGTTACAAAGATAAAAGTTTATGAATCTGCAAAGTAAAAATTCAAATGTTTATAAGCTATCAATGACACCTCTTTTTTATTTATTTATAGTTGTTCTACTTAGCTGGTGGCTCACGAAAAGTGGGTCAACGAAGTGTGAAAGTTTGAGAAGCCGTTTAACAGCATTATGTGCTGTACTAGCTGTGCAGCCTAGCACAGCAGATGCAAGTAATGCAGGAATAGATTTAACTGACAACAGGCTGAGATGTTGACGACATAGACCATAGCAATAGCAAAACGTTCATGAAGACCAAAGATAGATAAACTTAAATCAATATTAAATACTTAAAATACTTAAAGAGACATTCACTTATTAACAAATGTTTTTTTTTACTTGCTCCCCCCCCACCCCAAGAGTGATACTTTTATACCATTCTTAAATCCTCCATGTAAAAAGTGAACGATTCCATATAGGAGACAGACCGAAAACAATAAAGTATAAAATACAATCATATACACATTTTTTTTTTAATTTAATATTCAACTTAACTACAAAACCTAATTCAATCGCAAAACTTATATCTTACTGTGTTGACATTCACACAAAACAAACTAATTACCTGTCAATAAATGTTGTACTAATTTGACGTTTCAACTTCCAGCAATGAGAACAACCAATGAAAAAAGAAATGAAAAACACCTGGTCAGTCAGGATGGTCACGTGGGGCCTGCCCCTTGATTTAAATCGGCCCTGAATGTATGTAAGACACTGAAATGCACAAAGCTAGAATCAATGACTGCCACTCTGAACTGGTACTAGCTGTTTATAAATTTGAGATTCATTGTTGATATATAAGTTTGCAGTGAAAGATTTACAAGACTTTGTAAGGTCTAACTGTCCTGCCTTGACCCTTCGACGACCTCTCACCGTGACCTTATGTGAACTCGCTTTGATTTATCTGTGCTTGTTTGTAACTGTGATCTATTTCGGAAGAAGATCATACCAGATCAGACATTTTGATTGATGTCAGTGGGACACAGTGATCAGTTCTGATTTGACGGTACGATACATACAACACAAGTACAACAATGATGGACATTATTGGCTTATTAGCGTTTGACTATTTGTGTTTATTATTGAAAATGATCTCAATTCATTTTGTAGGTAATGAACCCCCCCCCCTCCCTCACATGCTCTCTCTCTCACACACACACAAAAAGATGTATTCAGGTCGCAATGTTTGCGTTTATTTTCTTAACGAATTAAAAATGTAAGCTGTTAAGGAATGTGTTCGTGTATCCCTACATCCAAGTTGAAATAATCTAATCTAGAGATATCTCTGATTGGAATGAACCGGTCCTGTTTACAGAGTATGATTTTAAGTCAATACTTAGTCATAGAATAGGTCCAGCTAGTGATATGTTATTACTTAGTCTTATAGTCGTCGACCATGGGGAGTAGAACAAGTTTTAATAACCAAATTAAATACAATAATTGTTTCATCACAACTTTATTGAACTATTATTTAAATAAAAGGACATGATCAAATAAATGTGTGATTGTTAATTGTTTACTTCAGGCGTGGGTCATCCAATGGCTTTAAAAAATGACCTGCTTCCGGTTATTTTATTGAGACTGTTGAAAAACAAGTCATTTTGTTCACATTGTGGGGGAGCTGGCGATCGTGTCACGTGTCAGTATATAAACTTTTAATGGGACATAACTAAAAGCTAAAAATAGGTCATCTGTATGTGACCAGAGTTAAGATAAATTTAAAACATCATGGCCAGATGTTGTAGGTCAGATACACAAACATGGGGAGCTGGGAGTTGTAGAATCACCGCAGTGATAGAGTTATAAACTTTCCAGACATTAAGTTAAATTTTTCTATCTATCTATCTATCTATCTATCTATCTATCTATCTATCTATCTATCTATCTATCTATCTATCTATCTATCTATCTATCTATCTATCTATCTATCTATCTATCTATCTATCTATCTATCTATCTATCTATCTATCTATCTATCTATCTATCTATCTATCTATCTATCTATCTATCTATCTATCTATCTATCTATCTATCTATCTATCAATTTATTTATTTTAGAGTTGAAAGAGAAGGGAGGGGGGAGATAGGGATATATACATATAAATGGACAGAGAACGAGGGAGAGAAAGAGATGTATAGAGGGAGAGAAAGAGATGTATAGAGGGAGGGAGAGAGAAAGAGGGGGGAGGTGGAGGTGGAGAGAAACACATTTGTTAATTAGGCTGAGCCAGGTATCACTAAACGTGTCCAAAATTTCAGCCTATACAGCCATCCAGATATAGTCAACCAGGTACAGCTAACCAGGTACAGCTAACCAGGTACAGCTAACCAGATAAAGCTAACCAGTAGAATGGAAATTCAAGCCTCCAAGCCACCATATGAATGTATCATGAGAAAAATGATTTTTAGACCTTTTTTTTTTTTTTTTTTTTTTTTTTTTTTTTTTTTTTTTTTTTTTTTTTTTTTTTTTTTTTTTTTTTTTTTTTTTTTTTTTTTTTTTTTTTTTTTTTTTTTTTTTTTTTTTTTTTTTTTTTTTTTTTTTTTTTTTTTTTTTTTTTTTTTTTTTTTTTTTTTTTTTTTTTTTTTTTTTTTTTTTTTTTTTTTTTTTTTTTTTTTTTTTTTTTTTTTTTTTTTTTTTTTTTTTTTTTTTTTTTTTTTTTTTTTTTTTTTTTTTTTTTTTTTTTTTTTTTTTTTTTTTTTTTTTTTTTTTTTTTTTTTTTTTTTTTTTTTTTTTTTTTTTTTTTTTTTTTTTTTTTTTTTTTTTTTTTTTTTTTTTTTTTTTTTTTTTTTTTTTTTTTTTTTTTTTTTTTTTTTTTTTTTTTTTTTTTTTTTTTTTTTTTTTTTTTTTTTTTTTTTTTTTTTTTTTTTTTTTTTTTTTTTTTTTTTTTTTTTTTTTTTTTTTTTTTTTTTTTTTTTTTTTTTTTTTTTTTTTTTTTTTTTTTTTTTTTTTTTTTTTTTTTTTTTTTTTTTTTTTTTTTTTTTTTTTTTTTTTTTTTTTTTTTTTTTTTTTTTTTTTTTTTTTTTTTTTTTTTTTTTTTTTTTTTTTTTTTTTTTTTTTTTTTTTTTTTTTTTTTTTTTTTTTTTTTTTTTTTTTTTTTTTTTTTTTTTTTTTTTTTTTTTTTTTTTTTTTTTTTTTTTTTTTTTTTTTTTTTTTTTTTTTTTTTTTTTTTTTTTTTTTTTTTTTTTTTTTTTTTTTTTTTTTTTTTTTTTTTTTTTTTTTTTTTTTTTTTTTTTTTTTTTTTTTTTTTTTTTTTTTTTTTTTTTTTTTTTTTTTTTTTTTTTTTTTTTTTTTTTTTTTTTTTTTTTTTTTTTTTTTTTTTTTTTTTTTTTTTTTTTTTTTTTTTTTTTTTTTTTTTTTTTTTTTTTTTTTTTTTTTTTTTTTTTTTTTTTTTTTTTTTTTTTTTTTTTTTTTTTTTTTTTTTTTTTTTTTTTTTTTTTTTTTTTTTTTTTTTTTTTTTTTTTTTTTTTTTTTTTTTTTTTTTTTTTTTTTTTTTTTTTTTTTTTTTTTTTTTTTTTTTTTTTTTTTTTTTTTTTTTTTTTTTTTTTTTTTTTTTTTTTTTTTTTTTTTTTTTTTTTTTTTTTTTTTTTTTTTTTTTTTTTTTTTTTTTTTTTTTTTTTTTTTTTTTTTTTTTTTTTTTTTTTTTTTTTTTTTTTTTTTTTTTTTTTTTTTTTTTTAAGATACAAAGCTAACCAGATACAGCTAACACAGAAAAATAAGAACCAATATAGATGGTTAAAGGCTACAAGCCGCCGGCAGCTTCTCGCCCCTTTACCCGCCCCCGACATCCCCTTTCTGTATCTTATACTGTCAACTTCCTGTACACTGTAACAAGATGTTCCATTGGTCAGTTCAAGTTGCTCTCTTAGCAACACATTTATCGGTGCCGTCCAAGGCTACTGGTCAGTTGTCCACTGAGTGCCATACGTTTAAGTCCCCTTTTTTTGGACTGAACTTAAAAAGGGCCCCAAAGTTCTGATTGCACAGGGCACCAGCAACGATAAATCCGGCACAGCATCGACATAATCAGGTTAAAAAAAAAATTCTCTGCCACATGAACTTATTTCAACTTTTCACTAAACCAGCTCTCGACCTGTGACCCTCCGACCTTAACCTTGAGTCATACAAGATTCTGACAACTCTCTTTAGTTACAGCTAATTTTTTTTCCCTTTTTGGTCAACTTGAGCCTAACCCACTTAGCGTCCAGCCGAAATCACATCAATAGTTCTTTATTTTTTTTTATCTTCACGGTCGTTTCTTTCACACAATCCGCGGTCAATTCTTGGAATCAAGGGGACATTACTCCCACCATTCAAAGTGAGTTGCACAGCCACGTGACTAGCATAATATCTTTCAAATTAGAACAAAAATGGAGGTGGGGGGGGGGGGAGTCACTTTTGGAAGAATTTTTGTTTTCATCGTTTGAAATCAAGACAGAAGTGGACTTTTATGTGCCTACATGTGGAATACATTCAAACTCATTTGAAAATTAATCCTAGCAATCAGGCACCGCGAGAGGAGGGTCAGGGGGTCGTTGCCAGGAGGCCGCATCTGTAAGGGGGCCCGGCCGCCCCGACCATGTCAATTCTTTCATGACTCGCAATGATATACTGCCCCTGGGGGCCCTTGTTGGCTCTCGGCGCCCCTGCTAGCAATGTCCATGTTCTGTCTAGTTGTTCCAAACAATGTCTCCATATAATTATCAAAATTGATACACTAATGAAATAAAACATGTGAAACATTAATGAATCATACTTTATGTGTCGTTTGATAAATCTGTCACGCAAGATGAGTTGTTGTTCATACCTTATTTCCACATTATTGTAAACAAAAAATTATATGCTTAATATTTTAGTGTTATAAGAATGAATTCAATTTACTTTTTTTTACAGTCTACACACTGAAATCGTTTTAAACACAGCACCTGTCTTATAATTCTCCCCCCCCCCCCCCCACACACACACCCATTGTGCACTACAGTCCAGCACAAAATATATGTACACGATTACACAAGACTTTAACTTACATAATGTTGACATTGAAAGTTACGAATCTGATCGGTTTTTTCCCCCCTTGTTAAACCAAATCAGAAGTTAATGTACTTAAACCTTGTCTGGTCTCAGCCTCACAACAAATTTAAGCATTGTCTGGTCTCTAAAATTTAACATTTCTGTTAGCCTCACAACAAATTTAAATTTTTTTCTTAAAAATTTATTTACTGAAAAACACAATGTAAAAAAAATGTGTCTCATTGTACTGATATTGCACTTCGACAATCAGAGTATGAGTAGAAGGCAGAGGCGTAACTAGGGAGGAGGAGGTCCAAATTCGAAAGTCCCCCCCGGGCCCCCAGCGTGAGGGGGCCCCCAATTTATTTTTACATTAAATATTAAGTACATTATCTCATGTCACGGTGTCGAAAGACACAATACAGCCCCCCCCCCCCAAAGAGGCCGATCCTTCCCGGCCCCCCCCCCCAAATCCCTAGGTTCGGCACTGGTAGAATAGAAGGCTCTTTATTACTTGACAAGAATTTCTTTAACACTAAAACTAAAATGTATATTGTGCTAACCAGTTCTAATTGTCTTCCCAGTTCAATCATTGCTAATTAGGTCGATGCCCTCCACCACTAGCAGCACCAGCAACCATCTCACCCCACCCACCACTACCACCACCCCCCACCACTACCACCACCCCCCACCACTACCACCACCCCCCACCACTATGGCTTTACCCACCACCACCACCACCCCCCACCACCACCACCACCCCCCACCACCACCACCACCCCCCACCACTCCCCTCACCCCCCACCACTACCACCACCACCCACCACTACCACCACCACACCGCTAGCATCACCAGCAACCACTAGCAGCACCAGCAACCACTAGCAGCACCATCTATAACTAGCCTGGTCCGCTGCTGCACGTTATCTCTGGTCTCAGTTTATATCACACTCACCGACAGGTGTCTCCCCAATCCCCCTTCTCACATTCATTGTATTCTTATCCAATTTGTCCAGATCAACACCTGACATGTGGTAGGGGGGGGTGGGGTTGGGGGTGAGGGGTGGAGGAGGGGGGGGAGAATGTTTACACCTCTTGTTGAGGTCTTCCAAACTGTACTCTAGACGTGAGTTGAACATCTTCAGAGGTCAGGGGTCAACGTGGAACTTCATTGTGGCCCACCTGCTGTCTGACAGGTTTACTTACTGGCATGCTGGGATACAGGAAGCTGTGATGGGGCAGGGAGGGGTTAGACTGGTAGGCGGGGAGGGTCTTAATTTTTTTAGACGGGCCTTAATAGTTTGTCAGGTGGGGGGGGGGGGGCAGGAATTTATCGCCGTCTTTGAAAATTTTGTTTTATTAAAGTTTACCAATTAGTTAAATTTGTATTTTATGATTTGATACGCACACACAGACATACACACCTTTCATACTTACAGTAAAATATAGCACATACTTCACACATGCATAAAACACATGCATGTAGCACGAATGACAGTCATACATGTAAACACCACTAGATATGAAATAAATGAAGTCACACATCCACGGTACCCGGACCTGTCGCGTCACCACTACACTACTGAACCTGCTTGATTATAAATACTAACAAGTCAATCTCTAACCTACGTGAAGTTTAAAGAACTTGTATCTGTAAAATATCAATATGCTAAACTATTTCAACGTAAATTACAAAAAAAAACAAAAAACAAAAGTAATAATAATTCCATTTCTATTTTCCAATTGTCGTAAAACAGACGTTTTCTGAAGCTTGTCTTTAGTTGACACAAGTTGTGGTCATTTAAATGGAGACTGACATGTCCAACAACATTCTTATTGTACAAGATCATTCCATTTTTTCGCTTGACCTCCCTTTGGCTCAATGGGCTGATGGTATATATAGCTCAAAGACGTTTTATGAAAGTAAGGCTTGACCAATGGTTGTCTGACCAGATCTTTTTTTTTGTCTTTGCATTATTTTTTACAATGGACAAGGCCATGTGATTGCTGATTAAATATACAGGTAGTAAATATATTATTGATGATCGATATATCGGTAGTTAATCTCCTCTATGATGTTGTTGATTTTGATTTTTCACAGGTATGGGTCATATTAATTTAAACCGTATGGACATTCTCTGAATGTTTAAAAATTTCATTTTTGAAATGTCATCTATTTTGAAATATCATCTATTTTGAAATATCATCTATTTTGAAATATCACATATTTTGACATTTCATATATTTTCAGGCTTTGATTCAATAATGATACCACCAGAGCTGCTCAATGTACTCCACAGGTTGAGGTTGTTTTATTTGTGTATGTACTGACAAGACTGGAAGACTGTGTACACACTGTAATAGAGAAACACTAAGAGATGCTAAGCAGATAGAACTGACAGTTAAACAAGAGTATGTATTTATATCTGCTGGGCATTGGACAAATAATCATGTTCGAGGGGGGGGGGAGGGTTGGAAGCGGCACAATTTTGATAAAGTTGGGATAGATCGAATGTCCAATTGCCCAACTTCTCTTTCTTCTCGTGGAGCCATGGGAGTTTGGTATATCGCCACAAAGATAACTCACGAGGAAGACCAAGATGTTTCTAATGTAAAATAAAACAAAGACAGATATTTTTAGACAGTGTCCATGTTTCCCCCCCCCCCGACAAACTCAGACTCAGGTTATTTCTACAAGTGAGACACAATTGTAACAATTTGACATTAGCTTTTTCAACAGCTGAGACACAAATGTAACAACTAGACTTTAATTTTATCTACAAGTGAGACACACATGTAACAATTTGCATTAGCTTTATCAGCAGCTGAGACACAAATGTAACAACTGGAGCCCCAATTTTATCTACAAGTGAGACACCCACGTAACAATTTTACATTAGCTTTATCAGCAGCTGAGACACAAATGTAACAGCTAGACTTTAATTTTATCTACAAGTGAGACACACATGTAACAATTTTACATTAGCTTTATCAGCAGCTGAGACACAAATGTAACAACTAGACTTTAATTTTATCTACAAGTGAGACACACATGTAACAATTTTACATTAGCTTTATCAACAGCTGAGACACAAATGTAACAACTAGACTTTCATTTTATCTACACATGAGACGCAAATGTAACAACTAAACTTAAATTTTATCAACAGCTGAGACACACATGTAACAACTAGACTTTAATTTTATCTACAACTGAGACACACATGTAACAACTAGACTTTAATTTTATCTACAACTGAGACACAACTGTAACACAAATGAGAATATTTCTTCCAGATGACAATAATTATATTTCTAGCTGTCGGAGATGTTTTTTGCCCCTCAGGCAATCCATTCTTAACCTATTGCCCCTTTGCTTGTTGGATATATGGCTTTCTTAACCTTCTATGCTAAGTGGGCTCTCAGAGCAGTAGAAGATGACAGGTCAGAAACATCACGTCAATCTGGACGGTATTTTCTGTTACTGGTTGACTGGAGGTGTACTAACAAATAAGTTTTTGTTACGTCTGTGGTACATACGTGTTACTAATTTTTTGTGTTAATGATACATTACTGATGTTGTGCAGATGTATAAATGAGTTGTAATAGATGTATTACTGGTGTAATTGTATTGATGCATTACTAAAGTATTATTGTATTGATGTTTTACTACAGTGTTATTGTATTGATGTATTACTATAGTGTTATTGTATTGTTACTGATGTGTTTTGTCTGAGTCTCTGTGCAGGATGTTGCATTTTTGTATACGGTCTATAGTGTATGTTACGTTTAGTATGTTGACAGTGTTTAGTCTATAGTGTATGCTACATTCATGATATGGGCGGTATATTGTCTATAGTGTATGCTACATTCATGATATTGGCAGTATATTGTCTATAGTGTATGCTACATTCATGATATTGGCAGTATATTGTCTATAGTGATGTTACATTAATGGGATTGGAAGTTTATTGTGTATATAATATGTTTTATAGAAGATTGGTCTTATATTTTCTATAGTATATGCTTCATTCATGATATTGACAGTATATTGTCCACAATGTATGCTATTTATCAACTACTTTTGAATGGCGCTGAGAAAAAAGTAAAAAAAAAAATAATTGAAAGTAAACCAAATAAAAGTAAACCAAATAAAAGTAAACCAAATAAAAGTAAACCAAATAAAAGTAAACCAAATAAAGTAAAACCAAATAAAAGTAAACCAAATAGTCCAAATATTATTCCCTGTTTTTTTTTTTTATTTACTTAGAAATATATCATCACATCTACTTATAGTTATACGATTAAGATGGATTATCAAGTGTCCACTTCAGATGGCCGTCTCGCTCAGTCTTGACCAATCAGCTGTTGATTACTAGATCTGGAGTCTCTATAGAAATATTTTTTTCTATTTTGAACTACTTTCTCTCGGCTATTTTACTTCATCCATTTCTAGCCTGAGTTCATTCCATGCCCATCTCAGACTGTATAACAACATCAAGTCTGACCTCGCTGGTCTAATCATCCCCTCGTCATTCTTTCATTGGACGTTATCATCCCAGCAATCAATCATACCCCCTCCCCCCCTTGCCCCCATTTCATTTGTCACTATTTTATACAATCATATTCTAGGAACTTGAAGTGGAATCAATCACACAGAAGATATCAATTATTTCATGCATTGAGTGGTGTGTCATTATTTTATACTATATATATATATATATATATATATATATATATATATATGTATTTAAAGGTGTATATTTATATGTGTATATATATTTGAGTGTACCAATAGTTCATTATGTACGGCTGGCCTCAGCTCATTAGAGGCCTCTAAAAATCTCCGTCAATCACCGCGAATCTGATAAAACCTAGTCACCAAGTCATTTTTTGAAAACTTTTCTACCCAAAAGGGCTAAATAAGTGTATGACCCTCTGACATTTGTTCTGGTTGCATCTCTCTTGCAGTGGATCTGATATATTGTAGGGGCATTACCATATGGTCTTGTCCAGAAGCCCCATTCGTATGAGAACCCAATGTTAATATATTCAAATTAAATTGATTTCAGCAAATGTCAAGTAGATACCAAACACATCTGTTAGTACAAAGACTCAAAGTGTCATGAAAAAAAATATCTTTGAAGTTTAAACCTCTAGTCAACGATCACACATTCAGTCAAATCTCACACATTCTGTCAACTCTCACACATTCAGTCAACCCTCACAATTCAGTCAACACTCACATATTCAGTAAACTCTCACACATTCAGTCAACTCTCACACATTCAGTCAACTCTCACACATTCAGTCAACTCTCACACATTCAGTCAACTCTCACATATTCACTAATATTCAGTCAACTCTCACACATTCAGTCAACTCTCACACATTCAGTCAACTCTCACACATTCAGTCAACTCTCATACATTCAGTCAACATTTATATTTGGACACACATCTGAAAGTATAGTTAGATGCTTGCGATGTACTTTGTAAAATGAAAGTTTCAAAAGTATCTGATTTTAAGTAGTATCAAAAAATAAGATCTAGTTATTTCCATAGAGTGCAACTGAAAAGTCATTAGATTTTTATTAATGGCTAGGAGAGGACAACTGGATTGTATATCACATGTAGAGCATGTGTCACATTTAGCCCCTTGTTTAAATCACAAACTGCATCCCTTCCTCTCCCCAACTCTCTACAATCTCCAGTAGGACGTGGTATTGTAGCACGGTCAACTTCAGTCAGACTCTCACTAAACTCATCCATCTATACTCTCCCCTTCTCTGTCCCCGTACAGACCACAGATACAGTTTGAATTCTGTTACATCAGTGGTTCTCAAGGTGTGGGGGCCGAGCTGATTTCAGTTGAGTCCCAACATTATTTATTTGAAATTAAAACCAATGCATCCATTTTTCTTTATGTACAGATGTGTCTCAAAAAGTAAACCATTTTCTATGTGGACCACTAATCGCAAATGTCTTGTGGCTTTAAAGAAAACCAGACAATTATTCAGACATTTCGTACCTGGAATATATACATTTAATTCTCAAAGTCCTGAAGTGGAACTCTGCGTGCAGCAAACACAAATTCAAGAACTTCCAGGAATTGTTCCGTTGTCCCTCTCCCCACCACGTAACTCTCTTTCATCTCTGACAACTTGATAGTTTTCTAAAGGTCGTTTCAATTGGATTGTCCCATTGACAGAGTAGGACATCAGGCTTCACAGTTTAAAGATTTTATTTCTTCTTCTGATTCTTTCTTCAGCTTGAAGTGACGTCTTCTGACTTGACGTCCCTATGAAATGTGTTGAGGCGTTCCAAAGATGGCCGACAGAGGTTCTAATGACAGGAAGTGAACTAAGTGGGGTCACGGTGATAGAACGTGGAGTGCCAGCATCTTCAGAGATTTACAGCAAACACTCCCATCTACATGTGAAACCCATCTGAAGTATTCCACCGTCTCTATACAAGAAACATTTGCAGGGGCATTAATAAATGAATTATCACTTTGAGTTATAGGGCTTTGATTTTTTTCTCCCCCTTCTTGCAGGTGACTTGTAACAACTCATATATCACAGGATCAATGAAAGTTGACATTTATGCCACACACAGACACACCAGTCTGCCCATATTTACATATGTATTTATACAGCAAATTAGAGGACCGGTGTCGACCAACATGTCAACAGTGAAGATAAATTTCTTGGATTTCCCGTTTATTACCAGTAACCGAAAGGAAAACGTTGAATTGCGTTGTGTGGATATTAGTTGGACCTGACTTAAACAAGTCGTTGTCGAGTTTGTATAAGTTTCTTCTATTTAGATTGGATATTTTTCGGTTTCTGTGATTACAGATAAATTACATCTCCAATTTTGTTATGAGAGTGACAATGTATTATACAGTTGGCTCGATGAATGATTTGTAATCTTGGCGTACAGGCTTACCATATTTGGTTAGTCACGTAATGTTATCAAGCTGATTGTATAGTAAAATATCCCTGAGACTATACAGACCATCGGGGTCAAATGATGAGAGGTCATCTGTTTCTGTAGTCACGGCTATTCTTTGGGGCTGTGCTGCTAGTCCAATGCCCAGCCGCCTTTAGTTTTTCCATCAAATATCGGGGTACCCATATGTAAGCTCGATGATGTAAGATCGTAATTCACCAGGGGTCGAACACGGGACGTTTCGGTTAGCAGTCGAGCGCTTTACCACACGTCCATAGTATAGTTAACTGATATTTACCACACGTCCATAGTATAGTTAACTGATATTTACCACACGTCCATACTATTGTTAATCGATATTTTATCATCTAGCCCGCACAGTAATATTAACAAACGTAATATTCTAGCTTACTGTCTGGAAAAGAAAGTGCGACCCCGTTAGCAGACCCCTCCCCCCCGTTCCCCTCCGACCTTGTTTAGTTCCACCTCTGTCAATAGCTATATATACCTATATTACTTTATAAGAAATGTAATATATACCAATCTACACTTATGGAAATGTGAATTTACAAAGATCATTCAAAGTGATAATGCTACTTATGAAGATATATTCTGTATCACGTTATAATTATTCAAAATGTGGTGTCATAACATTCTCATACATAGATACAATAGCACTGGCGGCGGAGCAGGGGGGGCAGGGGGGCAGCGGCCCCCCTAAAACCCCAAGGGGGCGGCGCCCCCCCACCCCCTTGAATTTTCAGTCTGCCCCCCCCTCCTAAAATTTTAACTTTTTAACTTTGTAATTCGATTTATTTCTTAAATTTAATATTTGAAAGAAATTATAATTAATTGACATTTTACAGTAATCACATTATTGAGAGTTGTTGTGGCATATTTTAAAACTAGTTGCAAGTACTCGGCTTTGCCCGGGTTTAAAATAATGTTTTCTGTTTATTTAAGAAGCGTAATTTGACGTTTAATTAAGATTTAAAATAAGACGCGTAAAAAAGGGTTTATTTGCATGCAATAAAAGGGTACATTTATCTTAAAGCAATGTGATACACAATTTTTTGCAGTTCTTTCTCTCTCCCTCCCTCCTCTCTCTGCCTCCCTCTCTCTCCCTCTTTATAGCCTCCATCCCTCCCCCTCTCTCTCCCTCCCTCTTTCCCTCCCTCTTTCCCTCCCTCTCTCCCTCTCTTAGGCATGACTGTATCAAAAGATGACAATTCCTATGGATGAAGGAATGGAATGTAATAATGTAGTAAGTAATGTGATATTTGGTTCCCCATTACCAGTCATATTTATAGTAAATTATTATGTGGTGAGAAGCTCGTAAAACCTGAAACAGGGAGTAAAAGTTTGCCAATTTTCATGTCTTTGATATCCAAAATAATTAATTACAATTAAACTACAAATTGAGATGGAACGAAACCTGTTTAAGAACCTTCCCCATGTAATTTTGTGTACGTGTACCCAGTGGCGCAACCAGCAAAAAGATGCTGGGGGGGCCCTCACATATTGAAAAAAGACAGTCTGACAGTCTTTTTTGTAACTTTATAACGTAAAGCATGTATTGATGATTTGGCCTGGGGGGTGGCTCAAGCCCCCTGCCCCCAGAGTTGCGCCACTGCGTGTACCCCATTTCACGTTATTTGGTTTGTCTGGATCTTGAGTTTTAAGGGAACAGACAGACAGATAGTAAATGCGTCCTATAAGTATTGAGAAGTATTGCCATCCTATCAAATGACGGCAAATGTAATTTTTAAAGTATCTGCAATTATTTATTATCTTTTCATAAATTGCCTTTAGTTTATTGAGTTTCCCGTTTCCGGTTTCATGTTGATCATCATTCATGATAATTATCAGTAATTTTCTGATCTAATGTCACTATTAAATTTGTAAACAAAATGACATTACAGATCTGTTGACGACAAAAGTGCTCAATGTTCATTTTAATTTTTTTTTTAATATATTATTATTTAATAATATCGATTAAATACTTGTACTTCAGAATTACTATATTCTGTTATTGAATTAAAGAGATTAAATTTGTCTTTCGGTCATATTTTGTCTTGCCTCTCCTTAAATTTTCAAGGGGAGCGCCACCCCTTGAATTTTAACCCCCCCTTAAAATATTTTGTTCCGCCGCCGGTGTACAATAACTTTGCACTTTATACACATATCAACATTCTCACATAAACAATATAAAACTTTTGCGAACACACATATCAACATTCTAACATATAAACAATATAGCACACTCTTAACACACATATCAACATTCTCACACATGAACAATATAGCACTCTGTATACACATATCAACATTCTAACATGTAAACAATATAGCACACTCAACACACACATATCAACATTCTCACACATAAACAATATAGCACTCCTACACACATATACAACATTCTAACATACACAATACCAACACTCTACACACACATATTAACATTCTCACACATAAACAATATAGCACACTCTACACACATATCAACATCCTAACATATAAACAATGTAGCACACTCTTAACACACATATCAACATTCTCACATAAAACAATATAGCACTCAATACCTTCCCATATCAACATTCTCACACATAAACAATATAGCACACTCCATACAACATATCAACATTCTCACACATAGTAAATATAACACACTCTTCATTCCATTATCAATAACTCCCCTTACCATGCGATATATTCGCCTTCTTTAATTATAGCCATGTGCCTATACCAGAAGTATTATCCTCACTGGCCTATCAACTCACTTCCGGTATTAATGCCAACGTCTACGTCTACCTTCTTAACACCTCACACACACCCCGACACACCCACATATATCCCAACCTAAAATACCCCAAGACTTGAAGCCAGGAATCCATATTTTTTTGCAATTTGGTCCTGAGCTGACCACTAAGGTCAAGTAGGCCGTCATCTCCTTATCCCAATCAGTGGTCAGTCGCACCAAGCCGTCCATTATAGCACCATTCATCTCTATAAAGTACTAAAGGAAACTCCCGTATATCTCCCCCTTAGCTGTCCGGCATGGACTAGCCATTGTCCGAATGTGTTTCGCTTTGTCCAGTCCTCCATCTCAATCAGAGAGATAGTCCTCATACATTATACAAAACATTATTCTTAATTACACCCCAGACCTCGTGAGTTGATTTCTCTTATGTTGACCGATCCTACTCCCTTCCCTCCCCCACCTCCACCCACTCCACCCAGCCACGCCCTCCCCCCCCAACCACCGATCACTGCTGGATACTATCAGAATAAGCTTTTGATATAATTTTATTTTTGCCGTTTTCGACCGATCTTTCTTTCTGTGTGCATATGTGGATATTGAGTATGAGTTGGTTCCTTCATCTGGTAGAGGAATGACATTAATCTACTCCATCGATCAAAATAGAATCACACATACATACATACGAACATACATACACACATTTATACATACACTAACATTAGGCTGATGTATACGTTCAGATTGTAGTTGGTGGACATGTCATGGATACACAAAAATAAGCATAATTTAGACAGACAGACAGACAGACAGACGGACGGACAGACGGACCGGACAGATAGAACAGACGGACAGACAGACAGACGGACAGACGGACGTGTGTCAGATAGACAGACGTGACAGACAGACAGACAGACGGACAGACGGACGGGCAGACAGTGAAGGAAGAGAGGAGACGGTACAGTGCATGTAGAAGGACAGACAGACGGTCAGACGGACAGACAGACGGACACAGAGACAGACATACTCATTATAAAGCAAGAATTATATCATTCTTCATTTTATTTTTAGATTTCATCACAATATCTTTGACAAAATAGAAAGATTTCAGTGAATTGTTTAATACGGAACTATTCCGTCAAAGAAACTCTAACGTACTGTATATACATGTATTGTCTTTAACGCCTGTCTAGTCTGTAACGTATCACTCATTCTTGGACGCCTATAAAGCCTAGTCTGTAATGTTTAAAAATGTTGTTTGCACATTACAAGTTTTTATACGTGATCAAATCCTTCCCCCCCCCCGCCATGTTCAGCCATTTTAAGTAAAAAAATGAACTAAACCACTTCGTTGAAACCCATCATCCAACGACACAACACAGAAAAAGTTTTACACATTTAACATGTGCAAGAATTTCTGCAAATGACTTGAATGCAGAGCTAATATACATCTTTCAGATGACATCTTTTTATTTTTCAGGTAATTTGAACTTCCTGTTTACCTGACATGTGATGCCAACTCTTTTGTTTGTCTTTCTTGGTACTGATCTTCAGAACATGTCAGTTTCAATGAAGTCAAAACTTGAGCTAGACTGTACTTCACCAGGTTTATATTGCCCTGAGGGATACTGTACGAGATGACCTTTTGATTTATCAAGTACTGAGAGCCAGAGTCTATGTAACATAAAATTTATCACTGTACTAGCGATATGGAGATTCAATACATTTTTAGAGTATATTTTTCTAAAGATAGAAATTTATTTACATATTTAAATAAATATTATGTTAAATATTTAAGTCATATAAACCAAAGACAAAGGGCATAGAATAATTATATTGATTCATACCACATAATTTAATGAGATTCATCGTATATATTCATGACACCTATGTTCAAAACAGAGATTAATAGTATAAACATCTAATAAAATAATAGCGGTTTGGGTTCTGCGTTAAATCGAAAGCGGAAAACAAGAATTCAAAATGGCGTCGTGCCAGCGTCTCAATTCGATAAACGTTTTTTAAAAAAAATAAACGGTTTTGAATAGTTTCTGCGGTTTTTAAATATGAAACCCAAAGGCCAAAATGTGAAATAATTCCATTTAAATATTTTTTTTTTGTATTTCTACAACATATTGCATCTTTAAATTGTAATAAAATCATGAAAATATCGGATCTTTCCGAAACCAAAACAACCTACCCTACTGATCAAACTTAAGGGAATATAACTCTATGCAAAGGTTTTTTCAGAGTACAGCTAGTAGATTAATAATACATAGTTTTTATGTAGGATAATACTTTGAAATATGAAAGATTGTGCCACGTCAACTTAATATGTGTCTGGACAGTCTCTCCATTCATGCCTTAGGGTCAATCTAACTAGCACTACCACCGGTCAGTTGAAATGGTACATGGGTTACCAAGTTCCTCTCGTGTTTGCCCTATTTAATCCTTTGTCGATTGGAGAGATAGAATTAATTGGATGACCCAGTTGTCAACAAACCGTTGAGTCAAGTGAAGTTATTTTGCCGTGACTCCATTCAGCTGATTAATGCACTGGCCCATAGTTTATGAGGAAATACAGTAGCAAACAAAGTATAGACATTTTAAACGTATACAGTTACAGACATAGTATAGCCCAGACATTATAAACATATACAGTTACAGACATAGTATAGCCCAGACATTATAAACATATAAGTTACAGACATAGTATATCTCAGACATTTTAAACATATACAGCTACAGACATAGTATATCTCAGACATTTTAAACATATATAGTTACAGACATAGTATATCTCAGACATTTTAAACATATACAGTTACAGACTTAATATAACCCAGACATTTTAAACATATACAGTTACAGAGATAGTATATCTCAGACATTTTAAACATATACAGTTACAGACATAGTATATCTCAGACATATTAAACATATACAGTTACAGACATAGTATATCTCAGACATTTTAAACATATACAGTTACAGACATAGTATAACCCAAACATTTTAAACATATACAGTTACAGACATAGTATAACCCAGACATTTTAAACATATACAGTTACAGACATAGTATAACCCAGACATTTTAAACATATACAGTTACAGACATAGTATAACCCAGACATTTTAAACATATTCAGTTACAGACATAGTATATCTCAGACATTTTTAACATATACAGTTACAGACAGTATAGCTCATACTTTATGAACTTTTATAGTTGCAAAAATTTAGTTGGTCGTCATTGTCAATGGGTCTAAATCTTTTTGAAGTCTAAAAAACCAAATATTGACATTTTTCTCCACTTTGGGGGAGAGGCAACTAGAACACATTCAGGTGGCCCATGTCTTGGGTGGCTCCATCCATTGTATATTTTTTTTATTTATTTCGATGTTAATTGGAGCAAGGAAAGCCAATGCAGCCCCGATGCCCCATGGCAAAGTTTTGCAAGAAGCTCAAGAATTCCTAGATGTGGCCATGATGATTTACAAAACTGATATTTTTTTTTCTCAATGAACACAAAATGTTCCCCATTCTTTTCCTTACAACACTAAATTTTGACATTTTTCTCCATAGAACAATACATTTTGACTAATGTACTATATTTTTTAAACTAAACTTAAGATTTATTAAGGAAAGTCATACTTATAATTTATTCTGCCAGTTGTCTGGGGCTTAATCACCGGCCCTGTATATAAATCCCATGTTAAAAAATTATAAATTGAAGATATACAGAAAATAACTTCGCCTTTGGAAATAACCAGTTCCCTACTCACAGACGGCATGTAATATAAATACCAAATGAAATGCTAAAGGTTAGATGTGATTATGCCCAACAAGTCCTTCCGTTGTGTTTTTACGTGTATGTCATAGAATAGGTCTAACTTACATTATTATCTAGACATTTTGAACAAAACATATATCAGAAAAAAGGATGGCACTAGAATTATTAATGCCCAGCAACAACAGACCATGAAATAAAATATTTTACCACACAAGAAAATGTTAGGGCATAGATGACCTTAATGTCCCATGGATCTTTATGTCCCATGGAACTTTATGTCCCGTAGACCTTTATATTCCATAGATTTTTATGTCCCATGGAACTTTATGTCCCGTAGACCTTTATGTTCCATGGATCTTTATGCCCCATAGAACTTTATGTCTCGTGGACCTTTATGTCCCGTAGAGCTTTATGTCCCGTGGACCTTTATGTCCATAGACCTTTATGTTCCATGGATCTTTATGCCCCATAGAACTTTATGTCTCGTGGACCTTTATGTCCCGTGGAGCTTTTATGTCCTGTGGACTCCTTTATGTCCATAGACCTTTATGTTCCATGGAACTTTATGACCCTTGGACCTTTCATTTTTTCACACTACGTTTAGGCATAGGTTGAGGCCATTAAATGGAGCAACGTTTAAATATTTATCAAAATAGAGTATATTGAAAAAATGGAATGCCTAGAACACTTTATGCACAACTTGTTCAGGCCGCATTACATGGACTATACATCAGAAGCGTATTATGTCCCATAGGCCATTTTTTTAACTCTCCGTTCAATGCCTAAATATGGAGCCCTGAAAATGACTTATCTTTTTATATTTAAAAAAAATACAAATGAGAGAAAAAAAGGTGCCCTTGCATGCCATAATGCCCACTCTCACAGGGCATCACAATGAATAAACAACACAATGAAATATTAGGGTGATAGATGCCCTGTCATTGGTGTTACTCCACTTACTGTTTTTTTTAATGAGTAATAAGTCTCATTAATTAATAAAGTACTTGATCAGTTTCTGGGCCCCATGTTAGGGAACATTATAATTTTTTGGAAATTCGTTTGTGGTTTGTACATAATTTAAGATACCGATTTTTCTGAAAAAAAAAAAAAACAACAGCAAAAAAAAAAAACAAAACAAAAATAAAAAAAAAACAAAACAAACAAACAACAATTTCATTTAAGTCCCTTAGTTTTTACTTTTATTTTTTTGCCATATATCAATCACTTCGATTCTGTTTATGAGGTCATGAATCAATAATATAAAAAAAATTAAGTTTCTAAATAAAGATGTGACCGATATGGTATCTGCTGAAATTTTATTTAAATATTACAACTTTAGGTTTCTCATTGTAAAAAAATCTGAACAGGGTGCAAAAATTGGGGATAATAATTGTGTGTGTGTGTTAAAATTTTAAGCTTCTTGTCTTTTGAAAGCTATCAAGAACAGCGAAAATTACTAATTATAAACTTGCCTTACGTGGTATTAAATTGTGTTGGACCTATTGTGAGGCTTACAGTACACGAGAAACATCTTGTTTGCACAGACACACGCATACACACACATACATGCGCAGACACACACAGACACACACAGACACACACATACATGCACAAACAAATCACATGATGTCGATGAGTTTTGATTTCAATCTTTATAACCTTTGACCCACGACCTCTAGCTCTCCACGTCTGGCCGCTAGGTGGAAGTGAAGTTTCTAAAAAAAAATTATTTGTTTAAATTTTTTTTTTTTTTAATTTGGAAAGACAATTTTAAAAAAAAATATTTTTGTATTCTGTGAGATATTTTATTTTTTGTCTTATGTTTGGTTGAAATTATCTCTTAAAAAAATAAATAAAATAAAACTCATGACTGGAGTAAAAAAAAACAACTGAATTTTTCCTATTTCTATATTTGTGACATTTAAGTCAAATGGTTAAAAAAATTATCAATATAAACGTTTCTCTCAGTAAAAATATCTAACATATAAAACTTACTGGACAAAGGTCAACAAGTGGCTAGACTCTATACATATTATTTATATTTTTATTAATTAGATGTACATGTTCTTACTGGTTGATGGACATGTTGGTGTGACGCTTTGTACATGTTCTTACTGGTTGATCCAACTGTTGATGTGACGCTTTGTACATGTTCTTACTGGTTGATCCAACTGTTGATGTGACGCTTTGTACATGTTCTTACTGGTTGATCCAACTGTTGATGTGACGCTTTGTACATGTTCTTACTGGTTGATCCAACTGTTGATGTGACGCTTTGTACATGTTCTTACTGGTTGATCCAACTGTTGATGTGACGCTTTGTACATGTTCTTACTGGTTGATCCAACTGTTGATGTGACGCTTTGTACATGTTCTTACTGGTTGATCCAACTGTTGCTGTGACGCTTTGTACATGTTCTTACTGGTTGATCCACCTGTTGGTGTGACGCTTTGTACATGTTCTTACTGGTTGATCCAACTGTTGATGTGACGCTTTGTACTTGTTCTTACTGGTTGATCCAATTGTTGGTGTGACGCGTTGTACTTGTTCTTACTGTTTGATTCAACTGTTGGTGTGACGCTTTTATATTTAGGTCTGTTTTTTTTTACAATTCTGCCCTCCCCCCTTTTCCCCAATGGGTGGGTGAGTGTATGTTAACACTATGTCTAATGTGCATATGTCACGTGACTGACATAAACAAAGTCTTGCCAGGAGTAATTCTTATCTCACTGCTATTGACACTGACATTGTGACTGGCGATGGTACGAGCGACTGTACTGTCACTGGTCTCAATGCTATTACTGTCAATGTCACTGTTAATATGACTGTCGCATAATGATAGTACCTTGACGTGTCACTGATACAAACTTTATTACTGTCAATGTGGGTGTTCTTTTCACTAACTCACGTGATCACATATGTGTCTGGTGTGATATATGCAACTGTGACATTCATGCCATGTATACACTGCCACTCTTCTGGCTTAAGTGGAATCTGGTGCGACTCAATCAAGTATTTTGAGTTGAATCTGGTGCAACTCAATCAAGTATTTTGAGTTGAATCTGGTGCGACTCATTCAAGTATTTTGAGTTGAATCTGGTTCGACTCAATCAAGTATTTTGAGTTGAATCTGGTGGCCTCAATCAAGTATTTTGAGTTGAATCTGGTGCGCCTCAATCAAGTATTTTGAGTTGAATCTGGTGTGACTCAATCAAGTATTTTGAGTTGAATCTGGTGCGACTCAATTAAGTATTTTGAGTTGAATCTGGTGCGACTCAATCAAGTATTTTGAGTTGAATCTGGTGCGACTCAATCAAGTATTTTGAGTTGAATCTGGTGCGACTCAATCAAGTATTTTGAGTTGAATCTGGTGCGACTCAATCAAGTATTTTGTACGATACTGAAAAAAAGTAAAGCGTGTGAGCAGAAATGTTGCCGTCTTCTGGTATTCAATCTTATTCACGGCCGCTCCTGCCGTATACCGTGGGCTGATCAAACTCAACGACCGACGTTTGTCCTATCAGACACATTTCTCTGTCACACTTGATCAGTTTCTTTGTCACGCATGATATTACAGTCTGACGTAAACCTTAACCTGTGTGACATTTCGCCTCCTCTGAAAAGGTCGTATAGTGACATTCATGTAAGGGTAACATCTTTACTGAGTCCACGAATACCAACATCTTAAGATATTGGTTTTGTTGTAGCATAAAAAAAATGTTAGTATTTTTTTTTTTATTTTATCTCTGGTAATTATATTCCCTGGATGGACCAGCTACTGACAGTTTAATAACATCGCGAGATGGGCCACAAGTCTCGCTCTGACACAAGTGTATCTCAACCGTGGGGGGATGGGTAGCAACACAATTAATGATTTCAATTACGTGGTAAGAAAACTCAAAGTGAAGACTCCGGGCCCCATCGCATCGATTTGAGACCCGCTGACCAATTCCATTTAGCTATTGGTCCCTCGTGTATTGGTTGGGTGCAGTAAAGTTCTATAGGATCAGATCTTTTCACTACTTCCAGTACGGTAAACCATTTGGAAAATGAGTTTAAATAAATACATTTATTGGCCATTAGTCTGATTCTATTATCAATTGTTTATTGCGTTCTTTTAGAATCTAGTCGTGGAAAATGTTGTACTTCGTGGCATGTCCAGAAATTGGTTTTTATTTATTTGTGTTTTTTTTTTTTCAGGGAATGACTCGAGATTCTCGGAGCAGCCATTTTATGTTTGATTAGTTTATTTTTTAAAGTAGGAGCAATGGAATACAATCAAGTGATAGAAGGTACTGGTTTGATTGACATTTAATTAAATAAGTTGAACAGGTTAATAGATTTGTTTGGATATTTGTTACATTTATTATTAAAATAAAACGAAGTCTTGATTGAAACATCTCGCTGTTCATGTTATTGCTGGAAAATACATTTAGCTACATGCCGTTGCACCAAAAAATTTCAGAGAACTGAATGAAATATTTGAATGCCATTGGAGGAAAAGTATTTTTAAAATCAATTCTCGTTTAATTTTTTTTATTAATGCCATCCAAATGTATCTCACATATAGATATTGTTTTATAAATGTCGATTTAATTATTACAACTTTAATGACTTTATGAAATGCATATTTTGTTTATATGTGAGCAACACGTTTATTGAATTGTATCATTGCTAATTCACACGTTTATTGAATTGTATCATTGCTCATCCACACGTGTATTGAATTGTATCATTGCTAATTCACACGTTTATTGAGATGTATCATTGCTAATTCACACGGCTTTTAAACATATAATATCTTCGATGATGCGCAATGTTCGAGATGCATTATTTATTGTGATATATGTTGCATACATCAAATCATGCATCAAATACTTACCCTGGGATACTCTTTACAGAAATCATTATTCTACATTATTATGCATGGTGTATTTGATATATATCTGCAGTGATAAATCATGTATCAGAACGTTTACCAGCAGTGACGCAGACTGTAAGTAATAAATTTTGCACTAACAGATTCTGTATCCAACGGTATTTAAAAGTCACTGCCTATAGCACTCAAAGATATCTAAAAGTCTCTCCCAAGGGCCACCAATGACATAAGAACTGCTGAGGCTGAATTGAACTTAATAGTTTTCTCGGCACCATCTGTCTCATACACGTAATCTCTGGTCGCTCACTCAGAATCATCAACATTTCTAAAATTCAGCTAGATTTCAGGACCATCGGTACAAAAGAAGTAGAGATCATCTGTTACTAGTCGCCATGGTACATTGAGGAGTTGTGGGGCTAGCACCAGAGGCAACTACCCCTGTTATTTACTGTTGTTGAACTTATGGTCATTGTCCAAAACCAAGCAATATCCCCTGCACTCATTGACGTTTGAGCCTCGGACTTTCGTGTCGACAGTCAAGCACTCTACCTTACGACCATATAATTTGGAATTCTATTTGGTAATCAGCATACTTTTTTTCTTCTCAACGTAGACCTTTTCAAACACCTCCAATGGTAACTTTTACAAACACTTCCAATGGTAACTTTTCAAACACTTCCAATGGTAACTTTTCCAACACTTCCAATGGTAATTTTTCAAACACTTCCAATGGTAACTTTTCAAACACTTCCAATGGTAACTTTTCAAACACTTCCAATCGTAACTTTTTAAACAGTTCCTATGGTAATGATTTATTCAGCATTCACTTGCTGATACAGATTCCTAAAAAAAAATGCGAAAGCCACCAGAAAGTAGATAGTCTACAGTAATGCGAGGCCCAAGTCAAAAGCCTCAGACAGATGACATTTCTCTTTACTTGATAAGCAATGGCTGTAAATTGGTCCAGGCTCACAAACTTTGTCTACTGACAATACAGGGGGAGATCACCCACATTTACACAGACACCACAGAAAATGAAGGCAATTAATCTCGTTAGATTTTCTTTTCCTCACCATGGCAACAGGGGACGTCAGATCGGTGTCGAGTAAACTTTCTCCAATCACTTTACCTCCCCTTGGAATATTTTATTTAGTTATACAATGTCCTCTAATTTTTGTATAAATGGCCACTTTAGGTTTGTTTTGAGACTTGTATTGTTACAAATGTTTGTTTTGATTTTTCGGTACTTGAATAGTGGCTCTAATTTATGTTGTTTTTTTTTATCGCGAAGTAATTTGAAAGCCATTGTTATTATTATTTGTTTTACTGACAAAACAGTAAAAAGATGGTATTAAATTAACAACATATAAATGTAAGCAAAGAAGACAAATATAAGCAGACAAGAGAAACCAGCACTCATCCCCACCTCAATTATCTTTTTCTATTTCTGAGAATTTAATTAAATATATAATTTACGTCAAAAACTGAAAGTGAAGTTTCTGGAAAAAATATAACAAAAAGTTATTAAAATATGGTTTGTTTTTATATGATTAGGTAGGTGCAACATTTAAGGGCACGAATGGTCGTGTGGTAAAGCGCTCAACTGTCGACCCCGGTTCAATTTCTGGTGAGGCCCAATGGATATTTCAGGTCATGGGTAAAGTCTCCGCTATATCTCCCGTGGTGCCTCCATGGCCATTGCACTATCGGCTCTGGTGTAGATGAAAGAAGGGCAACATAAAAACCGTCTCATTAGTGTGGAACCTCGACACCCACACGTACAACATTCAGAAGGATACATTTTGCTGGATGACAAATAGATAACGGTATTTTGTTGTTTTGATAATCACATACTAATATGTGATTTGCATGATGGGAGAAGTTTTGTGAAGGTTAAATCAAAATTGAGAAGTTTTAAATTTTATCAAATCGCATTAAATAAATAGTTAAAAGAAATGACTTGAAATATACGTGCATTGTTAGAGAGAGAACCACAGACATACACACACACATACACTCACAGACAGAGAGACACACACATACACACACATACACTCACAGAGAGAGAGACACACACACACACAGACACAGACACACACATACACACACACACACAGAGAGAGAGAGAGATAAACATACACTCAAACACAAAGAGAGAGAGACATACACTCACACACAAAGAGAGAGAGAGAGATAAACATACACTCAAACACAAAGAGAGAGAGACATACACTCACAAACAAAGAGAGAGACACACACACACAGACACAGACACACACATACACTCACACACAAGAGAGAGAGAGAAAAACATACACTCACACACAAAGAAAGAGAGACATACACTCACACACAAAGAGAGAGGGACAACACTCCACACAAAGAGAGAGAGAGAGAGAGAGACACACACACAGACACATACACACATACAATCACCCAACAGCAACAATTCTATCATTAGCCATCATGTGGGAAATTGTTTGTGCAAATGTTGATGTGTATGTCTTAGTCCATGTGTGTTTGTTGTTGGAGTATATCAGTATATATACATATATATATTCAATCAAGAAAAACGGAAATGACTAACATTAAAACATTGAGTTTTTTACTTGCAGTAACACCCTGTGGTACCCTGTGGTGTCTAGTAGAACTTGACACTATGTACTGGTTTAATACTTATGGTGCGTTGTGATCAACTTTGGTGGGCGGTGGTGGTCGAGAAAATACCATTAAATAATTGTTCCTACTTTTGAGATATATTTTCATCTAGAGATATTGGGCAACATCGCCATGTAGGGAAACAGTTGTACTACGTCATTTAACACTGGCTCTTGAGTATTGATAAACTTCATCAAGAAATAAATTAAAAGGTTTTTTCATTCTTGTAGCAACTATACAAGAATGCATTCAAAATATGACTTTATCTTCTGAACATGTTCAACAGAGTTTGGTATCAGAATATGACTTTATCTTCTGAACATGTTCAACAGAGTTTGGTATCAAAATATGACTTTATCTTCTGAACAAGTCCATATTTATCATAAGATGACATTATTTAATGACTTTTCTTGTATTAATGGTGCGAAATGCATTTATTAAACAAATTGTCTTCATCGTGATAATGATTTACAAATGAAATTTTGACTGTTCATTTCCTGTGCACCAGTCATACCAGTCGTACCATTCATACTAGTCGTACCAGTCATACCAGTTGTACCAGTCATACCAGTCATAACAGTCGTATAACTTTGATGCAGCGAGTAAGATGGTACGATAAGTAAATCTCAATGAAAACTATCGTGATGACATGTCCATGACATGTGACATTTAAAATAAAGAAAAGAATGTATGTCCATTCAATACGTCATCGATTGCTGAAATAAATGGAGGAGGCGATGTCAGTTGAAGTTCACGGATGTCACATGACAAATCAATAGCTGACATTTAGCATGGTGTATAATATTGAAACAATACTACCTTTGTGAATGTCTTCATCGCGAAAAGGGGAGGGGGGGTGAGTGAATATAAAGACGACAATAAATTTGTTTTCCCCGATCAATAAAATTCCCAGTTTTTAATATCAATAGTATTCAGAAATGCACAAGCAACAATTTTAAAAGTTACAATGAAAATATCGCAATCTATTTGCATGCGTTTAAACTGAAGAGCTCATGACGAATACATCTTTCAGAAATGAAATGCTCTTTTTGACTTAGCCTATAAAGTGATAAAATGTTGTCACAAATTGTCATTGTGAAGGCGAGTCCCCCAACCCTCTTCCCCGTCGGTGAAATTTTCTTTGCCAGGTCGAAGTGGAAGTGTCCTTCCAGCCCCCCCCCCTCCCCTATCCAACACCCATCCTCGGTCAGTAACTTATCTGGCTTCTAACTGTCCTTGTTCAATGTTACGTTTTGAAAACCGGATGTGTGAGGATTGAAAATCAATAGTGACTAACGATTAAGGATGTCACAAGAACATTGAAAGCACTTGCACTAGTCTGAACCGCCAACTTCAGGGCCATTACTGAGTGATTCGCCTTTCTGATTCATCTGGTAATGTATTGGATCCTGTAGTTCCACGATGTTTTCTTTCCAGAATCGAATCATATCGTCTATGAATACTTTTAACTTAAGAACAAAATAAACAACAGTTTGGTAAAGTAATAATTGTAATGCGTAACATTGTAATGTAATATTTGTAATGTAACATTGGGATGTAATATTAGTAATCTAATACTAAGGCATTTATTTCCAAATTACTTGATCTACTTACAAAAAACTAGGTCATTCAGGCTTTAAAAGTAAACCAATTGATTACATACATGGCCTCCTTGCACTCAAACTAATGTCACTAATAAATTGTTATTTTAAAATAATTCCAAGCATATATTTATATAAATGACAAATAAAATTGTTGAATCTGAAACACAGCATCATCCATGGCTCTTAGAATAGCATCATTGACAGTTGTTTTTTTTAATGTTGGTAATGTCTTATATCTGTGTCTTAGGTACTAAAGTACTTTAACTTAGCTCAACCAAATAAAATGAGACTTTGACATTCAATTAATATTTCGAAGAGAATTTTGTAGACTTCACCTGCATCGTGAGAATTGGTTTAAGTACATTGTTTGGGATTCAATAAACTCACTAAAGTGTAATAGATCGTTACATAAGTGAATTACTGTTAACTCACTAAAGCGTCATAGTTTTGTTTGTTACATTATATGAAGAGGCGAATTTAATGACGGGTGCAGCGACGAGGGCCCCGAACACTGAGGAGCCTCAGTAAGCCCATTTTTAAACCCATTGATATCTCTCTTTTCTAAAAAAAAATAAAGTTCCCTTAAGCCCCTAAAGGCTCATCAGGGCAGATGAAATGTAGAATTCATTTTTTCCAGTAACCTCGACACATGTGGTTAGCATGACCCCCAGCCACATTTATTCCCCCAACTTAAAGTCAGGTACTCATTTTAAAACTTGGTGGACTTGGGAACTTACACCAGGACCCACAAAAAAATCCCAACTTTCTCACTGAGGTTCGAACCACGGACTCTCCGGTCGATAGTCGAGCGCTCTACACTGCACGACCACCTGGCCCCTCATTTTCTTAGGGCCAATATTTTCTTCTGCCCCAGGGGGGCTAATGACATAAGCCGCCCCTGATCATATGATCTACCATTAACTCACTATCGTGTCGAGAGTTTGCTACATTATTTGATCTACCATTAACTCACTATAGTGTCGAAGTTTGCTACATCATATGATCTACCATTAACTCACTATAGTGTCGAAGTTTGTTACATTATATGATCTTTCATTAACTCACTATAGTGTCGAAGTTTGTTACATTATATGATCTACCATCAACTGCCTATAGTGTCAAAGTTTGCTACATTAGATGATTTACCATTAACTCAGTATAGTGTCAAAGTTTACATACATTACATGATCTA
>JAGDYQ010000001.1:6189805-6258060 GCA_021962125.1 Bulinus truncatus | reverse complement strand
AAGCGTCACATCAACAGTTGGATCAACCAGTAAGAACATGTAACAAAGCGTCACAGCAACAGTTGGATCAACCAGTAAGAACATGTACAAAGCGTCACACCAACAGGTGGATCAACCAGTAAGAACATGTACAAAGCGTCACATCAACAGTTGGATCAACCAGTAAGAACATGTACAAAGCGTCACACCAACATGTAAATCAACCAGTAAGAACATGTACAAAGCGTCACATCAACAGTTGGATCAACCAGTAAGAACATGTACAAAGCGTCACAGCAACAGTTGGATCAACCAGTAAGAACATGTACAAAGCGTCACATCAACAGTTGGATCAACCAGTAAGAACATGTACAAAGCGTCAAAGCAACATTTGGATCAACCAGTAAGAACATGTACAAAGCGTCACATCAACAGTTGGATCAACCAGTAAGAACATGTACAAAGCGTCACATCAACAGTTGGATCAACCAGTAAGAACAAGTACAAAGCGTCACACCAACATGTAAATCAACCAGTAAGAACATGTACATCTAATTAATAAAAATATAAATAATATGTATAGAGTCTAGCCACTTGTTGACCTTTGTCCAGTAAGTTTTATATGTTAGATATTTTTACTGAGAGAAACGTTTATATTGATAATTTTTTTAACCATTTGACTTAAATGTCACAAATATAGAAATAGGAAAAATTCAGTTGTTTTTTTTTACTCCAGTCATGAGTTTTATTTTATTTATTTTTTTAAGAGATAATTTCAACCAAACATAAGACAAAAAATAAAATATCTCACAGAATACAAAAATATTTTTTTTTAAAATTGTCTTTCCAAATTAAAAAAAAAAAAAATTTAAACAAATAATTTTTTTTTAGAAACTTCACTTCCACCTAGCGGCCAGACGTGGAGAGCTAGAGGTCGTGGGTCAAAGGTTATAAAGATTGAAATCAAAACTCATCGACACTTCTCTCTATGATTATTTTGTGTACGTATGTGTGTGACTCTAGGTGTCTAGTGTCTGGCGCACGTATGTGTGTTAATGCGTATGTCTGTGCAAAACAGATGTTTCAAAAGGACCGTAAACACATACAATGGGTCCGGTTACAATTAAATACCGACGTATGTAAAGTTTACATAATTATAAATTGCCGCTGTTCTTCATAGCTTTTTCAAAAAGACAAGAAGCTTAAAATTTTAACACACACACACAATTTATTATCTCCAATTTTTTGCACCCTGCTTCAGGGATTTTTTTTACAATGCAGAAACCTAAAGTTGTAATATTTAAATAAAAATTTCAGCAGATACCATATCGGTCACATCTTTATTTAGAAACTTAATTTTTTTTATATTATTGATTCATGACCTCATAAACAGAATCGAAGTGATTGATATGTGGGCAAAAAAAAATAAAAGTAAAAAACTAAGGGACTTAAATGAAATTGTTGTTTGTTTGTTTTGTTTTTTTTTTATTTTTGTTTTGTTTTTTTTTTTTGCTGTTGTTTTTTTTTTTTTCAGAAAAATCGGTATATTAAATTATGTACAAACCACAAACGAATTTCCAAAAAATTATAATGTTCCCTAACATGGGGCCCAGAAACTGATCAAGTACTTTATTAATTAATGAGACTTATTACTCATTAAAAAAAACAGTAAGTGGAGTAACACCAATGACAGGGCATCTATCACCCTAATATTTCATTGTGTTGTTTATTCATTGTGATGCCCTGTGAGAGTGGGCATTATGGCATGCAAGGGCACCTTTTTTTCTCTCATTTGTATTTTTTTTAAATATAAAAAGATAAGTCATTTTCAGGGCTCCATATTTAGGCATTGAACGGAGAGTTAAAAAAATGGCCTATGGGACATAATACGCTTCTGATGTATAGTCCATGTAATGCGGCCTGAACAAGTTGTGCATAAAGTGTTCTAGGCATTCCATTTTTTCAATATACTCTATTTTGATAAATATTTAAACGTTGCTCCATTTAATGGCCTCAACCTATGCCTAAACGTAGTGTGAAAAAATGAAAGGTCCAAGGGTCATAAAGTTCCATGGAACATAAAGGTCTATGGACATAAAGGTCCACGGGACATAAAGCTCCACGGGACATAAAGGTCCACGAGACATAAAGTTCTATGGGGCATAAAGATCCATGGAACATAAAGGTCTATGGACATAAAGGTCCACGGGACATAAAGCTCTACGGGACATAAAGGTCCACGAGACATAAAGTTCTATGGGGCATAAAGATCCATGGAACATAAAGGTCTACGGGACATAAAGTTCCATGGGACATAAAAATCTATGGAATATAAAGGTCTACGGGACATAAAGTTCCATGGGACATAAAGATCCATGGGACATTAAGGTCATCTATGCCCTAACATTTTCTTGTGTGGTATATTTTATTTCATGGTCTGTTGTTGCTGGGCATTAATAATTCTAGTGCCATCCTTTTTTCTGATATATGTTTTGTTCAAAATGTCTAGATAATAATGTAAGGACCTATTCTATGACATACACGTAAAAACACAACGGAAGGACTTGTTGGGCATAATCACATCTAACCTTTAGCATTTCATTTGGTATTTATATTACATGCCGTCTGTGAGTAGGGAACTGGTTATTTCCAAAGGCGAAGTTATTTTCTGTATATCTTCAATTTATAATTTTTTAACATGGGATTTATATACAGGGCCCCGTGATTAAGCCGCAGACAACTGGCAGAATAAATTATAAGTATGACTTTCCTTAATAAATCTTAAGTTTAGTTTAAAAAAATATAGTACATTAGTCAAAATGTATTGTTCTATGGAGAAAAATGTCAAAATTTAGTGTTGTAAGGAAAAGAATGGGAACATTTTGTGTTCATTGAGAAAAAAAAATATCAGTTTTGTAAATCATCATGGCCACATCTAGGAATTCTTGAGCTTCTTGCAAAACTTTGCCATGGGGCATCGGGGCTGCATTGGCTTTCCTTGCTCCAATTAACATCGAAATAAATAAAAAAAATATACAATGGATGGAGCCACCCAAGACATGGGCCACCTGAATGTGTTCTAGTTGCCTCTCCCCCAAAGTGGAGAAAAATGTCAATATTTGGTTTTTTAGACTTCAAAAAGATTTAGACCCATTGACAATGACGACCAACTAAATTTTGCAACTATAAAAGTTCATAAAGTATGAGCTATACTGTCTGTAACTGTATATGTTTAAAATGTCTGAGATATACTATGTCTGTAACTGAATATGTTTAAAATGTCTGGGTTATACTATGTCTGTAACTGTATATGTTTAAAATGTCTGGGTTATACTATGTCTGTAACTGTATATGTTTAAAATGTCTGGGTTATACTATGTCTGTAACTGTATATGTTTAAAATGTTTGGGTTATACTATGTCTGTAACTGTATATGTTTAAAATGTCTGAGATATACTATGTCTGTAACTGTATATGTTTAATATGTCTGAGATATACTATGTCTGTAACTGTATATGTTTAAAATGTCTGAGATATACTATCTCTGTAACTGTATATGTTTAAAATGTCTGGGTTATATTAAGTCTGTAACTGTATATGTTTAAAATGTCTGAGATATACTATGTCTGTAACTATATATGTTTAAAATGTCTGAGATATACTATGTCTGTAGCTGTATATGTTTAAAATGTCTGAGATATACTATGTCTGTAACTTATATGTTTATAATGTCTGGGCTATACTATGTCTGTAACTGTATATGTTTATAATGTCTGGGCTATACTATGTCTGTAACTGTATACGTTTAAAATGTCTATACTTTGTTTGCTACTGTATTTCCTCATAAACTATGGGCCAGTGCATTAATCAGCTGAATGGAGTCACGGCAAAATAACTTCAATCGACTAAACGGTTGTTGACAACTGGGTCATCCAATTAATTCTATCTCTCCAATCGACAAAGGATTAAATAGGGTGTCCGGATGAGAGGAACTTGGTAACCCATGTACCATTTCAACTGACCGGTGGTAGTGCTAGTTAGATTGACCCTAAGGCATGAATGGAGAGACTGTCCAGACACATATTAAGTTGATGTGTCACAATCTTTCATATTTCAAAGTATTATCCTACATACAAACTATGTATTATTAATCTACTAGCTGTACTCTGCAAACCTTTGCATTGAGTTATATCCCCTTAAGTTTGATCAGTAGGGTAGGTTGTTTTGGTTTCGGACAGATCCGATATTTTCATGATATTACAATTTAAAGATGCAATATGTTGTAGAAATACAAAAAAAAATATTTAAATGGAATTATTTCACATTTTGGCCTTTGGGTTTCATGTTTAAAAACCGCAGAAACTATTCAAAACCGTTTATTTTTTTTAAAAAACGTTTATCGAATTGAGACGCTGGCATGACGCCCTTTTAAATTCTTGTTTTCCGCTTTCAATTTAACACAGAACCCAAACCGCTATTATTTTATTAGATGTTTATACTATTAATCTCTGTTTTGAACATAGGTGTCATGAATATATACGATGAATCTCATTAAATTATGTGGTATGAATCAATATAATTATTCTATGCCCTTTGTCTTTGGTTTATATGACTTAAATATTTAACATAAATTTAACGTAACATATTTATCACGAAATAAATTTCTATCTTTAGAAAAATATACTCTAAAAATGTATTGAATCTCCATATCGCTAGTACAGTGATACAAATTTTATGTTACATAGACTCTCGGCTCTCAGTACTTGATAAATCAAAAGGTCATCTCGTACAAGTATCCCTCAGGGCAATATAAACCTCATGAAGTACAGTCTAGCTCAAGTTTTGACTTCATTGAAACTGACATGTTCTGAAGATCAGTACCAAGAAAGACAAACAAAAGAGTTGGCATCACATGTCAGGTAAACAGGAAGTTCAAATTACCTGAAAAATAAAAAGATGTCATCTGAAAGATGTATATTAGCTCTGCATTCAAGTCATTTGCAGAAATTCTTGCACATGTTAAATGTGTAAAACTTTTTCTGTGTTGTGTCGTTGGATGATGGGTTTCAACGAAGTGGTTTAGTTCATTTTTTTTTTTACTTAAAATGGCTGAACATGGCGGGGGGGGGGGAAGGATTTATCACGTATAAAAACTTGTAATGTGCAAACAACATTTTTAAACATTACAGACTAGGCTTTATAGGCGTCCAAGAATGAGTGATACGTTACAGACTAGACAGGCGTTAAAGACAATACATGTATATACAGTACGTTAGAGTTTCTTTGACGGAATAGTTCCGTATTAAACAATTCACTGAAATCTTTCTATTTTGTCAAAGATATTGTGATGAAATCTAAAAATAAAATGAAGAATGATATAATTCTTGCTTTATAATGAGTATGTCTGTCTCTGTGTCCGTCTGTCTGTCCGTCTGACCGTCTGTCTGTCCTTCTACATGCACTGTCCGTCTCTCTTTCCTTCTGTCTGCCCGTCCGTCTGTCCGTCTGTCTGTCTGTCTGTCCGTCTGTCTATCTGCCCGTCCGTCTGTCCGTCTGTCTGTCTGTCCGTCTGTCTATCTGTCCGTCCGTCTGTCCGTCCGTCTGTCTGTCTGTCTGTCTGTCTAAATTATGCTTATTTTTGTGTATCCATGACATGTCCACCAACTACAATCTGAACGTATACATCAGCCTAATGTTAGTGTATGTATAAATGTGTGTATGTATGTTCGTATGTATGTATGTGTGATTCTATTTTGATCGATGGAGTAGATTAATGTCATTCCTCTACCAGATGAAGGAACCAACTCATACTCAATATCCACATATGCACAGGAAAGAAAGATCGGTCGAAAACGGCAAAAATAAAATTATATCAAAAGCTTATTCTGATAGTATCCAGCAGTGATCGGTGGTTGGGGGGGGGGAGGGCGTGGCTGGGTGGGTGGGTGGAGGTGGGGGAGGGAAGGAGTAGGATCGGTCAACATAAAGAGAAATCAACTCACGAGGTCTGGGGTGTAATTAAGAATAATGTTTGTATAATGTATGAGGACTATCTCTCTATTGAGATGGAGGACTGGACAAAGCGAAACACATTCGGACAATGGCTAGTCCATGCCGGACAGCTAGGGAGATATACGGGAGTTTCCTTAGTACTTTATAGAGATGAATGGTGCTATAATGGACGGCTTGTGCGACTGACCACTGATTGGGATAAGGAGATGACGGCCTACTTGACCTTAGTGGTCAGCTCAGGACCAAATTGCAAAAATATGGATCTGGTCAAGTCTTAGGGTATTTTAGGTTGGGATATATGTGGGTGTGTCGCGGGGTGTGTGAGGTGTTAAGAAGGTAGAGGTAGACGTTGGCATTAATACCGGAAGTGAGTTGATAGGCCAGTGAGGATAATACTTCTGGGAATAGTACATGGCTAATTAAAGAAGGAATATATCGCATGGTAAGGGAGTTATTGATAATGGAATGAAGAGTGTGTTATATTTACTATGTGTGAGAATGTTGATATGTGTGTATGGAGTGTGCTATATTGTTTATGTGTGAGAATGTTGATATGTGAATACGGAGTGCTATATGTTTTATGTGTGAGAATGTTGATATGTGTGTGTAGAGTGTGCTATATTGTTTATATGTTAGGATGTTGATATGTGTGTAGAGTGTGCTATATTGTTTATGTGTGAGAATGTTAATATGTGTGTGTAGAGTGTGCTATATTGTATATGTTAGAATGTTGATATGTGTGTAGAGTGTGCTATATTGTTTATGTGTGAGAATGTTGATATGTGTGTGTAGAGTGTGCTATATTGTTTACATGTTAGAATGTTGATATGTGTATACAGAGTGCTATATTGTTCATGTGTGAGAATGTTGATATGTGTGTGTAGAGTGTGCTATATTGTTTATATGTTAGAATGTTGATATGTGTGTTCAGTGTGCTATATTGTTTATGTGTGAGAATGTTGATATGTGTATAAAGTGTGCTATTGTACACCGGCGGCGGAACAAAATATTTTAAGGGGGGGCAAGCCAAAATTCAAGGGGGGGCGGCGCCCCCCCTTGAAAATTTAAGGAGAGGCAAGACAAAATATGACCGAAAGACAAATTTTACCCCCTTAATTCAATAACAGAATATAGTAATTCTGAAGCAAGTATTTAATCGATATTATTAAATAATAATATATTAAAAAAAAAATTAAAATGAACATTGAGCACTTCTGTCGTCAACAGATTCGTAATGTCATTTTGTTTACAAATTTAATAGTGACATTAGATCAGAAAATTACTGATAATTATCATGAATGATGATGAATATGAAACCGGAAACGGGAAACTCAATAAACGAAAAGTAATTTATGAAAAGATAATAAATAATTGTAATTTCTTTAAAAATTACATTTGCCGTCATTTGATAGATGGCAATACTTCTCTATACTTATAGGATCCCATTATACTCATCCGTCTGTCTGTTCCCTTAAAAACTCAAGATCCAGACAACTCAAATAACGTGAAATTTGGGTACACGCAGTGGCGCCCCCGGGGGGGGGCAGGGGGCTTGAGCCACCCCCCCAGGCCAAATCATCAATACATGCTTTACGTTATAAAGTTACAAAAAAGACTGTCAGACTGTCTTTTTTCAATATGTGAGGGCCCCCCCCCAGCATCTTTTGCTGGTTGCGCCACTGGGTACACGTACACAAAATTACATGGGGAAGGTTCTTAAACAGGTTTCGTTCCATCTCAATTTGTAGTTTAATTGTAATTAATTATTTTGGATATTTCAAAGACATGAAAATTGGCAAACTTTTACCCCCTGTTTCCAGGTTTTACGAGCTTCTCTCCCATATCGCTACCACCCACTGCTAAATGTGTGTCATGATCGGTACGGGGAACCAAATATCACATTACTTACTACATTATTATATTCCACTCCTTCATCCATAGGAATTGTCACCTTTTGATACAGTCACGCCTAAGAGAGGGAGAGGAGGGAAAGAGGGAGGGAAAGAGGGAGGGAGAGAGAGGGGGAGGGATGGAGGGAGGTAAAGAGGGAGAGAGAGGGAGGGGAGAGAGAGGGAGGGAGGAGAGAGAGAGAAGAACTGCAAAAAATTGTGTATCACATTGCTTTAAGATAAATGTACCCTTTTATTGCATGCAAATAAACCCTCTTTTTACGCGTCTTATTTTAAATCTTAATTAAAAACGTCAAACATACGCTTCTTAAATAAACAGAAAACATTATTTTAAAAACCCGGGCAAAGCCGAGTACTTGCAACTAGTTTTAAAAATATGCCACAACAACTCTTCAATAATGTGATTACTGTAAAATGTCAATTAATTATAATTTCTTTCAAATATTAAATTTAAGAAATAAATCGAATTACAAAGTTAAAAAGTTAAAATTTTAGGAGGGGGGCAGACTGGAAATTCAGTAAAAAGGGGGGCGCCGCCCCCCGAGGTGTGAAGGGGCCAAGCCCCCCCTGCCCCCCCTGCTCCGCCGCCAAAGCTATTGCATCTATGTATGAGAATGTTATGACACCACATTTTGAATAATTATAACGGGATACAGAATATATCTTCATAAGTAGCATTATCACTTTGAATGATCTTTGTAAATTCACACACCCATAAGTGTAGATTGGTATATATTACATTTCTTATAAAGTAATATAGGTATATATAGCTATTGACAGAGGTGGAACTAAACAAGGTCGGAGGGGAACGGGGGGGAGGGGTCTGCTAACGGGGTCGCACTTTCTTTTCCAGACAGTAAGCTAGAATATTACGTTTGTTAATATTACTGTGCGGGCTAGATGATAAAATATCGATTAACAACACTATGGACGTCAGGTAAATATTGATTAACTATACTATGGACGTGTGGTAAATATCAGTTAACTATACCATGGACGTGTGGTAAAGCGCTCGACTGCTAACCGAAACGTCCCGTGTTCGACCCCTGGTGAATTACGATCTTACATCATCGAGCTTACATATGGGTACCCCGATATTTGATGGAAAAACTAAAGGCGGCTGGGCATTGGACTAGCAGCACAGCCCCAAAGAATAGCCGTGACTACAGAAACAGATGACCTCTCATCATTTGACCCCGATGGTCTGTATAGTCTCAGGGATATTTTACTATACAATCAGCTTGATAACATTACGTGACTAACCAAATATGGTAAGCCTGTACGCCAAGATTACAAATCATTCATCGAGCCAACTGTATAATACATTGTCACCCTCTTACAAAATTGGAGATGTAATTTATCTGTAATCACAGAAACCGAAAAATATCCAATCTAAATAGAAGAAACTTATTCAAACTCGACAACGACTTGTTTAAGTCAGGTCCAACTAACATCCACACAACGCGATTCAACGTTTTCCTTTCGGTTACTGGTAATAAACGGGAAATCCAAGAAATTTATCTTCACTGTTGACATGTTGGTCGACACCGGTCCGCTAATTTGCTGTATAAATACATATGTAAATTTGGGCAGACTGGTGTGTCTGTGTGGCATAAATGTCAACTTTCATTGATCCTGTGATATATGATTGTTACAAGTCACCGCAAGAAGGGGGAGAAAAAAAAATCAAAGCCCTATAACTCAAAGTGATAATTCATTTATTAATGCCCCTGCAAATGTTTCTTGTATAGAGACGGTGGAATACTTCAGATGGGTTTCACATGTAGATGGGAGTGTTTGCTGTAAATCTCTGAAGATGCTGGCACTCCACGTTCTATCACCGTGACCCCACTTAGTTCACTTCCTGTCATTAGAACCTCTGTCGGCCATCTTTGGAACGCCTCAACACATTTCATAGGGACGTCAAGTCAGAAGACGTCACTTCAAGCTGAAGAAAGAATCAGAAGAAGAAAATAAAATCTTTAAACTGTGAAGCCTGATGTCCTACTCTGTCAATGGGACAATCCAATTGAAACGACCTTTAGAAAACTATCAAGTTGTCAGAGATGAAAGAGAGTTACGTGGTGGGGAGTAGGGACAAAGGAACACTTCCTGGAAGTTCTTGAATTTGTGTTACATGCACGCATGAGTTCCACTTCAGGACTCTGAGAATTAAAATGGTTATGACTCCAGGTACGAAATGTCTGAATAATTGTCCAGTTTTCTTTAAAGCCACAAGAGATTAATGATTAGTGGTCCACATAGAAAATGGTTTACTTTTTGAGACACATCTGTACATAAAGAAAAAATGGATGTGCATTGGTTTTAATTTCCAAAGAAATAATGTTGGGACTCAACTGAAATCAGCGCCTGGCCCTCACAAGAATTCTGAGAACCACTGATGTAACAGAATTCAAATCTGTGGTCTGTGGTCTGTACGGGGACAGAGAAGGGGAGAGTATAGATGGATGAGTTTAGTGGAGAGTCTGACTGAAGTTGACCGTGCTAAGCAATTACCACGTCCTACTGGAGATTGTAGAGAGTTGGGGAGAGGAAGGGATGCACTTCAGGATTTAAACAAGGGGCAGAATAAATGCATTACATGCTCTACATGATAGATAGTATAATCCAGTTGTCCTCTCCTAGCCATTAATAAAAAATCTAATGACTTTTCAGTTGCACTCTATGGAAATAACTAGATCTTATTTTTTGATACTACTTAAAATCAGATACTTTTGAAACTTTCATTTTACAAAGTACATCGCAAGCATCTAACTATACTTTCAGATGTGTGTCCAAATATAAATGTTGACTTTCCGAATGTAAGTGTAGAGTTGACTGAATGTGTGAGAGTTAACTGAATGTGTGAGAAGCGACTGAATGTGTGAGAGTTGACTGAATACTAGTGGAATATGTGAGAGTTGACTGAATGTGTGTGAGAGTTGACTGAATGTGTGGAGAGTTAACTGAATGTGGTGAGAGTTGACTGAATGTGTGAGAGTTTACCGAATATTTGAGTGTTGACTGAAATTGTGAGGGTTGACTGAATGTGTGAGAGTTGACAGAATGTGTGAGATTTGACTGAATGTGTGATCGTTGACTAGAGGTTTAAACTTCAAAGATATTTTTTTTCATGACACTTTGAGTCTTTGTACTAACAGATGTGTTTGGTATCTACTTGACATTTGCTGAAATCAATTTAATTTGAATATATTAACATTGGGTTCACATACGTAATGGGGCTTCTGGACAAGACCATATGGTAATGCCCCTACAATATATACTAGATCCACTGTAAGAGAGATGCAACCAGAATAAATGCTCAGAGGGTCAGTACACTTATTTAGCCTCTTTGGGTAGAAAAGCTTTTCAAAAAATGACTTGATGACTAGGTTTTATCAGATTCGCGGTGATTGACTGAGATTTTCTTAGAGGCCTCTAATGTCGGAGCTGAGGCCAGCCGTACATAATGAACTATTAATACACCTAAATATATATATATACACATATAAATATACACCTTTAAATACATATATATATATATATATATATATATATATATATATATAGGATATAATAATGACACACCACTCAATGCATGAAATAATTGATATCTTCTTGTGTGATTGATTCCACTTCAAGTTCCTAGAATATGATTGTATAAAATAGTGACAAATGAAATGGGGGCAAGGGGGGGAGGGGGTATGATTGATTGCTGGGATGATAACGTCCAATGAAAGAATGACGAGGGGATGATTAGACCAGCGAGGTCAGACTTGATGTTGTTATACAGTCTGAGATGGGCATGGAATGAACTCAGGCTAGAAATGGATGAAGTAAAATAGCCGAGAGAAAGTAATTCAAAATAGAAAAAAATACTTCTATAGAGACTCCAGATCTAGTAATCAACAGCTGATTGGTCAAGACTGAGCGAGACGGCCATCTGAAGTGGACACTTGATAATCCATCTTAATCGTATAACTATAAGTAGATGTGATGATACATTTATACGTAAAATAAAAAAAACAGGGAATAATATTTGGACTATTTGGTTTACTTTTATTTGGTTTACTTTATTTGGTTTACTTTTATTTGGTTTACTTTTATTTGGTTTACTTTTATTTGGTTTACTTTTATTTGGTTTACTTTCAATTATTTTTTTTTTTACTTTTTTCTCAGCGCCATTCAAAAGTAGTTGATAAATAGCATAAGCATTGTGGACAATATACTGTCAATATCATGAATGAAGCATATAGTACTGTAGAAAATATAAGAACTAATCTTCTATAAAACATATTATATACACAATAAACTTCCAATCCCATTAATGTAACATCACTATAGACAATATACTACCAATATCAGAAATGTAGCATACACCGTAGATAATATACCGTCAATATCAAGAATGTAGCATACCGTATAGACAATATATCGTCTATATCATAAAATGTAGCATACACTATAGACTAAACACTGTCAACATACTAAACGTAACATACACTATAGACCGTATACAAAAATGCAACATCCTGCACAGAGACTCAGACAAAACACATCAGTAACAATACAATAACACTATAGTAATACATCAATACAATAACACTGTAGTAAAACATCAATACAATAATACTTTAGTAATGCATCAATACAATTACACCAGTAATACATCTATTACAACTCATTTCTATAACATCCGCACAACATCAGTAATGTATCATTAACACAAAAATTAGTAACACGTATGTAATCTTCAATAGACGTAACAACAAAAACTTATTTGTTAGTACACCTCCAGTCAACCAGTAACAGAAAATACCGTCCAGATTGACGTGATGTTTCTGACCTGTCATCTTCTACTGCTCTGAGAGCCCACTTAGCATAGAAGGTTAAGAAAGCCATATATCCAACAAGCAAAGGGGGCAATAGGTTAAGAATGGATTGCCTGAGGGGCAAAAAACATCTCCGACAGCTAGAAATATAATTATTGTCATCTGGAAGAAATATTCTCATTTGTGTTACAGTTGTGTCTCAGTTGTAGATAAAATTAAAGTCTAGTTGTTACATGTGTGTCTCAGTTGTAGATAAAATTAAAGTCTAGTTGTTACATGTGTGTCTCAGCTGTTGATAAAATTTAAGTTTAGTTGTTACATTTGCGTCTCATGTGTAGATAAAATGAAAGTCTAGTTGTTACATTTGTGTCTCAGCTGTTGATAAAGCTAATGTAAAATTGTTACATGTGTGTCTCACTTGTAGATAAAATTAAAGTCTAGTTGTTACATTTGTGTCTCAGCTGCTGATAAAGCTAATGTAAAATTGTTACATGTGTGTCTCACTTGTAGATAAAATTAAAGTCTAGTTGTTACATTTGTGTCTCAGCTGCTGATAAAGCTAATGTAAAATTGTTATATGTGTGTCTCACTTGTAGATAAAATTAAAGTCTAGTTGTTACATTTGTGGCCTCAGCTGCTGATAAAGCTAATGTAAAATTGTTACATGTGTGTCTCACTGTGTAGATAAAATTAAAGTCTAGTTGTTACATTTGGTGTCTCAGCTGCTGATAAAGCCACTGTCAAATTGTTACAATTAAACCTCACTTGTAGAAATAACCTGAGTCTGAGTTTGTCGGGGGGGGGAAACATGGACACTGTCTAAAAATATCTGTCTTTGTTTTATTTTACAAAAGAAACATCCTGGTCTTCCTCGTGAGTTATCTTTGTGGCGATATACCAAACTCCCATGGCTCCACGAGAAGAAAGAGAAGTTGGGCAATTGGACATTCGATCTATCCCAACTTTATCAAAAATTGCGCAAAGCTTCCAACCCCTCCCCTCGGAACATGATCATTTGTCCAATGCCCAGCAGATATAAATACATACTCTTGTTTAACTGTCAGCTCTATATGCTGCAAGCATCCCTTAGTGTTTCTCTATTACAGTGTGTACAATAGTTCTTCCAGTCTTGTCAGTACATACACAAATAAAACAACCTCAACCTGTGGAGTACATTGAGCAGCTCTGGTGGTATCATTATTGAATCAAAGCCTGAAAATATATGAAATGTCAAAATATGTGATATTTCAAAATATATGATATTCTAAATAGATGATATTTCAAAATATATGACATTTCAAAAATGAAATTTTTAAACATTCAGAGAATGTACATACGTTTTAAATTAATATGACCCATACCTGTGAAAAATCATAATCAACAACATCATAGAGAAGATTAACTACCGATATATCGATCTGCAATAAGATATTTACTACCTGTATATTTAATCAGCAATCACATGGCCTTGTCCATTGTAAAAATAATGCAAAGACAAAAAAAAAAGTAAACAGTTGTAACATCTGGTCAGACAACCATTGGTCAAGTCGGACTTTTATAAAACGTCTTTGAGCTATATATACCATCAGCCCATCGAGCCAAATGGAGGTCAAGCGAAAAAATGGAATGATCTTGTACAATAAGAATGTTGTTGGACATATTAGTCTCCATCTAAATGACCACAACTTGTGTCAACTAAAGACAAGCTTCAGAAAACGTCTGTTTTACGACAATTGGAAAATAGAAAAGGAATTATTATTACTTTTGTTGGTTTTTTTTTTGTAATTTACGTTGAAATAGAAGCATATTGATATTTTACAGATACAAGTACTTTAAACTTCACGTAGGTTAGAGATTGACTTGTTAGTATTTATAATCAAGCAGGTTCAGTAGTGTAGTGGTTACCATCACACGCGACAGGTCCTGGGTACCGTGAATGCATGACTTCATTTATTTCATATATAGTGGTGTTTACATGTATGACTGTCATTCGTGCTACATGCATGTGTTTGGTGTATGTGTGAAGTATGTGCTATATTTTACTGTAAGTATGAAAGGTGTGTATGTCTGTGTGTGCGTATCAAATCATAAAATACAAATTTAACTACTTGGCAAACTTCAATAAAACAAAATTTTCAAAGACGGCGATAAATTCCTGCCCCCCCCCACCCCACAAACTATTAAGGCTCGTCTAAAAAAATTTAAGACCCTCCCCGCCTACCAGCCTAGCCCCTCCCTGCCCCATCACAGCTTCCTGTATCCCAGCATGCCAGTAAGTAAACCTGTCAGGCAGCAGGTGGGCCACAATGAAGTTCCACGTTGACCCCTGACCTCTGAAGATGTTCAACTCACGTCTAGAGTACAGTTTGGAAGACCTCAACAAGAGGTGTAAAAATTCTCCCCCCTCCTCCACCCCTCACCCCCAACCCCACCCCACCCCCCTACCACATGTCAGGTGTTGATCTGGACAAATTGGATAAGAATACAATGAATGCGAGAAGGGGAATTGGGGAGACACCTGTCGGTGAGTGTGATATAAACTGAGACCAGAGATAACGTGCAGCAGCAGACCAGGCTAGTTATAGATGGTGCTGCTAGTGGTTGCTGGTGCTGCTAGTGGTTGCTGGTGCTGCTAGTGGTTGCTGGTGCTGCTAGTGGTGGAGGGCATCGACCTAATTAGCAATGATTGAACTGGGAAGGTAATTAGAACTGGTTAACACAATATACATTTTAGTTTTAGTGTTAAAGAAATTCTTGTCAAGTAATAAAGAGCCTTCTATTCTACCAGTGCCGAACCTAGGGATTTGGGAGGCCGGGAAGGATCGGCCTCTTTGGGGGGGGGGGGGACTCTATTGTGTCTTTCGACACCGTGACATGAGATAATGTACTTAATATTTAATGTAAAAATAAATTGGGGCCCCCTCAAGCTGGGGCCCGGGGGGGACGTTCGAATTTGGACCTCCTCCTCCCTAGTTACGCCTCTGCCTTCTACTCATACTCTGATTGTCAAGTGCAATATCATACAATGAGAAACATTTTTTTTTTACATTGTTTTTTCTGTAAATAAATTTGTTGTGAGGCTCAGACAAGGTTTAAATTTGTTGTGAGGCTGAGACCAGACAAGGTTTAACTACATTAACTTCTGATTTGGTTTAACTGGGGGGGGGAGGAACCGATCAGTTTCGTAACTTTCAATGTGAACCTTATGTAAGTTAAAGTCTTGTGTAATCGTGTACATATATTTTGTGCTGGACTGTTGTGCACAATGGGTGTATGTGTGGGGAGGGGGGGGAGAATTATAAGACAGGTGCTGTGTTTAAAACTATTTCAGTGTATGGGCTGTAAAAAAGTAAATTGAATTCATTCTTATAACACTAAAATATTAAGCATATAATTTTTTTGTTTACAATAATGTGGAAATAAGGTATGAACAACAACTCATCTGGCGTGACAGATTTATCAAACGACACGTAAAGTATGATTCATTAATATTTCACAGGTTTTATTTCATTAGTGTATCAATTTTGATACTTATATGGAGACATTGTTTGGAACAACTAGACAGAACATGTGCGATGTTCACACTTGAAATTTGACTTGACATTGCTAGCAGGGGCGCCGAGAGCCAACAAGGGCCCCCAGGGGCAGTATATCATTGCGAGTCGAGAAAGAATTGACATGGTCGGGGCGGCCGAGCCCCCTTACAGATGCGGCCTCCTGGCAATGACCCCCTGACCCTCCTCTAGCGGTGCCTGATTGCTAGGATTAATTTTCAAATGAATTTGAATGTATTCCACATGTAGGCACATAGAAGTTCACTTCTGTCTTGATTTCAAACGATGAAAACAAAAATTCTTCCAAAAGTGACTTTCCCCCCCCCCTCCCTCCATTTTTGTTCTAATTTGAAAGATATTATGCTAGTCACGTGGCTGTGCAACTCACTTTGAATGGTGGGAGTAATGTCCCCTTGATTCCAAGAATTGACCGCGGATTGTGTGGAAGAAACGACCGTGAAGATAAAAAAAAATAAAGAACTATTGATGTGATTTCGGCTGGACGCTAAGTGGGTTAGGCTCAAGTTGACCAAAAAGGAAAAAAAAATTAGCTGTAACTAAAGAGAGTTGTCAGAATCTTGTATGACTCAAGGTTAAGGTTGGAGGGTCACAGGTCGAGAGCTGGTTTACTGAAAAGTTGAAATAAGTTCATGTGGAAGAGAATTCTTTTTTAACCTGATTATGTCGATGCTGTGCCGGATTTATCGTTGCTGGTGCCCTGTGCAATCAGAATTTAGTGGCCCTTTTTAAGTTCAGTCCTAAAAAAAGGGACTTAAAGGTACGGCACTCAGTGGGCAACTGACCGGTAGCTTTAGACAGCACCGATAAATGTGTTGCTAAGAGAGCAACTTGAACTGACCAATGGAACATCTTGTTACAGTGTGCAGGAAGTTGACAGTATAACATACAGAAAGGGGGGGGGGGGGAGGCGGGTGAAGGGGCGAGTAGCTGCTGGGAGCAGGTAGCCTCTGAAACTCTACAGTGGACCAGAGAAGTCCGATGTTATGGGAGCAGGTAGCCTCTGAAACTCTACAGTGGACCAAAGAAGTCTGATGTTATGGGAGCAGGTAGCCTCTGAAACTCTACAGTGGACCAGAGAAGTCCGATGTTATGGGAGCAGGTAGCCTCTGAAACTCTACAGTGGACCAAAGAAGTCTGATGTTATGGGAGCAGGTAGCCTCTGAAACTCTACAGTGGACCAGAGAAGTCCGATGTTATGGGAGCAGGTAGCCTCTGAAACTCTACAGTGGACCAAAGAAGTCTGATGTTATGGGAGCAGGTAGCGTCTGAAACTCTACAGTGGACCAGAGAAGTCTGATGTTATGGGAGCAGGTAGCCTCTGAAACTCTACAGTGGACCAGAGAAGTCCGATGTTATGGGAGCAGGTAGACTATGAAACTCTACAGTGGACCAGAGAAGTCCGATGTTATGGGAGCAGGTAGCCTCTGAAACTCTACAGTGGACCAGAGAAGTCTGATGTTATGGGAGCAGGTAGCCTCTGAAACTCTACAGTGGACCAGAGAAGTCCGATGTTATGGGAGCAGGTAGACTATGAAACTCTACAGTGGACCAGAGAAGTCCGATGTTATGGGAGCAGGTAGCCTCTGAAACTCTACAGTGGACCAGAGAAGTCTGATGTTATGGGAGCAGGTAGCGTCTGAAACTCTACAGTGGACCAGAGAAGTCTGATGTTATGGGAGCAGGTAGCCTCTGAAACTCTACAGTGGACCAGAGAAGTCCGATGTTATGGGAGCAGGTAGACTATGAAACTCTACAGTGGACCAGAGAAGTCCGATGTTATGGGAGCAGGTAGCCTCTGAAACTCTACAGTGGACCAGAGAAGTCTGATGTTATGGGAGCAGGTAGCCTCTGAAACTCTACAGTGGACCAGAGAAGTCCGATGTTATGGGAGCAGGTAGACTATGAAACTCTACAGTGGACCAGAGAAGTCCGATGTTATGGGAGCAGGTAGCCTCTGAAACTCTACAGTGGACCAGAGAAGTCTGATGTTATGGGAGCAGGTAGCCTCTGAAACTCTACAGTGGACCAGAGAAGTCCGATGTTATGGGAGCAGGTAGACTATGAAACTCTACAGTGGACCAGAGAAGTCCGATGTTATGGGAGCAGGTAGCCTCTGAAACTCTACAGTGGACCAGAGAAGTCTGATGTTATGGGAGCAGGTAGCCTCTGAAACTCTACAGTGGACCAGAGAAGTCCGATGTTATGGGAGCAGGTAGACTATGAAACTCGACAGTGGACCAGAGAAGTCTGATGTTATGGTCATTTTTGTTCTTTGGACCATTTCTAGTGTATACGTTTTAGTCTTAGAAAAAAAAACTGCCGGGTCTAAAAATCATTTTTCTCATGATACATTCATAGCAGGCATTGAGGCATTGAATTTCCATTCTAGCTAGTTGGCTTTATCTGGTTAGCCTATCTAATTGACTTATCTGGTTCGCTGTATTTGGTTGGCTGTATCTGGATAGCTGTATGGGCTGAAATTTTGTACACGTTTAGTGATACCTGGTCCACGCCTAATTAACAAATGTGGTTGTCTCCACCCCCACCTTTTTCCCCCATCTCCCCCTCTCTCCCTCTCTCTCTTTTCCACTCAATTTCTTTATCCCGCCCTCTATACATCTCTTTCTCTCCCTCGCTCTGTCCATTTTTCTATATATAAATCCCTCTCCCCTCTCCCTTCTCTCTCGACTCTAAAATAGATAAATAGATAGATAGATAGATAGACATACAGACAGACAGATAGATAGATAGATAGACAGACAGACAGACAGACAGACAGACAGATAGATAGATAGATAGATAGATAGATAGATAGATAGATAGATAGATAGATAGATAGATAGATAGATAGATAGATAGATAGATAGATAGATAGATAGATAGATAGATAGATAGATAGATAGATAGATAGATAGAACCATTTAACTTAATGTCTGGAAAGTTTATAACTCTATCACTGCGACGATTCTATAACTCCCAGCTCCCCATGTTTGTGTATCTGGCCATAATGTTAAACTTAACTTAACTCTGGTCACATACAGATGACCTATTTTTAGCTTTTAGTTATGTCCCATTAAAAGTTTATATATTGGCACGTGACACGATCGCCAGCTCCCCACAATGTGAACAAAATGACTTGTTTTTCAACAGTCTCAATAAAATAACCGGAAGCAGGTCATTTTTTTAAAGTCATTGGATGACCCACGCCTGAACTAAACAATTAAAAATCACACATTTATTTGTCCATGTCCTTTTAATTTAAATAATAGTTCAATGAAGTTTCGATGAAACAATTATTGTATTTAGTTTGCTTGTTAAAACTTGTTCTACTGCCCATGGTCGACGACTAAAAGACTAAGTAATAACATATCACTCGAACTATACAAGCTGGACCTATTCTATGACTAAGTATTGACTAAAAATCATACTCTATAATCAGGACCGGTTCATTCCAATCAAACATATCTCTAGATTAGATTATTTCAACTGGGATATTAGGGATACACAAACACATTCTTTAACAGCTTACATTTTAATTCGTTAAGAAAATAAACGCAAACATACCGACCTGAATGCATCTTTTTGTGTGTGTGAGCATGTGGGGGGGGGAGGGGGTTCATTACCTACAAAATGAATGAAGATAATTTTGAATAATCAACACAAATAGTCAAACGCGAATAAGCCAATAATGTCCATCATTGTTGTACTTGTGTTGTATGGATCGTACCGTCACATCAGAACTGATCACTGTGTCCCACTGACATCAATCAAAATGTCTGATCTGGTATGATCTTCTTCCGAAATCGATCAGAGTTACAAACAAGCACAGATAAATCAAAGCGAGTTCACATGACGTCACGGTGAGAGGTCGTCGAAGGGTCAAGGCAGGACAGTTAGACCTTACAAAGTCTTATAAATCTTTCACTGCAAACTTATATATCAACAATGAATCTCAAATGTATAAACAGCAAGTACCATTGATTCTCACTCTGTGCATTTCAGTGTCTTACATACATTCAGGGCCGTTTTAAATCAAGGGGCAGGCCCCACATGTCCATCCTGACTGACCAGGTGTTTTTCATTTCTTTTTTTCATTGGTTGTTCTCATTGCTGGAAGTTGAAACGTCAAAGTAGTACAACATTTAAAGTAAAGTTCCCTTAGCCCTAGTGGGCCATCGGGGCCGCCTTTACTTCCCCAACTTAAAGTAAGGTACCCATTTAAAGCTGGGTGCATTTGTGGGACGACTTTGCACCAAATTTCACCTGGAAAAGTTCCATGGGCCTCACCGAGGATCGAACCCAGGACTCTCAGGTCGACAGTCGAGTATCTACACCACTCGGCCGTCCGTCCTACAGTACAACATTTATTGACAGGTAATTAGTTTGTTTTTGTGTGAATGTCAACACGGTAAGATAAAAGTGTTGCGACTGAATTAGGTTTTGTAGTTAAGTTGAATATTAAATTTTAAAAAAAATGGTATACGATTGTATTTTATACTTTATTGTTTTCGGTCTATCTCCTATATGGAATCGTTCACTTTTTACATGGAGGATTTAAGAATGGTATAAAAGTATCACAGTGAATGTCTCTTTAAGTATTTATAGTGATTTAAGTTTATCTATCTTTGGTCCTCATTACGTTTTGCTATTGCTATGCAAGTTTATCTATCTTTGGTCTTCATTACGTTTTGCTATTGCTATGGTCTATGTCGTCAACATCTCAGCCTGTTGTCAGTTAAATCTTTTCCTGCATTACCTTATCTGCTGTACCAGGGTGCACAGCTAGTACAGCACATAATGCTGTTAAACGGCTTCTCAAACTTTCATACTTCGTGACCCACTATGTTGACCCACTTTTCGTGAGTCACCAGCTAAGTAGAACAACTATAAAGAAAAAAAAAGAGGTGTTATTGATAGTTTATAAACATTTGACTTTTTACTTTGCAGATTCATAAACTTTCATCTTTGTAACGTATCTATATAAATAATTTCCGTCTCACGTCTGTCTGTTGAAGATCGAAAGTAAGAATACTGTTTCCTGTTTAAAATATGAATGGCTTATAACCTATATTCGATACATATTTTTGAAAAAAAAACTCTTATAATAAAGATGTATAGACCCTTGTAATTATATTGATCTATTTATGATAACCAGTAAATGAACTATTGTACATATCTATGCCGGATACAGCTGGTACAGATAGTATAAAAGTAAAGGTTTATTTATTATTCAGGTTATATATTCTCGATTTTTTAAATTATAGATTAATATTCCATCTCGGCCCATCTGAAACTCGCCCCACCAGTGCAGGGCAGGTGTTATGCCGATTTGACAGATTGCTCCAAATTGGGCCCCGTGCCTGTCAGGGGCCCCGCAATTTACATTTAGCCCATTAATAGTTATAGTTGTTATTGTAAAAAAAAAATTAGAAGAGGGGCCTCACAAGCATTCTATGTCTGGTGACTCACGGACATACACACGGAGTTAGTTTCACTGGTGTAATCTCATCTTCTAGTTTCTCTCTTTAGAAATAACTGTTTCAAATCTTGAGACTGACTCATTCAGGCTACTACTACTACTACTACACACCATGACTTGATTTGGCCTCAGCAATTAGTGTAACAGAACCGTCGCTGCTGGGTCCGAAGATTTTTTTTTCCTTAACAACTCTCGTCCACCTGACCAGAACAATTATATAGTTAGGACCTAGTTAACAGGAGTAGACAACAATAGGCTTGATCAACCAATCGATACGGCTGGTTTTGTTTTGGTGGACTTTTTGTTAGGTATCGAACTGATCTTGAAGCAAGTGATCCAAGAGCGGCTTGAAGGCTTGACAAAGATGGATTACTTGTTAATTTAATCTCTTCTCTCTATGGCAAAAGCACAATCGTTGATGTCGGTGTGCTGTGGCGGTCGGTGATTTACTTGTGATTTAACATGCAGGCGGGCCATACATGTTTTATGGGCCATCAACAAATGGCACTTGTTCTTGTTTTAATTGTGCCAGACATTATTCTACTTGTAGGTCTGATTGATCATCTGTACAGGACCGGAAGGCAGGGGGGGCGTAATGGATGGGGTCCGGAATCAGCACGAGATTCGGTGACTTGATGACGCACTTCCAGCTGTATGTGGCTCTTCAATCAGTATGCAGCTCTTCCAGCTATATGTTGCTCTGCCAGCTGTGTGTGGCTCTTCAATCAGTATGCAGCTCTTCCAGCTATATGTTGCTCTGCCAGCTGTGTGTGGCTCTGTCAGCTGTATGAGGCTCTTCAATCAGATTGCAGCTCTTCCAGCTATATGTTGCTCTGCCAGCTGTGTGTGGCTCTTCAATCAGTATGCAGCTCTCCCAGCTATATGTTGCTCTGCCAGCTGTGTGAGGCTCTGCCAGCTGTATGAGGCTCTTCCAGCTGTATAGTTCTATTTCGGTCATATTAGTGCGGTTCCCACGGAGTCTAATACAGTTTCTATTATCTCATTGTTTCACTAAACTCATTTGATCCTGTTCAATTGATTTTGTTATTTCTCGTTATTGTACTTTTAAAAATAAACTGCTGCTCTCGTCGACATCTTGGATGGCCGACACTGACCTAGATAATAGTTGATTAGTACTAGTAGTTGGTCATCTCATAGTATTAAAAAAGGCGTGTAAAAATATCACGTAAACCAAAAATATTTTATACTCGGTGACTAAAGTACCCACAGAGTACAAAGTTCAGTAAATATATATATATAGGCATTCATTTAAATCACTTGTCTGGACGCTCTGTTTTATCTAAAGAAGGAAGCTGTTTTTTTTTGTTTTTTTTGGAAACTCAAAATCAATATTCACTAACATGTCGAAGCATAATCGATTAAAAATTTTAAACACTTGTGTATTATCGATGACTTTAATGAAACGTTCGAGTAAAATGAATCAATCTGATGGTGTCCGAAGCTGATTACTATTTTTTGTTATGTTTATATGACTAGTTATCAAAGGCCCGGTACCCGGACCGGCGAGTAGGCACACAGTTGGAGTTGAAAATGGTGATATATATTTTAGCGCGTTAACAGTCAGTCTATATACTTGTAGTGGCCCCAAGGACATGAACATATTATTGTAGCCAAAATACATTTGAGAATATGGACACCTAATAATACATCAAATAAAGTTCATATGTTAAATAGTTCCTCCCAAAGAAAATAATCCTCACTATGGGTAAACATAAACAACAACTCTTAAAATCATATTCCTTCATAATATTTTAATGGACTCTTTCCAAACAGTTATTCATTTAATGTTTTATGATGTTCAACATGGCGTATTTAAAAAAAAGAGAGACGTGAGTGCTTGTGTTAAGCAAAATGCTACATGTTTAACAGGTGGTTTATTTACTGTTATACACATCGTAGCATAGTACAATTAACTAAGAAAAATTGCCGACCCGGCAGTGCAGAACCTAGGGATTTAGGGGCCCAGTGGGCTTGGCCTCTTTGGGGGCTGCCCCTGAATTTTGACATGGGATAGTTTTTTGACGCTTCTCAAGCTTGGTCCCGAGAAGAAAGAATCGTTAGAACCGGTGACCGGCACACTGAGAACCGGTGACCGGCACACTGAGAACCAGTGACCGAACCAGTGCCTTAGAATCTAACGGTGCACAGAGTTCATCCTGTTTGAAGCCAGACAGACTTGACAAGATACAGAGCACTAATAGTTGAATGGTTTGTAATATTTCATGTCGATTGAAGCAGACGCCCTCAGGGCAACTGTTCTTGTTCAAACCTTTAGCTGACCTTCAATTAAAAATATAGTATTGCATCAATGCAGTTGAGGCCGCAGACGCAGAAAACATTGGGCCTCTTAAAAAAGAAAGATATATCAAAGCTTTCAACATTATAGTTCTGTGAAGCCAATGCCGAACCAAGGGATTTTAGGCATCTTCGGAAGCCACTACATTTTGACATGAGATAATGTACTTAATATTTAGTTTAAAAAATATTTTGGGACCCTCCTCGAACTGGGCCCCCTCCATACACCCTCTGCGTGAAGCCCCCATCATAAATGGGTTAGTTTGCACTGTAAACGTTGTGTACGGCGCTACTCAAACTCAACCCTTATTCAATTCATTCATGTGACGTAATAGTCAAAAAATGAAAAAAAAATGTGACGTATTTTAGGTTAGTAATAAAGGGAAATAATTGTACATTAGAAATAGACATATTTTAGAAATAAAAACAATTTAAACAATATAAATATTACATTATATTGAGGTATCCATAATTTTGGTTTAAAATTTAAATTGTAGAACATAACATAGAATATTAATTGAACGATTTCTGTAAATATTTCTTATATGATAGCTTCTCATTTAATAACAAATTGAACACCATAGATTTATTACGATACTATGAGATATACATTGGCCTATGAAACAACGTTTCGGTATTTAATTTGTTTCGGAGAGTATCACGGAATATTATGGCATGATTTTGTGTTACCTCTCCTAAGATCGCTTTATTGCCCTTTTGGTAATGATTGAGGCGGTCGAGAACAGTATTACATTGTGATTGCCAATTGGCATTCATGATCTTACCTGCCGTATGTTAGTGTACGGTGTTTTGTCACCTCAGCACTAAACATATAGCTGGTCCAATGTCATTTCTGGCAGCCATGTAGGAGACAATTCTTACTCGGCTGGCCAGTTGGTAGCCGGATCTTGCATGTTAAGAAGAAAACAGTAAATGTTTCTGCCATCTTTGAATTGTTTATGCCGCCATGTTGGATGACAGACGGAAGTAGCGATGACAGACGGAAACCGGAACACATAATGTAAAATTTGTATTATAGATAAGGGCTAGTGCAAAAAGAGACTAAAATGTCAAAACTATAGTACGGATCAAGCACAGGTCATGCATGGTCAAGCACGGTTCAAGCATGGCTCCAGCATAGGTTCAGCATGGGTTCAGCACGGTCAAGCATGGGTCCAGCACGTGTTCAGCATGGGTTCATCATGGGTCGAGTCAGTGCCCTTAGAATATAAAGTGTCATTGGTCCAGCACGGGTCAAGCACTGGTCAAGCATGGGTCCAGCATGGGCCCTGCATGGGTCCAGCTTTGGTCAAGAATTGGTCCAGCATGGGTCCAATCAGTGCCCTTAGAATATAAGGTGGCCTTGGTCAAGCACTGGTCCAGAACGGGTCTAGCATGGGTCTAGCACGGGTCAAGCTTTGGTCAAGCATAGGTCCAGCATGGGTCAAGCAGGGCTCAGCACGGGTCCAGCACGGTCCATCACTGGTCCAGCAGAAGTCCAGCACAGGTCCAGAATGGGTTCATTACGGATCCATCACTGGTCCAGCAGGGGTCATCCCTAGAATATGGAGGGAACCTACCAACCAACTAGATGATTGCTACTTATGTATGGTGGACTTTTAAAATATAAGAAACAAGTAGACAAAAAAGCACTGGTGTATCCGAATATCCCGTCTTTTATAGCACCAGTGTCACACGATGAACGTTTACCCATCACAATTCCATCTGTCGACGCAGAGGAGATATCCAGGCAATCACGTCAGGGGAGGTGGAACGAAGCAATGATGGGAGACTACATCTGGGGTTTGGTTAGAGACGATGATTCCCTTCACAAGAGAAAGAAGCGTTAAAATGTACACTTTTAGAATTGTTTGCCTAGTTTCATCATAGTGAAATATGTTCTGAATTCTTAATAATTGATTCCAATATTAGTTCAATTGTTAAAAAAAAATTATTTCGTATTTGCATTGAGCAATTTCTAATTACTAGCACTAAACAATTTAGTGAATTGTGTTTTAACCAAACTTTTATTTGTATTTTTGTGTCTGGAGTCTGAACCGTTGATGATATGATAAAGTAGATTAATTTTTTGAAAACAGCACATCTGATTTCATAAAGAAACACTGAAAAATGCAGCCAAACATAACTTCTGCAAAACTTTGTTACATGGTGTTAATGATTACTTTATATCAACTATACAAACATGAACAACAAGAGAAATACTTTTGACACAAAAAATATAAAACACTATCCATTGTTAAATTACGCAAAGGTAGACTGGAAGAAATCTATCATTATTTTACTGTAACGTACTTACGGTTATGTTCAATTGTGACAGGCATTTTTGTTGGTTGCGTCTGCGGCGTAGCGCAATATATTATTACAACAAATACAATTCATGAATTATGATCCAATCAATTTCAAATTCAATATGATGTTTATTGTGTGTCTTGATTGATGTTACAATCTAAACTTAGACAAGGACTTCTTCTCCCACTGATCTTTTTCTAAAGTTTATCTCTCTACTCTTTAGCTTCAACCTCTCTACTCTTCAGCTTCAACCTCTCTACTCTTTAGCTTCAACCTCTCTACTCTTTAGCTTCAACCTCTCTCTACTCTTTAGCTTCAACCTCTCTACTCTTTAGCTTCAACCTCTGTCTACTCTATAACTCGCCTCTATTATAACATCAAACAAATTAACTTTCATTTTTTTTGTTCTAAAGATGGTATGCCACATAAAGTTACTGAAGTGCAAACTAATTTGTTTTGTTCTTTCAATATAAATATATGTATCGACCCCAGCATTCATAGTTTCATGTTCTATAAATAGATCAAAGTCATTCCTGTCCAGACCAACTAGCCGACTCTCCGCCAAACAATGACAATAATATGACATTCTTATGCAATTGATTTACTAGATAACTTCTCCCTGAAGAAACCTGTCAATATAATTCTGTTATATGGACACAGTTCCCTAGAGATCAGAACAGTACGCCAGATAAGATGGCCTTCCTCTTTCTAAATAGAAATATATTTTCCAGCGCGTTTGGTTAAATGGCGCCCGTTTCCCTTTCCATTCTTTTATTCTGTGAGCCGCCAGGGGAAAGGAACTCTTTTTATTGAATCACGTAACCAATAACTTCCTTTAGATAAACAGAAAGAAAATTGTTAGTTTCGTACTTAATATGTACTGATGTTTTGAAGTTGCTACACAAAAGTTAGTTTCGTACTAAATGTGTACTGATGTTTTGAAGTTGCTACACAAAAGTTAGTTTCGTACTAAATGTGTACTGATGTTTTGAAGTTGCTACACAAATGTTAGTTTCGTACTAAATATGTAGTAATGTTTTGCAGTTGCTACAGAAATGTTAGTTTCGTACTAAATTTGTACTGATGTTTTGAAGTTGCTACAGAAATGTTAGTCTCGTACTAAATATATACTGATGTTTTAAACTAGAAGCTGCTGTACAAATGTCAGTTGCATACCTACCTCATACAGATTTGTTGATGGTTCTATAAAAATGCTACTGATCAATCAGTAAACATAATCACTTGAGTTCACTTAAAACAGTGATTCTCAAAATGTTACGCCTGCCGAGTGGCGACCCACTGGGGAAAATGTATAGTCTTCGTGACCCCGACACACTGAGAACCTGTGACCGACACACTGAGAACCTGTGACCGACACACTGAGAACCTGTGACCAACACACTGAGAACCTGTGACCGGCACACCTAGAACCTGTGACCGACACATTGAGAACCGGTGACCGGCACACCGAGAACCGGTGACCGGCACACCGAGAACCGGTGACCGGCACACCGAGAACCGGTGACCGGCACACCGAGAACCGGTGACCGGCACACCGAGATCCCGTGACCGGCACACCGAGAACCGGTGACCGGCACACCGAGATCCCGTCACCGACACACCGAGAACCGGTGACCGGCACACCGAGAACCGGTGACCGGCAGCCGAGAACCGGTGACCGGCACACCGAGAACCGGTGACCGGCACACCGAGAACCGGTGACCGGCACATTTAGAACCGGTGACCGGCACACTGAGAACCGGTGACCGGCACACTGAGAACCGGTGACCGGCACACTGAGAACCAGTGACCGAACCAGTGCCTTAGAATCTAACGGTGCACAGAGTTCATCCTGTTTGAAGCCAGACAGACTTGACAAGATACAGAGCACTAATAGTTGAATGGTTTGTAATATTTCATGTCGATTGAAGCAGACGCCCTCAGGGCAACTGTTCTTGTTCAAACCTTTTCTGTCTTTATGCGGGATAAACCATCGCAGAAAGTTGTTTGTTACAATGATAAACCTTTTCTGTCTTTATGCGGGATAAACCATCGCAGAAAGTTGTTTGTTACAATGATAAACCTTTTCTGTCTTTATGCGGGATAAACCATCGCAGAAAGTTGTTTGTTACAATGATAAACCTTTTCTGTCTTTATGCGGGATAAACCATCGCAGAAAGTTGTTTGTTACAATGATAAACCTTTTCTGTCTTTATGCGGGATAAACCATCTCAGAAAGTTGTTTGTTACAATGATAAACCTTTTCTGTCTTTATGCGGGATAAACCATCGCAGAAAGTTGTTTGCTACAATGATAAACCTTTTCTGTCTTTATGCGGGATAAACCATCGCAGTAAGTTGTTTGTTACAATGCTAGAATTATTGATTTTTGCGCTGCTTCAGTTATTGTGTGTGCACAGAAAACAAAATATTTGTGTCTGTTAAAGATTGTTTTGTGGTCTAAGTCCAGTGGTTTAGACTTTTTGACTTCATACATTGTTATCCATTATTGATTTCTATTTTGAAAAAATCAGTTATTGATACTTTCGAACATTTTTTTTATCGAACCGTAAACTTCGTAAATTGGACGGGCTGGGTTTCTCACACTGCATGTATCCGTTATTTGAGAGTAATTATATACATATATCAACAAAATCCTGACATGTCAGTCTGGGGCACACTAATCTATCAGAACAAGGGAGACCACACTAATCTAGTAGAACAAGGGAGACCACACTAATCTATCAGAACAAGGGAGACCACACTAATATATTAGAACAAGGGAGACCACACTGATCTATTAGAACAAGGGAGACCACACTGATCTATTAGAACAAGGGAGACCACACTGATCTATTAGAACAAGGGAGACCACACTAATATATTAGAACAAGGGAGATCACACTAATCTATTAGAACAAGCGAGACCACACTAATCTATTAGAACAAGGGAGACCACACTGATCTATTAGAACAAGGGAGACCACACTGATCTATTAGAACAAGGGAGACCACACTGATCTATTAGAACAAGGGAGACCACACTAATATATTAGAACATGGGAGATCACACTAATCTACTAGAACAGGCGAGACCACACAAATCTATTAGAACAAGGGAGACCACACTAATTTAGTAGAACAAGGGAGACCACGCCTACGGCCCAATTGTTTATACAGCAGTCCATACTTTACAGAGCTGCAACGTTCTATAGTATCAATATTTAGTTCTATAAAGTAATTACATAACACGGGGGGAGGGGGGAAGGGCTCCATGAGAGTCGCACTAAGATAAACGTAGAGATTCTGGCGTCTCTGGGGACCGCAATTAGCCGCCATCGTAAGATAAAATAAACTTTTAAAAAAGGCAATTATTTCTTTTAAAAGGCCTTTACTTTTGTAAACATATAGTTGTTATTGCTTACAATTTTTTTTAACTAAGCATGAATGTAATATATATGCATGCTTTAAAAAAAATGACTTGGTTCTGTGAATATAAATACTGTACATCAAAACATCTCTCTCCAAGTTTTCTAATGATAGGATCAATTCGCTAGAGTTATTCCTCCTGTTTGATCATCACCAATCTCTTACTTCCTCTTTAAAAGAAAAAAAAATAAAGCAACATTACAGTGTTGGGAGCTGGGAGACGTTGAGAGGAGATAAATTTTGTGTAATCTTAGAGTCTGATCTACGGTCTAAAAAAAGTTTCAGCGATTTTAATGAGCGCCCAGTCTAGTGCTCATCTCCAGTATGTATGCTAGAATAGCTCGCTGGTGATATTCATGAACAAAACGTCTGGGTCTAAAGCTGTATCACACAGTTGGGGGCAATGGGCCAATGGTAGGCCATTAGTGTCCAGGGATGACTGGACACACAAAAAAAAATAAAGTGACTGATGTAATGACCAAGAGCTAGTCAGATGACTGAGTAAAGGAGACGGGAAGGGGGGGGAAGGTGTTTGTATAACAGTATGGCAGTTTAAAAAAAAAAGATGCGGGGGTTGGGGACGGGTTGGGAGTTGAAGGTTGAGGGGGGGTCGTCATGAAGATTTTCTAGGTGGGGGGGGGGGTAGAGGGACGTGTTTTATAAGAGCTGACCAGTGGAGCAATGGTTGATTTGTTGCCTGTCTTGCTCTTGTGGGGTCAGTTAATCGGAATGGTATCAAGTACTTGATTTACTCAACATGGATGGTAGATGAATGAGTTGACACAGTGGGTCATTACCACTGGGCCAAACTTTGCCACTCTCCTCATCAATGGACATGACTTGAATTTATGCGTGAGCCGGACATTTTAATCTTCTGTGTCCGAATGGATGATGGATGGGTTGGGTGAGTCTGTTGTTGACACTTGTAACAAATCGTACCTTTCCTTTAATCTGAACATGTAACAACCTGTACTTGACCCACTAAATGAAACATGCAATAACATATACTTGACCCACTTAATGAAACATGTAACGACCTATACTTCACCCACTCAGTGAAACATGTAACAACCTATACTTGACCCACTAAATGAAACATGTAACAACCTATACTTGACCCACTTAATTAAACACGTAACAACCTATACTTTACCAACTAAATAAAACATGTACCAAACTACACTTGACCCACTTAATGAAACACGTAAAACATGTATGTTCATCTTGTTACTACATAACGTATTGAGTTGTACAGATATATATATAGTAAGTTAAGCTCTTATGTTTATCTCGTGTGTACATTATGTATTGAGTAGAACATACGAACTTTAATTACTAGATATATTTGTAACAAGATAAACATATGAACTTAAATTACTAGATATATTTGTAACAAGATGAACATATGAACTTAAATTACTAGACAGATTTATAACAAGATGAACATATGAACTTAAATTACTAGATAGATTTGTAACAAAATGAACATACGAACTTAACTTACCAGGTATATTTGTAACAAGATAAACATACGAACTTAAATTACTAGATATATTTGTACAACTCAATACATAATGGAGTTACGAGATGAACAACTTACAGACCTAGCTTCCAGAACCAGCGATAACTGATGTTGACTTGTACAGTAAGGTCGTGGTAGTGATGACCCAAGCAGATTCTACTTCACTCACTCGCATTACAACCATTTCTAACTCCCTAATATCAGTATCAACATTCGTGTGTTTGGTCTGTGTGTAATTATGTAATAAATCCGCTAACAACGTCACAAATGAAAATATGACTCATATGTCACATGACTCGGCAATCCACGTCACTTAATGTGTAATGACATTGGGAAATGTAATGTCATTGTTCTGTTGGCGAACAAGAATTAAGTATACTGCCAAATGTTTTTAGCTTTGTTAATGAAATATAATAAAATGAAATAGAACACATTAAGTAATGTATAGTAGCATATTGTAAAATTAACATGTCATATATTTGCAATACAACTCTTGTACGAACCACACATAGCTTACAGCTTCATGACCACATACTTTCACTAAGATGTGTGGAGCATGGTCACATGGTTTAACTAAGACATGTGGAAAATTCAACCACATGGTCATATATTTTCACAAGGACGTGTGGAGCGTACAGCCACATGGTCATATACTTTCACAAAGACGTGTGGAGCGTACAGCCACATGGTCATATACTTTCACAAAGACGTGTGGAGCGTACAGCCACATGGTCATATACTTCCATAAAGATGTATGGAGCGTACAGCCACATGGTCATATACTTTCTCAAAGACGTGTGGAGCGTACAGCCACATGGTCATATTCTTTCACAAAGACGTGTGGAACGTACAGCCACATTGTCATATACTTTCACAAAGACGTGTAGAGCGTACAGCCACATGGTCATATTCTTTCACAAAGACGTGTGGAGCGTACAGCCACATGGTCATATTCTTTCACAAACACGTGTGGAGCGTACAGCCACATGGTCATATACTTTCACAAAGACGTGTGGAGCGTACAGCCACATGGTCATATACTTTCACAAAGACGTGTGGAGCGTACAGCCACATGGTCATATTCTTTCATAAAGACATGTGGAGCGTACAGCCTGTAGGCCACATACGTTCACTATGACGTGTGGATCATCATGATTGTGGCAGTGTTTTGTTGATCTAATAATTTACTGTACTATCAGAGAGATCTGCGTACATTCAAAAATAGATCGGGGGTGGACCACTGCCCGCGGGTGAGGGGGAGGGGGCGTGCGGCCCTTCAGACTGTTTGATCTGGTCCGCACCCTTCTCTCCCATTGGTCCCTTTCATGACGTCAACATTTCATGTGTACTATTTCTCATCTGCTCTAGTCCAGCCATTCTGTGAAATTTAAGAGCTCATAGTGGCCCGCGATTCAAAAAGTGTGACCAACCTTGCTCTAGAACAACCTTCTCATTGTTTGCCCACCCTTGTTCTAGAACAACCTTCTCATTGTTTGCCCACCCTTGTTCTAGAACAACCTTCTCATTGTTTACCCACCCTTGTTCTAGAACAACCTCCTCATTGTTTGCCCACCCTTGTTTTAGAACAACCTTCTCATTGTTTGCCCACCCGTGTTCTAGAACAATCTTCTCATTGTTTGCCCACCCTTGCTCTATAACAACCTTCTCATTGTTTGCCCACCCTTGTTCTAGAACTAGGGAGCGACCGATATGCCTTTTTACCGATAGTCCGATACCGATATTTTCCCCCAGCATTTTTACCGATACCGATACCGATATTTTTTAAATCAACAACAATGCCAAACACGTGTTTTTCTCGTGCTACAGCTAATGACGTATGTCAACCCATGCTCACCCCTTCCCTGTCTTATTTCGTAACACTTCGCCCACACGTAAGTCTTGTTTCTCCCCCCCCCCAACTTTCCATCCCAAAAAAAAATACACACAGATGTTCACTAATTGTATCATTCAAGGTCATACATTAGAATTAAAAATGCCAATCATATTGTTTCAAGGTCATATCGCTGATGCAATTTTTGTGGACGTAACAATTTCTGTGTACGGGTTTTTTTTTTCCTTTTTTTTTTAAGTCTTGTCTGATCTGGTTATAGAATTGGGTTATTTACTGATTTTTTTTCTGCAACTCTGTTGTGAAAAAAAAATGTATCGGCAGCCAAAAAACGGCCGGTCTGATCTGGTTATAGAATTGGGTTATTTACTGATTTTTTTTCTGCAACTCTGTTGTGAAAAAAAAATGTATCGGCAGCCAAAAAACGGCAGGTCCAATAGTTAACCCATAGTGCCAATATCGGTTCGACTATCGGTCGCTCCCTACAAAAATCGGTCGATCCGATATTAACCGATAGTGCCAATATCGGTCCGACACCGATACCGATCCGATTATCGGTCGCTCCCTATCTAGAACAACCTTCTCTTTGTTTCACAGTAAGATTCACTTCGCACTAATAAAATATTTCTAAATGATTAAAACAGAAATAATTTCAACAGAGGGCCAGATAAGTGAAAGACCAACACATAGTCATTTCAACTGTTTCAAAGTGTATGTATATATCAAGTAGTTTAAGTACTGTCTGCGGCACTAATGAACTGACCTCAGGGCCGGATCAGACCCACCTCGAGCCGTAGTTTGGTGACACCTGATTTAATAAAAAATCTAAATGTAAAAGTATGATCAAAGGATGTAATATATGTATATATCTATATGCTAACAATAAATGTATCCACCAGCCATGAACCCACACCTTCCCATTATTTATTAGTGACACACCAAGTTATTGTGGTCTACGACTCTGTGAGAATCAGCTCGGCTACAGTGTCGGACTTTGGTTTGAGGTCCCGGGTACAGGAGAAAATATTGATCCCCTTTAATAAAAGAGAGTCATCATAAGATGTACTCATTGTGGCTCTGTGTGGCCCATCTGAAGTCAGAGCCCTTGGCGCGTATCCTAAATTAGCTTCTGCTCGGTAATTTAAAAAAAAAAGTTTGAAAGCTGTACAATTCTGTTGATATCTTGAATGTGTAGAGATAATTAATGGAGATAATAAATAAACATTGATTATCAACATATAAATTAGCAACATATCGATTAGCCCCATATAGATTAACAGAATATAGATTAACAGCATATAGATTAACAGAATATAGATTAACAGCATATAGATTAACAGAATATAGATTAACAGCATATAGATTAACAGAATATAGATTAACAGCATATAGATTAACATAATATAGATTAACAGCATATAGATTAACAGAACATAGATTAACAGCATATAGATTAACAGCATATAGATTAACAGCATATAGATCTACTTTTTAAAAAAAACATGAAACGATGAAATAACACAAAAAATGTCTACATGCTTGCAGATTGTGTGATTGTAGTTATAGTTATTCATTCAGGAACATGAATGATTGTTCTTCTTCTCTATTTTCAGATTGTACTATTGACTTGTAGGATGATTGTTCTTCTCTGTCTATTTTCAGATTTCACTATTGACTTGTATATATTTCATATAGGTCTTATTTCTATACATAAAATAAACGTTACAGGCAGCGCCTTCTTATCGACTGGCGCCCCTAGCCAGTGAACGCCCCCAGATGGTTTATCTCAAACCCAAACAAAATAAACGCAACACTTTGCATGGTGACGAATCTATGTGGCTGGCAGAACTCCTGCTGAGCAGGGAGTGGAGTTGATGAGTTGAATCATTTAACGGATCAAATTAAATGCCAAGGCAAGTATACAATGAATCGAAACACAGGAGGGGGAAAAAAAGGTTTCTTTGTTTTAAAGTCAAATCATTGCCCGGAATGACCTTGACATTTGACAGTTATGTGACGTCACCTGATAGTTAACACCTGCACTTGGGTCGCAGGCAATCGTTTTGTAGGCAGCCACTAAATGACTGTATAGTGATTTACTTGGTAACAGTTATACGACTAATTGTTATACAGTTTGTCAACAGGACAGAACAGTTCAGTGAAAGTTATGTTAGTGTTTATGTTATATGGGTACAATATGGAACGATAAGACTAATCTCCCTTTAGAAACATAACGGCGAATCTTCATACAAACCATATGCACATTTTGGCAGATTCACATACAATCAGTACAGCAAATGTCCATAGAAACAGTTTGGCAGATGTCCATAAAAACAATTTAGCAAATGTCCCTAGAAACAGTTTCGCAGATGTCCATAGAAACAGTTTAGAAGATGTCCATAGAAACAATCCAGTTGTCTGGTGTTACATATTCTCTGCTACTATCGGAAATTCATGGATCTATTAGAAGAGATCAATAATATAAACAAACATAAAAGATTGAGTCATTTCAATAGTATAACAACCGGACAAACAACGTACGTATTACAGCACCTTCTACTGACGTTAAATTCTTTGGTTAGTTCATAAAGAATTGAACATCCTTTCAAATCTACTCTTAATGTTGATGTATTATTCTAGAGGTTCTCAAACTTGTACCATTCGTGACCGACACTTAGAGCACCATTGAAAATGAGCTTATCCATTGACAAAGCTTTACATTACACATGGTATGATAAATAATTGTGAACTCTATCTTATAAGTCAATAACGTACAATGGATGAAGCTATATTAATTGGAGCGAATTGATTATAGACTAAAATACAGATTATAATAAATAACCAACATATGCAACAACTTTACACCTACACTTGGCTGTATAACAGCCTATATATGGCAAATGACACCTAGCCCGACAACAGTCTATATATTTACAACAAATGACACCTAGCCCGACAACAGTCTATATATTTACAACAAATGACACCTAGCCCGACAACAGTCTATATATTTACAACAAATGACACCTAGCCCGAGAACAGTCTATATATTTACAACAAATGGCACCTAGCCCCACAACAGCCTATATTTTTACAACAAATGACACCTAGCCCTATAACAGCCTATATATTTACAACAAATGTGCCCTAGCCCTACAACCAGGCTTGCGGAGCCGGAGCCGAGGAGCCGGGAGCCGCCACTTTTTGCGGGAGCCGGAGCCGAAAAAATCTGGCGGCTCCACGGCTCCCAAATGTTTTTTTTTACAGCAGAATTTTTTTTTTTTAGCTTTAAAATTCCAAATTTGTTTGATTGTTTGCCTCCTACAATTTTAAATGTTGCTTTTTACAAAAGCCACAACAGTAGAAGCGTTAAAATGATAGCGTGCACACACATCACCACAAGAATTCTTTAAGGGGGAATCGTTTTGTGTTCGTTATAAATCTTGTTTACCCTCCGAAATTTTTTTAATGGCATGTTATTTTGTTATATATAAAGTTAAAACAGTTATATTTAGAGCTGCTGTTCGATTAAAAAAATTGATCGAAATTAACGCATGATTAAAAATTTTAATCGCAATTTAACGCACATTTTAATCGACACAATATAATACAATTGTTTGTATTCAAACTAATATGTCATAATATCAAAGCATAACATTGGCATAATAAACAAGTCATTTTAATTTACGAAAGAGGTATAATGAATTATAACATATTTATTAAGCATTAGCATATATGTCTATTGAATTAGCTAGTGAGACCAGTTTATGGACATGTATCAATCACGTCAATGATTCGAATTATTTTCTTTTTATTTAACAACAATGTCTAACCTTTTTTTTTTCGTACCGCAGTTTCCGGACTAATGACGTATGTCAACCCCTCTCCCCTCCCTCCCTGTCATATTTTGCTTCACATCGCCCACACGTACGTCTGTTTACCCTACTCTCCACTTCCCATCAAAAAAAAAATACACACTTCATTTGTATCTCAAATGTAACTTTTCTTTCATAAAATGATAGTATAGCCAGAAAGTTGTCGCTCACTTATTATTAACGCGTTTTTTTTCTTTATTCCACCCCCCCCCCCACTCTTTCCCCACCAAGTCACATTTTTAACACACTCTCTCTCCACTTATAGATGTATCAAAAACAAGTCGACACCGGTTCCATTGTTTCAAACTAGGAGCACGCGTCATAAAAGACAATCCTCTTGTTTTAAGTTCATACAGCTGCTATGATTTTACGTAGACGTGACGTTTACCCCACCAATACTACCACGGTCGTCGAATTGAAGGACAAATTTACTTTTAATCTTTTTTTTTGAAGTGTTTGTTTTGTGCCGCGATGTTACTCTTTTATTCTTTCATTCATTTACTTTCTTACTATCAACTATTACTATCAACTATTATTTCAATGTTTTAGTGAACAACAGAAAAGAAAATTTTAGTTGTCAGTTATATTAAAAAAAAAATATCTTGTAAAATGAGACTCTTTAATGTTACCGTATGGCAATTTTCAAACATTCAAAGCTAAAATTTTGAAAGGTCGGCTTTCATTTTTCATCTTCTTTTGTTCTTTCTTTCGTGTGTCAACATTAAAGATTCTTTCTTTCGTTTCATTTTGGTTATAGCAAGGGAACAGGAGGTTCACTTGTCGAAGGGCTATATAACAAAACATCTTCATTTTATATTACAATTGGGGCTTTTGTCGACGTACCTAGGGGTAAGGGTGTGTGTAAATTGTGACAGGGTGGGGGTGGTAGATCTACTTAATAAGTGAACGCAACTTGTTACGTGAAAATCCGTTATTTATCGATTTGGTGAACTTCCAGCATTTTGGTCAAATTAACGCATTTAGGTATTACGTTAAAAATTTTAATCGCAAATTTTTTTTGACGCGTTAATCGCAAATTAACGCAGTTTAATCAGCAGCCCTAGTTTTATTTCATAGAATAATTGTATCAATCATTTAAAATAAATTTTTACTAAGACGACAAATAGAACGCGTCATTTCCTATTATTATTTGACTGCGAATCAGGCCCGTAGCGTGTGTGGGGGCCAGGGGGGCTTAGCCCCCCTTGCGTTTTTTCCGGCCCCCTCTGCTTATTTGCTCTACTTAGTAAAATGTATTACCTGCCCAGAGCTATTGCCTGGCCCCTGTTGTAGAATGCCTGGCCCCTGCTGTAGAATTTTCACGCTACGGGGCTGCCGCGAATTTGTAATAGACTGTAAACAAAATGATCGCCTTCTGTATTTAACAATTTTATTATAAACAGAATATCTGAAATAGGTTAGATAAATTTATCAGGATGTTAATCCGATTGTTATTCGGACCCGTGGCAAATATGCACTAAGCTTAGCTATATTTAAACTTTATTAGACGGAACCCGAAAAAAATAATAATACGGAGTCCGCTTAGTGGAACCCTAGACACTGAGTAACGATTAAATCATACAATTCAAGCAATTATAAAAAAAAACAATAATACAGTTTATGTATAGCTAAGCTAAGTGCATATTTGCCACGGGTCCGAATAACAATCAGACTTGATTGGGACGGGGTCCGAATAAAATCGGAGTTTATTGGTACCCAGGTCCGAATAGTTACTTCAAATTTATAAATAATAAATATAAATACTGAAGTCTTTAAAATATTTTAAATAATGTATCATTTTACTATTTGCTAATTTGATAATTGAAATAACTTTTGATTACTTATGAAAATGACGACTAGTGAAACCTCGGTCGAAAATAATGATATGATTCTGGATGCACTGAAATGGTTTGTTTTTAGTAAAACCGACATGCGTATATTTTCAAGTACTTGACTATGGGGCAGCCCCGTAGCGTGAACATTCTACATCAGGGGCCAGGCATTCTACTGCAGGGGCAAGGCTATAGCAGGGGGGGGGGCAGGTAATACATTTTACTAAGTAGAACAAATAAGCAGAGGGGGCCAGACAAAACGCAGGGGCCCCCTGCCCCCCCCCCGCACGCTACGGGCCTGCCATGGGGGTGAACGCGACAAAATTTGCATAACTTTTTATCAGCGGCATGTTTGCGTGGCGTAATTACAAAAATTTTTTGTCTCGTGTGGTACTATCTTAATAGGGAGCCGGAGTCGGAAAAAAATTTGGCGGCTCCGCAAGCCTGCCTACAACAGCCTATATATTTACAACAAATGACACCTAGCCACTAAAATAATCTTAGATTACAGTCAGGGACAACTAACAAGTCTACCGACCTTTGCGTCTGGCCCATTCACATAAACAACACATTTATTTGTTATCAATAGGCCATCTAAATAAACAGCCACCAAACGGCCTCAAATATCAGGTGGGGGTGGTGGGACTGGGGTGGTGGTGGGAGTGAGAGACTTGGAGAGTCAGAGAGAGGGTGGGGGGGGGGAGGTCACAACACATCTCTCACCGTCTTGACTTGGTTCTACCTGATCCAGCGGGTAACTAAATACCAGGTATTATTTCTCTTTCCCAAATCAATGCTGCTGGTCGACTGGTCAGGAGAAGAGAAACATTCCATCCATAGTTTGACTGCAGGTGGACAAGAACTTTACAAGGAACATTATCACGCAGTGGAAGGACAGAAGATAAATGAAAACATCCTACCTTGGCTCTCAAAGTGTGGTGGGTCGGGTACTATTGTGGAGGTGGTCTTCTTTAGACTGCGCATACACTTAACTAATCAATAAATTAATGAAGTCGAATACATAATTGCAACTTGTTGTCTGCGATACTGTCATCTTAAGAATCACTGTACTACTGCACTGCAATATAATTTTATGAATTATTGTATTTCGCCCATACTTTCTTTCTTTACTAGTTTTTTTTCCACTTAAAGAGATTGTTAAGTGGTTGTTTTTGTAATGACCCATAATAGAACATTTTCTATTTATATTGGGTGGACTAAATGACATCTCTAGTACTTGACAACGAATATATCCCCAGCACTTCATGGGGCTTGAAATTTTGACGTGGACAATCGTACACCCTGTCACTTTACTCAATATAATATTACGTATAAATATGTGTACAGTCGTACACCCTGTCACTTTACTCAATATAATATTACGTTACGTACAAATATGTGTAATGCCCAACCCACCACCATAATGAAGTGTAGAATTCATCTGTTTCTATAAACCTCGGCATATGAAGGGATTGTGTGGTTAGCACAACGCCCAGCCGCCTTTACCTCCCCAACTTAAAGTCAGGTACCCATTTAAAAGCTGGGTGGACTTGTGGGACGACTTTGCACACAAATTTCACCTAGGAAAATTCACCGAGGATCAAACCCAGGACTCTCGGGTCGACAGTCGGCCACCCGTCCCACTACAAATATGTTTGTTTACAAAGAATAACATGTTGAGATTGATCCATCAACTTTATAATAAAATATAATTTTTTCGGAGTTCACTCTGCTCTGGTTACATCGGAAATATTCTCAACCCATTTTTCTATTCATATAATCTGCTAATAAAGTTGTTTTCTTAAATCACTGTCTTAACAACATTACCTCACCTCTGTTAACTCGTGAAATAATTTTCTAGAAACATCCCCCCCCCTTTGTCCGCCTTACCCAAATATGATCCATCTCAGATAAAAGATCGGGGGGGGGGGAGTGGAGGTTGGGGAGGAATTAGACATTTTTTTTTTAATCCGGGAATCTTGGCGTGAATACCTGGAGAACTCACGCGATGTATCTGTCAATGTACACGACTGCTCACGTCTTGACGGATCGTCTGCTCACTTTTTGTTGTTCGTGTTAAATGTTGTCTTGCTCATTTCGCACTCATCCAATGATCACTGCCTGACAGTTGGACGTAGTTGGTGCACAAAGGTTGGGAGATTTGGTGGTGGGGGGCTCCTTGCTTGGTGGTGGTGGGGGGCTCCTTGTTTGGTGGTGGTGGGGGGGGCTCCTTGTTTGGTGGTGGTGGGGGGGCTCCTTGTTTGGTGGTGGTGGGGGGGCTCCTTGTTTGGTGGTGGGGCTCCTTGTTTGGTGGGGGCTCCTTGTTTGGTGGGGGGGCTCCTTGTTTGGTGGGGGGGCTCCTTGTTTGGTGGTGGTGGGGGGGGGCTCCCTTGTTTGGTGGTGGGGCTCCTTGTTTGGTGGGGGGCTCCTTGTTTGGTGGGGGCTCCTTGTTTGGTGGGGGGCTCCTTGTTTGGTGGTGGTGGGGGGCTCCTTGTTTGGTGGTGGTGGGGGGGGGGGCTCCTTGTTTGGTGGTGGTGGGGGCTCCTTGTTTGGTGGTGGTGGGGGCTCCTTGTTTGGTAGTGGGGGGCTCCTTGTTTGGTGGTGGGGGGCTCCTTGTTTGGTGGTGGTGGGGGCTCCTTGTTTGGTAGTGGGGGGCTCCTTGTTTGGTGGTGGGGGGGCTCCTTGTTTGGTGGTGGTGGGGGGGCTCCTTGTTTGGTGGTGGTGGGGGGGCTCCTTGTTTGGTGGTGGTGGGGGGCTCCTTGTTTGGTGGTGGTGGGGGGGCTCCTTGTTTGGTGGTGGTGGGGGGCTCCTTGTTTGGTGGTGGTGGGGGGCTCCTTGTTTGGTGGTGGTGGGGGGCTCCTTGTTTGGTGGTGGTGGGGGGGGGGGCTCCTTTTTGGTGGTGGTGGGGGTTTCCTTGTTTGGTGGTGGTGGGGGGGCTCCTTGTTTGGTGGTGGTGGGGGGCTCCTTGTTTGGTGGTGGTGGGGGGGCTCCTTGTTTGGTGGTGGTGGGGGGCTCCTTGTTTGGTGGTGGTGGGGGGGCTCCTTGTTTGGTGGTGGTGGGGGGGCTCCTTGTTTGGTGGTGGTGGGGGGCTCCCTTGTTTGGTGGTGGTGGGGGGGCTCCTTGTTTGGTGGTGGTGGGGGGCTCCTTGTTTGGTGGTGGTGGGGGGGGGGTCCTTGTTTGGTAGTGGGGGGGGCTCCTTGTTTGGTGGTGGTGGGGGGCTCCTTGTTTGGTGGTGGTGGGGGGGCTCCTTGTTTGGTGGTGGTGGGGGGCTCCTTGTTTGGTGGTGGGGGCTCCTTGTTTGGTGGTGGGGGGGCTCCTTGTTTGGTGGTGGGGGGGCTCCTTGTTTGGTGGTGGTGGGGGGGGCTCCTTGTTTGGTGGTGGTGGGGGGCTCCTTGTTTGGTGGTGGTGGGGGCTCCTTGTTTGGTAGTGGGGGGCTCCTTGTTTGGTGGTGGGGGGCTCCTTGTTTGGTGGTGGTGGGGGCTCCTTGTTTGGTGGTGGTGGGGGGCTCCTTGTTTGGTGGTGGTGGGGGGGCTCCTTGTTTGGTGGTGGGGGGCTCCTTGTTTGGTGGTGGTGGGGGGGCTCCTTGTTTGGTGGTGGTGGGGGCTCCTTGTTTGGTGGTGGTGGGGGGCTCCTTGTTTGGTGGTGGGGGGGGGCTCCTTGTTTGGTGGTGGTGGGGGGGGGGCTCCTTGTTTGGTGGTGGGGGGCTCCTTGTTTGGTGGTGGTGGGGGGGCTCCTTGTTTGGTAGTGGGGGGCTCCTTGTTTGGTGGTGGTGGGGGGGCTCCTTGTTTGGTGGTGGGGGGGCTCCTTGTTTGGTGGTGGTGGGGGCTCCTTGTTTGGTAGTGGGGGGCTCCTTGTTTGGTGGTGGTGGGGGGCTCCTTGTTTGGTGGTGGGGGGGCTCCTTGTTTGGTGGTGGTGGGGGGGCTCCTGTGTTGGTGTGGGGGCTTTGTTTGGTGGTGGTGGGGGCTCCTTGTTTGGTAGTGGGGGGGGCTCCTTGTTTGGTGGTGGGGGGGCTCCTTGTTTGGTGGTGGTGGGGGCTCCTTGTTTGGTAGTGGGGGGGCTCCTTGTTTGGTGGTGGTGGGGGGCTCCTTGTTTGGTGGTGGGGGGGCTCCTTGTTTGGTAGTGGTGGGTGGGGGGGGCTCCTTGTTTGGTGGTGGTGGGGGGGCTCCTTGTTTGGTGGTGGTGGGGGCTCCTTGTTTGGTGGTGGTGGGGGGCTCCTTGTTTGGTGGTGGTGGGGGGGCTCCTTGTTTGGTGGTGGTGGGGGGCTCCTTGTTTGGTGGTGGGGGGGGCTCCTTGTTTGGTGGTGGTGGGGGGCTCCTTGTTTGGTGGTGGTGGGGGGGCTCCTTGTTTGGTGGTGGTGGGGGGCTCCTTGTTTGGTGGGGGTGGGGGGCTCCTTGTTTGGTGGTGGTGGGGGGGCTCCTTGTTTGGTGGTGGTGGGGGGGGCTCCTTGTTTGGTGGTGGTGGGGGGCTCCTTGTTTGGTGGTGGTGGGGGGGCTCCTTGTTTGGTGGTGGTGGGGGGGCTCCTTGTTTGGTGGTGGTGGGGGGCTCCTTGTTTGGTGGTGGTGGGGGGCTCCTTGTTTGGTGGTGGTGGGGGGCTCCTTGTTTGGTGGTGGTGGGGGGGCTCCTTGTTTGGTGGTGGGGGGGGGCTCCTTGTTTGGTGGTGGGGGGGCTCCTTGTTTGGTGGTGGTGGGGGGGCTCCTTGTTTGGTGGTGGGTGGGGTGGGGGCTCCTTGTTTGGTGGTGGTGGGGGGCTCCTTGTTTGGTGGTGGTGGGGGGCTCCTTGTTTGGTGGTGGTGGGGGGCTCCTTGTTTGGTGGTTGTGGGGGTGCTCCTTGTTTGGTGGGGGTGGGCTCCTTGTTAGGTGGTTGTGGGGGGGCTCCTTGTTTGGTGGTGGGGGGCTCCTTGTTTGGTGGGGGGGCTCCTTGTTTGGTGGTGGTGGGGGGCGGCTCCTTGTTTGGTGGTGGGGGGCTCCTTGTTTGGTGGCGGTGGGGGGCTCCTTGTTTGGTGGTGGTGGGGGGGCTCCTTGTTTGGTGGTGGTGGGGGCTCCTTGTTTGGTGGTGGTGGGGGGCTCCTTGTTTGGTGGTGGGGGGGGCTCCTTGTTTGGTGGTGGTGGGGGGCTCCTTGTTTGGTGGTGGTGGGGGGCTCCTTGTTTGGTGGTGGTGGGGGGGGCTCCTTGTTTGGTGGTGGTGGGGGTGCTCCTTGTTTGGTGGGGGGGCTCCTTGTTTGGTGGTGGTGGGGGGCTCCTTGTTTGGTGGTGGGGGGGGCTCCTTGTTTGGTGGTGGGGGGGGGTTCCTTGTTTGGTGGTGGTGGGGGGGGCTCCTTGTTTGGTGGTGGTGGGGGGGCTCCTTGTTTGGTGGTGGGGGGGGCTCCTTGTTTGGTGGTGGGGGGGGCTCCTTGTTTGGTGGTGGTGGGGGGGCTCCTTGTTTGGTGGTGCTGGGGGGGTGCTCCTTGTTTGGTGGTGATGGGGGGGGGTTCCTTGTTTGGTGGTGTACCTGAATACAATCAATGGATTGGTAATATTGGTTGCATTGAACACAGTGATCTGTTTGGTAATATTGGTTGCATTGAACACAGTGATCTGTTTGGTAATATTGGTTGCATTGAACACAGTGACCTGTTTGGTAATATTGGTTGCATTGAACACAGTGACCTGTTTGGTAATATTGGTTGCATTGAACACAGTGATCTGTTTGGTAATATTGGTTGCATTGAACACAGTGATCTGTTTGGTAATATTGGTTGCATTGAACACAGTGATCTGTTTGGTAATATTGGTTGCATTGAACACAGTGATCTGTTTGGTAATATTGGTTGCATTGAACACAGTGATCTGTTTGGTAATATTGGTTGCATTGAACACAGTGATCTGTTTGGTAATATTGGTTGCATTGAACACAGTGATCTGTTTGGTAATATTGGTTGCATTGAACACAGTGATCTGTTTGGTAATATTGGTTGCATTGAACACAGTGACCTGTTTGGTAATATTGGTTGCATTGAACACAGTGACCTGTTTGGTAATATTGGTTGCATTGAACACAGTGATCTGTTTGGTAATATTGGTTGCATTGAACACAGTGATCTGTTTGGTAATATTGGTTGCATTGAACACAGTGATCTGTTTGGTAATATTGGTTACATTGAACACAGTGATCTGTTTGGTAATATTGGTTGCATTGAACACAGTGATCTGTTTGGTAATATTGGTTGCATTGAACACAGTGATCTGTTTGGTAATATTGGTTGCATTGAACACAATGATCTGTTTGGTAATATTGGTTTATTGAGCACAATGATCTGGTTGGTAATATTTATAGTATGAACGTAATTCAACGATTTTTACAGCTTGTGACCTATACAAGATCAAGTGATGATACAACTCATAGTATAAAAATCCAATAATTAATAACCTGAGCAAAATAAAAATTGTGATATTGCTGATGTCAACATGTCAATCAGATTCTTTTTAAATCCGAAAATGTGAGTTTGCTCCCTTTAAATGGAATATTTATAGACGAAAATGTGAGTTTGCTCCCTTTGAATGGAATATTTATAGACGAAAATGTGAGTTTGCTCCCTTTAAATGGAATATTTATAGACGAAAATGTGAGTTCGCTCCATTTGAATGGAATATTTATAGACGAAAATGTGAGTTCGCTCCATTTAAATGGAATATTTCTAGACGAAAATGTGAGTTCGCTCCCTTTAAATGGAATATTTCTAGACGAAAATGTGAGTTCGCTCCCTTTAAATGGAATATTTCTAGAAAAAAAAATTGTCATAGTCGTTGATTGCAAACCGAAACTTTTTCGTCAAATTATTGAATTTAAAAAAATAAAATCTTATAGAAAGTAGATCACATGAAACATTATATGTGTAATAGTGAACTACGTCTCTCAATATGACATATTATATGTGTATTAGTGAACTACGTCTCTCAATATGACGTATTATATTTGTATTAGTGAACTACGTCTCTCAATTTGACGTATTATATTTGTATTAGTGAACTACGTCTCTCAATATGACGTATTATATTTGTATTAGTGAACTACGTCTCTCAATATGACGTATTATATGTGTATGAACCTACCGCCCTGACTGAAATGTGTACTAAATTAAAGTAATATATATTTGTTACATACTCCATTTATTGATCTGTCCTGGATCTATCTATTGTATTGTAAATCTATTTCTTATCCGTCTGCCACTTGTTCTTTTGATCGTATTTAGTCTTTTGGCTACTCAGTGAATTATCTCTATCGGTTCCATAGCCTATCTTTATTCAACTCTCTCTCTCTCTCTCTCTCTCTCTCTCTCTCTCTCTCTCTCTCTCTCTCTCTCTCTCTCTCTCTCTCTCGCTCTCTCACTCTCTTTCACTTTCTCTCTCTAACTCTGTTTCTCACTCTCTCTTTCACTTTCTCTCTCTATTTCTCTCTCTCTCTCTCTCTATCTATCTATCTATCTATCTATCTATCTCACTATCTCTCACTGTTCACCTCCTAGTTCACCAAATATCTATTCTGCTATTCAGAAACAGAAATGCCCTTACTTCCAAATCTCAAGAAAACAAAAACTTCTGTTTACAAAACTAAAAACTCATTAATTGTCCCCCCCCCCCTTGTGACTAACGTATTTCTGTCAATTTAACACCTCGTAAATATGACTACGGTTGTAAAAAGAAAAAAAACCTACTTTGTATCTATTCCTTATAAAACATACCCAACCAAAAAAAAATGTTTTTATATTTGAATGACAAATGTGTTCTTTCACCTACTATCTGGCAAGTAACAATAAATCACAAGTCTACTTGCCACGCTGACCGTTCACTGGCCAGGTTTCCCCACCAACACAACCAGAGACGGAATAAACTGGAATCTGACACCTGGCCAAGTGGTGGGCGGTGGCGATGGGAAGGGGTTGAAACAAAAGTCTGTTGTCTGGATCAGAAGTCTGAACGGAACACAGACAACAGGACTATATAAACTAGGTAACGAAAATAGTATTAATGAAGTGAGTTAGACACAGTCAAGATTGAATTAGTCATTTTTTTTTTTTTTATTTCTGAAATGACCTTAATTAGCAGACTTGTGTGTAGACCACAGAATGTGCGTAGCACAAAAAAAAGTTAATTAGATTGAAGACATAACAGTCACACACACACACACATCTAAACAGACACATACAATACAAAACTTTCAAATATAACTCATGTCTAGATATGTATACATAAAATCACACACACACGGGCCTGGACAGGGGAGGGTGGAGGGACTGTCCTGCAGGGACATTGCCCTGGAACCACTACCAGCCGGCCGGGACCGGGCCAGGGGAGGGGTGAGGTGGGGGGGTTAGGTGGCCACTGCGTCCGAAAACGTTTGAGTTGATTTGGGAATAAAATGTTGATTTCATCTCGTGATTCTTAGATGTTGACTGGTCCGCACTTAACATAGTGAATCATATGACATGAGATATATTGAATGATTTAAGTGAGATATATTGAATGATTTAGGTGAGATATATTGAATGATTTAAGTGAGATATAGGGCATGATTTAAGTGAGACATAGTGAATGATTTAAGTGAGATATAGAGAATGATTTAAGTGAGATATAGTGGATGATTTAAGTGAGATATAGTGCATGATTTAAGTGAGATATAGGGCATGATTTAAGTGAGATATAGTGAATGATTTAAGTGAGATATAGGGCATGATTTAAGTGAGATATAGGGCATGATTTAAGTGAGATATAGTGAATGATTTAAGTGAGATATAGGGCATGATTTAAGTGAGATATAGTGGATGATTTAAGTGAGATATAGTGCATGATTTAAGTGAGATATAGTGCATGATTTAAGTGAGATATAGTGAATGATTTAAGTGAGATATAGTGCATGATTTAAGTGAGATATAGTGGATGATTTAAGTGAGATATAGTGCATGATTTAAGTGAGATATAGTGCATGATTTAAGTGAGATATAGTGGATGATTTAAGTGAGATATATTGAATGATTTAAGTGAGATATAGGGCATGATTTAAGTGAGACAGTGAATGATTTAAGTGAGATATAGAGAATGATTTAAGTGAGATATTGTGCATGATTTAAGTGAGATATAGTGGATGATTTAAGTGAGATATATTGAATGATTTAAGTGAGATATAGGGCATGATTTAAGTGAGACAGTGAATGATTTAAGTGAGATATAGAGAATGATTTAAGTGAGATATTGTGCATGATTTAAGTGAGATATAGTGGATGATTTAAGTGAGATATAGTGCATGATTTAAGTGAGATATAGTGCATGATTTAAGTGAGATATAGGGCATGATTTAAGTGAGATATAGAGAATGATTTAAGTGAGATATAGTGCATGATTTAAGTGAGATATAGTGGATGATTTAAGTGAGATATAGTGCATGATTTAAGTGAGATATAGGGCATGATTTAAGTGTGATATATTGAATGATTTAAGTGAGATATATTGAATGATTTAAGTGAGATATATTGAATGATAGAATGGAGATATAATGAATGATGTAAGGGAGATATAATGAATGATATACGTAAGATGTAATGAATGATATACGTAACATGTAGTGAATGATATAAAGGAGATGTAGTGAATGATATAAGTGAGTTGTAGTGAATGATATAAGGGAGATGTAGTGAATGATATAAAGGAGATGTAGTGAACGATATAAGTGAGATATAGTGAATGATGTAAGTGAGATATAGTGAATGATATAAGACAGATGTAGTGAATGATATAAGTGAGATATAGTGAATGATATAAGGTAGATGTAGTGAATGATATAAGACAGATATAGTGAATGATATAAGTGAGATATAGTGAATGATATAAGTGAGATCTAGTGAATGATACAGAAAGAGAGATTAATTATCATTTTGTACTTCAGAGTTACCTCAAGATAAACTCTAGGAAAGTAACTCTGTTCATTGGGCTGTAAATAATATTTTCATCTTGTTGAGCGGTTGTGGAAATCGTTGACTCAATTTTGTTTCCTTGTCTTAGACAATCGGAATTGTTATGACGTCCAGGTCCAATATAAGGTCAAGAGTCAGCCAGTATTTGGCTGCTGACCAACGTAGCTATTAGTATCCCTTCTTAAGTATAGGACAAAACCTCCAACGAAATAAACCCCCACGACAAAACCTCCAACGAACTAAACCCGCACAACAAAACCTCCAACGAACTAAACCCCCACGACAAAACCTCAAACGAACTAAACCCCCACGACAAAACCTCCAACGAACTAAACCCCCATGACAAAACCTCCAACGAACTAAACCCCCACGACAAAATCTCCAATGAACTAAACCCCCACGACAAAACCTCCAACAAACTAAACCCCCACGACAAAACCTCCAACGAACTAAACCACCACGACAAAACCTCCAACGAACTAAACCCCCACAACAAAACCTCCAAGAATATAAACCCCCACGACAAAACCTACAATGAACTAAAGCCCCACGACAAAACCTCCAATGAACTAAACCCCCACGACAAAACTTCCAACGAACTAAACCCCCACGACAAAACCTCCAACAAACTAATCCCCACGACAAAACCTCCAACGAACTAAACCCCCACGACAAAACCTCCAACGAACTAAACCCCCACAACAAAACCTCCAAGAATATAAACCCCCACGACAAAACCTACAATGAACTAAAGCCCCACGACAAAACCTCCAATGAACTAAACCCCCACGACAAAACTTCCAACGAACTAAACACCCACGACAAAACCTCCAGCGAACTAAACCCCACGACAAAACCTCCAACGAACTAAACCCCCACGACAAAACCTCCAACGAACTAAACCCCACGAAAAAACCTCCAATGAACTAAACCCCCCATTATTAAATTGTACTTGAAAGTCCAAAAATAAATTAATTTTATTTTAAACAAATATGTATATAAAAAATCATTACTAAAATTAAAAGCAAATATTATTTCGATAATCTGAATTAAATATGTCTACATTAGTTGGATTGTATCTTTAGTTATTATAATCTCTATACTTATAAGACGCATTCGTTGTCTGTCTGTCTGTCTGTTCCCTTATAACTCAAGATCCAGACAAACAAATAACGTGAAATTTGTTACACATACACATAATTACATGGGGAAGGTTATAGGACAGGTTTCGTTTCATATCGATGGGTAGTTTAATTGTAATTAATTTTTTTTTATTTGAGTATTTTACTATATTAAAGTAATCTCGACGGCGCCATAAATAAAATTCCTCTGTGACGTCATTTCCCTATGATCGAATAGAACTTGCGCGCTGGTGCTGTATTGTGCCTTTGTGATGCAAAGAATTGTTGATGTTTTTTCATGCTCCCTGATGTGTACAATTTGAGGAAGGTAAAGGAATGAAGAAGGATTTTAGAAGAAGTGTGAAACCATAATAATAAGTATATATATATATATACAGAGAGAGAGAGGGGGGAGGGAGAGAGAGGAAAGGGAGGGTAGGAGGGAGGGAGGGAGAGAGGGGGAGGGAGGGAGGAAGGGAGAGGAGAGAGGGAGGGAGGGAGGGGGATGGACAGGGGGAGAGAAGGAGGGGGAGAGGGAGATGGGAGCGGGAGGGAGAGAGGGAGATGGGAGAGGGAGGGAGAGAGGGAGAGAGAAAGGGACGGAAGGAAGGGAGGGAGAGAGGGGAGGGAGGGAGAGAGAGGGTGGGAGAGAGGGAGAGAGAGAGGGTGGCAGAGAGGGAGGGAGAGAGATAAAGAGCGAGGGGGGGCAAGGAGGGAGAGAGGGAATGAGGGAGGGAGGAAGATGGAGAGAGGTGGAGAGAGGAGGGAGGGAGAATGAAGGGAGAGAGAGAGGGGTTAGGGAGGGAGAGAGATGGGAGGGAACGAGAGAGGGAGAAATGGGAGAGAGAGGGAGGGAGAGGGAGTGAGAAGGAGGGAGGGAGAAAAGGGGGGAAGGGAAAGGGAGAGGGAGGGAGGGAGAGAGAGAGGAAGGGAGAGAGGGGGTAGGGAGAAAACAGAAGGTAAACAGAAAACCTTATTTTAAACCCGGGCAAAGCCGGGTACTTGCAACTAGTATATTATGTGTATACAGTTATAATATATTTATATATATATATATATATATATATATATATATATATATATATATATATAATACGTAAACACAAATACTCATATACTAATACATGTACTCATTTTGGTGAAATTAGCTTAAAGAGCAGAAAAGTTGTTAAAGAAACTCTACAACCCAAGAGAGTTATTACTGTTAAGTCCCAGAAAGTTTGCACAATGAGAAACCCTACTCTCTAAACGCATTCCTTTCCCCGACTTCCATTAGACCAACAATCACCTGCTGGTAACAAGAGGCTAATTAACAGAAGATAAAATTGTATGCGTCTTAAGCTGAATCATAAATCAACATTGTAAAACTGGTGACGAATAATGTTACGTAATCAAATTGAGTAGAGACTAATTGTTTCAGATGTTGCACTGCAACGGATATATATGTACAAGCTTATAATATTATATTTCATATTTCATTGTCTGATTGTACGCACTGATGCATAAGTTGACTACGTCATTATAATTGCGCAGAAAAAAATGAAGTTTTTATTTAAATTGCATACTGTATCTTTATAAGTCTGAAAAAAAAAGTATAACTAGTACTCCAGCATATTACTCTGCTGTATTGCATCAAACTCATTTTAATTACCTTGCGATTAATGTGTGGTTATGACTGATTTGATTGAATATCACATTGTTATTATAATGTTCATGCTATAACTTGTGCTTTTTTTTTAATCGAATCAATGCTACAATTAAATAAGACAATCAATATACATTATAGAATTATATTAGTTGGTTGCTAGTACTTGGTCCGGGAAACATGCCATGATATGTGGGGGAAAATCATTGGGGGTCTCCAGCACAGTGAGAAAAAAAAAAAACCTTTTTTACGGCCGCGTTAGTACCGTGGTAAATGAGGATGACCCAAGACTGCGGTATTCACAGAGTAATACAGCTGTTGTTTATATATTATGATCTTGAACCTGCGTGAATGTGTGATTGTTTCTTGCATATGATGCGACTGTGTTATACTGTATTATATTGTCGTATACTGTGTTACACTATTCTCGACTGTATTATGCAATTTTATACTGTATAATACTTTCCTGTACAGTATCAAACTGTGTTGTACTGTATTCTACTGCCCTGTACTGTATTTTTCTGTGTACAACTGTATTATACCATGTTATATTGTATAATACTATGTTATGCTGTGTTATATTGTATTACAGTATGTTATATTGTATAATACTATGTTATACTGTATTAATCTCTGTTATACTGTGTTATATTGTATTACACTATGTTATATTTTATAATACTATGTTATACTGTATTAATATCTGGTCTACTGTTTTATATTGTATTACAGTATGTTATATTGTATCATAATATGTTATACTGTATTAATCTGTGTTCTACCGTGTTATATTGTATAACAGTATGTTATATTGCATCATATTATGTTATATTGTATTAATCTGTGTTCTACCGTGTTATATTGTATTACAGTATGTTATATTGTATCACTCTTTATTAGACAATATTATACTGTGTTTGTAATAATTATATTTGGCCTCGAAATTTAGATTAATATAATTAAATGGCCAATAGAGGAAGTAGATTTAGCAGACGATAGTAAAGACAGACGACCACAGAGATTCAATAGGGAAAGACGTAATTTGACAGACCAGACATTATTTTGTGAATCTCATCACATTATTTGGGACGGATGGCCGAGTGGTGTAGATACTCGACTGTCGACCTGAGAGTCCTGGGTTCGATTCTTGGTGAGACCCATGGAATTTTCCAGGTGAAATTTGGTGCGAAGTCGTCCCACAAGTCCACCCAGCTTTAAATAGGTACCTGACTTTAGTTGGGGAAGTAAAGGCGGCTGTGCGTTGTGCTAACCACACAATCCCTTCATATGCCGAGGTTATAGAAACAGATGAATTCTACACTTCATCTGCCCCGATGGCCCTTTAAGGCTAAGGGAACTTTACTATCATATTATTCAACCTACAGTATTACGTGCAATTGTAAAGTATTTCCATATCAACAAAGTATGTTACTTTAAATAAACAGTATATAATTTAGCCAACTATTCTTAGTGATTTTTATTGCGTTATATTTTATCTGCTGTACCGCGTTATACTGTCCAGTACTGTATTGTATTTTTCTGTTATGTACTATGTTATATTAATTTACAAGAATGATGTCCCAAAAAAGATTGTATGAACTTCATGGTGAATTGTTTTCTATTTTCAGTTTTATTTCATTTAGTATTTGGTAGTAAATACCTAACACATTTATCACATTAATATTTGTGGGGGTTTTTTAACCTACAAACAGTGGCGCAACCAAATCATTTTTTCTTCTATATATGAGCCCCCCCCCTAGTATTTTTTTCTATATGTGAGCCCCCCCCCCCCACTTAGCATTATTTGCTAGTTGCGCCACTGCCTACAAAATACATTTGCCAGTCTAGAAGTGCACAATTTTATGGTTAAAAACAATTGGTACTTTATGTTTCAACTGATATAATAGTTGAACAAGTGGGTGGTTGAAACATTTCAGCCAACAGGGAATAAAAGTGTGTGTGTGTGTGTTTGTGTATGTGTGTCTGTGTGTCTGTGTGTGTGTGTTTGTGTGTGTGTCTGTGTGTCTGTGTGTTTGTGTGTTTGTGTGTGTATGTGTATGTATGTGGTGTATGTGTGTGTGTCTGTGTGTGTATGTGTGTTTGTGTGTTTGTGTGTGTCTGTGTGTGTTTGTGTTTGTGTGTGTCTGTGTGTCTGTATGTGTTTGTGTGTGTCTGTGTGTTTGTGTGTTTGTGTGTGTATGTGTGTGTATGTGTGTTTGTGTGTGTCTGTGTGTTTGTGTGTATGTGTCTGTGTGTTTGTGGGTATGTGTGTATGTGTGTATGTGTGTGTGTCTGTGTGTTTGTGTGTGTCTGTGTGTTTTTGGGTATGTGTGTGTCTGTGTGTTTGTGTGTGTGTGTCTGTGTGTTTGTGGGTATGTGTGTGTCTGTGTGTTTGTGGGTATGTGTGTATCTGTATGTTTGTGTGTGTGTCTGTGTGTTTGTGGGTATGTGTGTCTGTAAGTTTGTGGGTATGTGTGTGTTTGTGGGTATGTGTGTCTGTGCGTTTGTGGGTATGTGTGTGTCTGTGTGTTTGTGGGTATGTGTGTATCTGTATGTTTGTGTGTGTGTCTGTGTGTTTGTGGGTATGTGTGTCTGTAAGTTTGTGGGTATGTGTGTGTTTGTGGGTATGTGGGTATGTGCGTTTGTGGGTATGTGTGTGTCTGTGTGTTTGTGGGTATGTGTGTCTGTGTGTTTGTGGGTATGTGTGTGTCTGTGTGTTTGTGGGTATGTGTGTATGTAGTGTATGTGTGTGTGTTTGTGGGTATGTGTGTGTCTGTGTGTTTGTGAGTATGTGTGTGTATGTGGTGTATGTGTGTGTGTCTGTGTATTTGTCTGTGTGTGTGATGTGTCTGTCTGTGTGTGTCTGTGTGTTTGTGGGTATGTGTGTGTGATGTGTGTGTCTGTGTGTGTTTGTGTGTTTGTGGGTATGTGTGTATGTGGTGTATGTGTGTGTGTCTGTGTGTGTATGTGTGTGTCTGTGTGTCTGTGTGTGTATGTGTGTATGTTTGTATGTGTGTGTATTTGTCTGTGTTTGTGTGTATGTGTGTCTATGTGTGTCTGTGTGTGTATGTGTGTGTCTGTGTATTTGTCTGTGTGTGTCTGTGTGTGTCTGTGTGTGTATGTGTGTTTATGTGTATGTGTCTGTGTATTAGTCTGTGTGTGTGATGTGTGTGTCTGTGTGTGTATGTTTGTGTCTGTGTATTTGTCTTTGTGTGTGATGTGTGTGTGTAAGTGTATGTGTGCGTGTGAGTGTGTGTGTGCATATATATATATATATACATATCGAATTATTTGTTTTGTGTTTTACAAAGACTTATATTGATTATAATATTACAAATATTTTTTTATCCCATCGGGAAGTGAAATTAATTTTGCCACAAACACAAAAATAATGTAATTTATTAACATGAGTTTATTGTGTCTGTCTGTAGTTATTTAATTTCTGTAGGCTAATGTGTATGTTGGATTTCATGTCATTGTAATGTAAAGGATACAGTGTTGGATGTCATGTCAATGTAATGTAAAGGATACAGTGCTGGATGTCATCTCACTGTAATGTAAAGGATACAGTGTTGGATGTCATGTAACTGTAATGTAAAGAATACAGTGTTGGATGTCATGTTACTGTAATGAGTGATCCTTCACACCACATGAGTGATCCTGCACACCACATGAGTGATCCTGCACACCACATGAGTGATCCTTCAAACAACAAGAGTGATCCTGCACACAACATGAGCGATCCTTCACACCGCATGAGTGATCCTGCAAACGACATGAGTGATCATTCACACCACATGAGTGATCCTGCACACCACATTAGTGATCCTTCACACCGCATGAGTGATCCTGCACACCACATGAGTGATCCTTCACACCACATGAGTGATCCTGCACACCACATGAGTGATCCTGCACACCGCATGAGTGATCCTGCACACCACATGAGTGATCCCGCACACCACATGAGTGATCCCGCACACCGCATGAGTGATCCTGCACACCACATGAGTGATCCTTCACACCACATGAGTGATCCTTCACACAACAAGAGTGATCCTGCACACAACATGAGTGATCCTTCACACCGCATGAGTGATCCTGCACACCACATTAGTGATCCTTCACACCGCATGAGTGATCCTTCACACCACAAGAGTGATCCTTCACACCACAAGAGTGTTCCTTCACACCGCATGAGTGATCCTGCACACCACATGAGTGATCCTGCACACTACAAGAGTGATCCTGCACACCGCAAGAGTGATTCTGCACACCGCATGAGTGATCCTGCACACCACAAGAGTGATCCTTCAGACCACATGAGTGATCCTGCACACCACATTAGTTATCCTTCACACCACATGAGTGATCCTGCACACCACATGAGTGATCCTGCACACCGCATGAGTGATCCTGCACACCACATGAGTGATCCCGCACACCGCATGAGTGATCCTGCACACCGCATGAGTGATCCTTCACACCACATGAGTGATCCTTCACACAACAAGAGTGATCCTGCACACAACATGAGTGATCCTTCACACCGCATGAGTGATCCTGCACACCACATGAGTGATCCTTCACACCACAAGAGTGTTCCTTCACACCGCATGAGTGATCCTGCACACCACATGAGTGATCCTGCACACCGCATGAGTGATCCTGCACACCGCATGAGTGATCCTGCACACACAAGAGTGATCCTTCAGACCACATTAGTGATCCTGCACACCACATGAGTGATCCTTCACACCGCATGAGTGATCCTTCACACAACAAGAGTGATCCTGCACACAACATGAGTGATCCTTCACACCGCATAAGTGATCCTGCACACCACATAAGTGATCCTGCACATCCCATGAGTGATCATTCACACCACATGAGTGATCCTGCACACCGCATGAGTGATCCTGCACACCACATGAGTGATCCTTCAAACAACAAGAGTGATCCTGCACACAACATGAGTGATCCTTCACACCGCATGAGTGATCCTGCAAACGACATGAGTGATCCTTCACACCACATGAGTGATCCTGCACACCACACGAGTGATCCTTCACACCGCATGAGTGATCCTGCACACCACATGAGTGATCCTGCACACCACATGAGTGATCCTTCACACCACATGAGTGATCCCGCACACCACATGAGTGATCCTGCACACCACATGAGTGATCCCGCACACCGCATGAGTGATCCCGCACACCACATGAGTGATCCTGCACACCGCATGAGTGATCCCGCACACCGCATGAGTGATCCTGCACACCACATGAGTGGTCCCGCACACCACATGAGTGATCCCTCACACCACAAGAGTGATCCCGCACACAACAAGAGTGATCCCGCGCACCACAAGAGTGATCCCGCTCACCACAAGAGTTATCCCGCGCACCACAAGAGCGATCCTGCACACCGCATGAGTGATCCTGCACACCACATGAGTGATCCTGCACACCACAAGTGTGATCCTTCACACCACAAGAGTGATCCCGCGCACCACAAGAGTGATCCCGTGTACCACAAGAGTGATCCCGCGCACCACAAGAGTGATTTTGCGCACCACAAGAGTGATCCCGCGCACCACAAGAGTGATCCTGCACACCACATGAGTGATCCTGCACACCACATGAGTGATCCTGCACACCACAAGAGTGATCCTTTACACCACAAGAGTGATCCTTCACACCACAAGAGTGATCCCTCACACCACAAGAGTGATCCTTCACACCACAAGAGTGATCCTTCGTACCACAAGAGTGATCCTGCACACCACATGAGTGATCCTTCACACCACAAGTGTGATCCTTCACACCACAAGAGTGATCCCGCGCACCACAAGAGTGATCCCGTGCACCACAAGAGTGATCCCGCGCACCACAAGAGTGATTTTGCGCACCACAAGAATGATCTTGCACACCACATGAGTAATCCTTCACACCACAAGAGTGATCCTTCACACCACATGAGTGATCCTTCACACCACATGAGTGATCTTGTACACCACATGAGTGATCCTTCACACCACAAGAGTGATCCTTCACACCGCATGAGTGATCCTGCACACCACATGAGTGATCCTTCAAACAACAAGAGTGATCCTGCACACAACATGAGTGATCCTTCACACCGCATGAGTGATCCTGCACACCACATGAGTGATCCTTCACACCGCATGAGTGATCCTGTACACCTCATGATTGATCCTGCACACCACATGAGTGATCCTGCACACCACAAGAGTGATCCTTCACACCACAAGAGTGATCCTGCACACCACATGAGTGATCCTGCACACCGCATGAGTGATCATTCACACCACATGAGTGATCCTGCACACCGCATGAGTGATCCTGCACACCACATGAGTGATCCTGCATGAGTGATCCTGCACATCACAAGATTGATCCTTCACACCACAAGAGTGATCCTTCACACCACAAGAGTGATCCTTCACACCACAAGGGTGATCCTTCACACCACAAGTGTGATCCGTCACACCACAAGAGTGATCCCACGCACCACAAGAGTGATCCCACGCACCACAAGAGTGATCCCGTGCACCACAAGAGTGATCCCGCGCACCACAAGAGTGATACCGCGCACCACAAGAGTGATCCCGCGCACGACAAGAGTGATCCTTCAAACAACAAGAGTGATCCTGCACACAACATGAGTGATCCTTCAAACCGCATGAGTGATCCTGCACACCACATGAGTGATCCTTCACACCGCATGAGTGATCCTGTACACCGCATGAGTGATCCTGCACACCACATGAGTGATCCTGCACACCACAAGAGTGATCCTTCACACCACAAGAGTGATCCTGCACACCGCATGAGTGATCCTGCACACCACATGAGTGATCCTGCATGAGTGATCCTGCACATCACAAGATTGATCCTTCACACCACAAGAGTGATCCTTCACACCACAAGAGTGATCCTTCACACCACAAGTGTGATCCTTCACACAACAAGAGTGATCCCACGCACCACAAGAGTGATCCCGTGCACCACAAGAGTGATCCCGCGCACCACAAGAGTGATACCGCGCACCACAAGAGTGATCCTGCGCACCACAAGAGTGATCCCGCGCACCACAAGAGTGATCCTGCACACCGCATGAGTGATCCTTCACACCACAAGAGTGATTCCGCGCACCACAAGAGTGATCCTGCACACCAAATGGGTACACACCAATGTTTCTTGTAAAGTGAGAAAAACAAAAAAACGTGTCCTGACTGTAGTATCACAGTTGGATGTGATATCACAGCGTGGTATCGCTGGTCTTGTATCATTGACCATCACAAAGTAAATATTTGAGAACACTCTATCTCTGTCATCTCGTCACAACGGCTGAAACAAATAAACAGGGAAACAAATAAACTTGGCATGAAGAGTGGGTGGGGGTTGGGGTGAGACAAAGAGGAAAAAAAATTCCGTGTGAATCAACAACATTTGGTGGTAATGAAGAAAGGAGGGGGGAAAAAACCGTTTGAAAGACAAGGTTGTGTTATTTAGAGCAGGCCGGTATCTAGACCACATCTGAATATGTCTGGAATGTGACGAGCCGAAGAAATAAATTCTTTTGTTAAGTATCTTGTCTTTTATTTGATTTACTTTTGTGTAAGTTCAACAACTCCCCCCCTACCCCCCCACACACACACCACACCCCCTTCTCACTGCCACACCCCAACTCTATCTGTACTTACAAAATTTGCCAATCATGTACTGTCTACAGAAACTGTTGGTCTGTCTACAGAAACTGTTGGTCTGTCTACAGAAACTATTGGCTGTTTATTACTCTCTAAATAGACTTGTTATGTCTACTGTTCTGTTCTGTCTACATAGACTCGTTGTCTGTCTATTACTATGTAAACTGTTAGTCTGTCTATTGCTCTTTCTACGTAAAATTTTCAGCTGTCTATTGCTATGTCTACGCAAACTGTTTGTCTGTCTATTTCTCTGTTAACATTATATGTTCGTCCGTCGATTGCTCGGTCTACTCACGCGAACATTACTTACACAAAGGCTCGAGTGTAAAAAGAACAAAAAAGGGGGTTGGGTGGAAATGAATTGCTCTGACCTACTTGACTTTGTTGGTCAATTAACACAAAGGAGTTTGTTTTGAAAGAGAGAGAGAGAGAGAGAGAGAGAGAGAGAGAGAGTGGATGAAAGATGTTGTCTATTTGTCTCTCATGTGATGTGATGACTGTACAAAGTCGTCACTAAAATGATTTCACCAGATGGTAGCAAACACTAATTAACTGTCACTGTTAACTACCTGGTATATTAGTGTTTCATGTTTATTCAGGTAGATAGTACAGTGAAACAATAAGTAAATAATTAGATACATTGAACATACAATGAACAGGTACATCGATAGGAAATATTGAGCATCTGATTAATGTGACTAGTATTAAATACCCTCTAAACCGATTGTTTAAACTGATATTAACATGTTATGTTCTCTCTCAATGCTAAGAAACAATCAATTAAGAGGATTTATTATTTGAGGACCTGTAATTTGAGGACCTGTAATGTGAGGACCTGTAAGGTGAGGACCTGTAAGGTGAGGACCTGTCAGATGAGGACCTGTCAGGTGAGGATCTGTAAGGTGAGGATCTGTAAGGTCAGGACTTGTAAGGGGAGGGACTTGTAAGGTGATGACCTGTAAGGTGAGAACCTGTGCAAGGAGTACATCTATAAGGTGAAGACCTGTCAGGTGAGGATCTGTAAGGTAAGAACCTGTGTAAGGAGTACATCTATAATCTATAAGGTGAAGACCTGTCAGGTGAGGATCTGTAAGGTAAGAACCTGTGTAAGGAGTACATCTATAAGGTGCAGACTTTAAGATAAGTAACTTTAAAGTGAGAACTTCTGTAAGTTTGAGGCTCTGTAAGGTGAGAAACTCAGGTGACAGACTTCTGTAAGAGGAATGAGATGTTCAGCTGTCGTAGCTATATCGGAATCGTTACCACTGTTCAGTTTATTTAATCCAGTCCTTTCTACGTTCTCACCACAGCTGAGACTGCCATAGCCATGGAGGAACCACGGGGTATTTGGCAAATAGCTTCTCCTGGAATTGAACCTACACCCTGCATCACCCACAATGCTTCTCAAAGCCTCATCACCTACGAGGCGAGTACAGTATAGATCGGTAGAGTACTGTAGATTACTGTAGACTACGGTATGTTACAGTAGAGTAAATAAATAGAGTACAGTAAGAGTACGAGATTGTACAGTAGAGTACAAAATAGTACAGTAGAGTATGGTAAGCTAAGGTAGAGTACTATATCATCCCTTCAACTCACCAAGTAAAACAACGACCTGTCAAGAACGACTTGGTGAGAAGTTTCCATCCTTCAGTTCTTACTCAGACCGTGTTCAACTTGATTCTATCTCGACATCTCTCATGGAACATTGACTCTGACCTGTTTCTTAGACGAATTAAAGGAGCCTCGACTGACCACTGCTTTCTGAACTGACTTCAAAGCATTCCTTAACAGTCCGCGTTTTTTGTCTCGAGTCTATGTACATGAAATGCATAATGCTCTCTTTTAGTTTGTGTATGTTCTCTCTACATTTCAAGTGTTTTTGTTTTTTTTAAGCGATGTGAACATCGCATCATACATGTTTGCTTATTTATGATTAGATAGATAGATAGATAGATAGATAGATAGATAGATGGATAGATGGATAGATAGATAGATAGATAGATAGATAGATAGATAGATAGATAGATAGATAGATAGATAGATAGATAGATAGATAGATAGATAGATAGATAGATAGATAGATAGATAGATAGATAGATAGATAGATAGATAGGATGTAGTGTGAGCTAGCTACAGAAGCTATAGTGACGGTGCATAAGTTTATTTCAGACACACCTACATAGTGGTGGGGTAAATAAGCCCGCTGCATCTGCCGGCATGGCAAAAAAAAACCTGTACATATGGTTTGTCATTTACGCCCATAACTTTTAAAACATCTTTAGCCGCCAAATATCGATGCTTTCATTTTATGTGTTCCAAACTCCAGCCTGAGTTATGGTCCAGTTTACCTCATAAGTATGTCAAATGTATTTACGTGGTCAGCAGACGTTCACCCCCCCCTCCCTTCCCTATGGCGCTAACCAGTTACAGCGTAAATTATTTCCTGTCACATTAACACTTCAAAACTAAAACGTGTGAAAAGAGTTCAATATTAGACAATGTAAATTAACAGATGTTTTGGGAAATATTTTTCTTTTAATTATATATATTAAGCCATTTATATATATATATATATATATATATATATATATATATATATATATATACTGGCCGTGTACCCGGCGTTGCCCGGTAAGTCTGGAGTTCAAATGTGACACTTGAAACATTTCTTATACACCATTAAATAAAGATGTGGGTGCTAATATATGCCCCCTACCCAGGCCCGTAGCAAGGTCAAAGTAAGCAGGGGGCACCAATACCCAGCAAGGGGGTACTTTCTCATTTTAGTTACTCTTTATTTTTCCTCTTTTTCTTCTTTTTAAGCGGGGGGGGGCACTCCACACCTAGCGGGGGGGGGCACGGCCCCCTAGTGCCCCCCCTTGGCTACGGTGCTGCCCCTACCTAATGTGCAGAAAGGACCTACATCTCATACGTGTTTGGATTAATTAGTTTAAACAGTAATTAATTCTCTCAAAGTTAAAATCAAAACGAAGCAATAAAAAAATAAGCTTTTATAAAAATGAACTGAAAAGTAAAAAAATAAATACTTTTTTATGACATTTTGCAGGACAGGGACAATTTGGTGTGGCACGATACAGCACCTGCGCGCACGTTCATTTCGGCTTCTTACTTTCTTCATTTTCTTCTTACACGCTGTTCTTGTAGATATATTATTTATAACTAGACCTATATACATATATTTTTTAATCTCCAACCAAATTTTTAAAAGTTTGATGTATCATATAATTATACAAATTTAAATAAAATTAGCATCTACTAAAAATTTGTTAATATTTTTGAATAATTAATGTTCAGTAATTTAGAGGGAATGTTGAATGTGCAGGGTCCGTTCAGTAAATTAGAATTAATTTTCCCGCTGAAATATCGCCGAAAAAAACCGCACCAGAAAATATCAGAAGACAACGAAAACTGATGTAAATAAACCTGTCAATGTATAAACATCACTTTCGCTAATCTTCAAATCTGGGATCTTTTTGAACCACATCCAGAATTCATTATTACATGGTGTAATCATGTGTCAGTCAGTATAACTAGTTCAGTATACACTATTATATGATGTAGTCAAAAGTCAGTCAGTATAACTAGTTCAGTATATACTATTATATGATGTAGTCATGTGTCAGTCAGTTTAACTAGTTCAGTATATACTATTATATGATTTAGTCATATGTCAGTCAGTATAATTAGTTCAGTATATACTATTATATGATGTAGTCATGTGTCAGTCAGTATAACAAACCATACATGGATATGACACTATTTATAAGATCTTACTAACATTACTGCCTTTAACTAAAACTAAATTACCAGAAGTTTCACTTAGACGCTACCCAAGCTGGGACTATTATATATATATATATATATATATATATATATATATATATATTTAACTCAACCAAACTATGACTCGTTTTATCTCTTATGAACGTACCTCACTGCTGTACCCAAATCTAGTTCATTGTCATATAAACTCCACGGTGAGATAAATGTATCTCATCTGAAGATGGGGTCCAACTTTAATAGCTCCCATCTATAAACCATATCATACAGGGATGAGCGCTGCTCCCTGCACCCATCATAGAGGCGGCCACTAAATCTGTCTCGCGGCGCCCTGGGACGATGAAGATATGGTCAGATACTGGCCGTCGGGACTTGACAAGACGCCCTGACCCGCCCCCCACCCCCCGCCCTTTGATGCTGTGAAAGATACATGCTTTGTATCCGCCCTGTATACTATTTTTTTTTTATATTTGAAGTGACAGACCATCATGGGAATGAGGTCACGTGATAAAACAAACATGTCTTCGCTGCTGTTTAGCAATGTTTTTACTTTTATTTTCAGTCCAATGTTTTGTTTAGAAAATGTTTATGTTGAAAGGTTTACATTTTATATTTAGACAAATGCTTATGCAAATGTTTATGTTTAGACATAAACATACACTTACAGTCAGGTAATATTCTATGTTTAGACAAAGTTTTAGTAGATGGTGGCCCGATCAGCGTGGTGGAGGAGGTGGGTTCAAACCCCTTAGATTTTATTTAACTATGGCCACATTCAAAGGCGTCTCGCTTATTTATTAACGCTGCAGACCAGTGAAAACCTCTAATAACGTTAGTTATTCACATGACCTTACAAGAGATTTGAAAATGTTTCTGAATTCAACGATTTGAAGTAATGTTGGACTCTGGGGAGTAGCATGTGCTTCCTTCCTCATCTCCCCACATTCAATAGGGTGTGTTTTTTTTTTTGACAAATGTCGCCCCTGACTATTACTGACAAATGTCGCCCCTGACTATTACTGACAAATGTCCCCCTGACTATTACTGACAAATGTCGTCCCTGACTATTACTGACAAATGTCGCCCCTGACTATAACTGACAAATGTCGCCCCTGACCATTACTGACAAATGTCGTCCCATATATTTGAGACTGGTGTGGCCAGTGAAAATCTCTCACAAATGTCGCCCCTGAAATAAATGTGTTGACCAATGTCGCCGCTGACGATCTCGGACACACTTCTCCCCTGACAGTCTCCGACAAATGTCATCTATTTCACCCACACCCCAAATGTCTAATCATACTGAAGGCAGATTACTATTTTTTGAGATGGGCCTCTCCAGTCTAAGGGCAACTTAAAGTATTCCGGGCTCGCACTGACGGCGACTCTGATAAGTCTGATGCACGGATTAAGTCCTGGCCTCATTTTCACTTTGTTCCCACCCATCAGATGACCTCAGCAACTCATCCCCCATCATGTAATCCAACTGTAACTCACCCCCCCCCCACCCTTACTTGTCCTGTCGTTACAGAACTCACACTCCCAACTCATGACGACTTTATCGTAACATTTTGACATGACCTAAATACTTCTCCAACAGTTATCAGATTGATACAAAATGACCCAGATTTCAAAAGTCTTGTCCAAATTATTTTCCGATGACCTAATTCACTATTTGAAGAAATGTGTTGCTGTCCATCAAGATCTGTTTTTATCTGCCAGGTTTGCCCTACAAAACTAACAACTCACGTACAACATCTTACTCTCTCTTGTCTTGACTTATTTATTTAGTTCAGATTTCGTTCTGACGCTCTGTCTGTCTGTCTGTCTGTCTGACCGTTTGTCTGTCTTTCTCTTTTTTTTCTGTCCAATCGGCTTATGGTTTTCCAAGTTCCAGTTAATTAACAGCGCGGAAGAAGATTACATTTTGTATAAAATTCTAATAATAACTTTCTAGATAACTAGATTGAATCAACGCATGTACTTAATATCTGCAACTTAATAGGGGAAGTACGGTACAGGTAACACGTTGAATGTTTTCCTTTACCAGCGATTCTAAACTTATTCATTAACCACCCACTTTTATTACGATAATGTTCAACTCTCTACAAATGTAGAACCGTCTATGCCATATGATTAGATTTTTTCCCCCCTCATTATTGCACCATAGTCAAATCTGGCACAAAGTCCAATTATGATAATCTGTTGATCATGCTTATCTTATGTGGTAACCTTAATCTATAGGATAGAACGTATTGTCTTACCTGTTTATCCTAATCTTGTAAAGTGTTACACCGGGTCGCCAAGTAGAAATGGGGAACTTTACCTCAAGAAATCTGGCAATATGAGTGCAGTGACCGGAGAGGTAGAAACCTGAGGCCAAGTTCACCCAATTAGTACGGTAATGAAATCTGTCGGACATTGAACTGACCGCACAGACTCAAGGTAACAGACATGGAAGCAATTAGAGAAGTCGAAATATGACATAAACATTGATGGCGTCAAAATAGAAAAAACAGAAAACGGTAAATAGAAACAACTAGAAAATGAATTAGACAATTAGCCGATAAAAACAGACTTAAAAACAAACAGCCGATGCAAACAGAGTTAAAAACAAACAGCCGATACAAACAAACTTAAAAACAAACAGCCGATACAAACAGACTTAAAAACAAACAGCCGATACAAACAAACTTAAAAACAAACAGCCGATACAAACAGACTTAAAAACAAACAGCCGATACAAACAAACATAAAAACAAACAGCCGACACAAACAAACATATAAACAAACAACTGATACAAACAGACAGACGTAGGAACAAATTGTGATTTCTATTGGCCGGGCATCATTAAGACCGATCCCGTCACGTGACTGGACAGAAACAGATTGGAATAATGCTGTAACCTATTTACAGGGCCGTTCTACTAAATAGACTAAACTAGGTCACATCCATTACTTCCCTCCCCTTAAAGTATTTTATTTTATTAAATCTGATGCTAAGGGTGCCTCTTTAGAGATACCTTCAGAGCCGGATTTACAATTTTAATTTTTGGCGGCGCTGTGCGGTAAAAAAATTTCTTGTGCAACTTTTTAGAACTTCGAAAAAATTTGGGCGCCAATTTGGAATAAATTATAAAAAAATTGGGTGTTGTTTGTAGTCCGAATCTGCGAGAATTATTCGAACAATGTTAATAAAAAGCAACTATTTCTATATGACTTGGTCTAAAACTAATAAAACTGCTAGTCACCTAAATAACCAGACAAAATTGTAGATAGGGTTTTCTGAAGTAATCGCTAATCGCTATTGAAATTATTAGCTATTGGTAGTTTCAGGAACAAAGAAAGTGAATCTATCAATCCGTCACTTAAATTTATATAGCGCTTATTATGTATTATATAGCGCTTATTACACAGCTCAACGAAAAAAAATTTTTTTCGAATTGCCAAGAATATTTGAATGAATTTATAGCAATTCATGGGTGCTGATTTCAAAACTGCCACTGCTTTTGCTGAATTGGCTCTAGTTTCTGAGATATTGGACAATCTTGAAAATATGATTGTACCCTTTGTGTAAAACAAATGCAATACTTTTGGTGTCTGTTGTTTTATTTAACTATACCAAGTTATAACTTGGTTTATTTTTTTTCTCTTTTATAGCTGCTTTCTAAAGACATCATGAGTTCATCATGAAGATGCTGCAAAAATAATCCGAATGTATTCTGTTATATCTGTGGAGAATATATGATTGAAAAGCAAAGAAGAAATATAACTGACTTTGTGCAGCAGGCATATTTGACTTATTTCGGTGTGAAGCTGGAAGACCAAGACAAGTCTTAGGTTCCCCATAAGGTCTGCAAAAACTGCGTGGAGAGCCTACGGCAGTGGACAAATAGTGAGAAGAAAAGTCTAAGTTTCGGTGTACAAATGATATGGCGAGAGCCGAAAGACCGTTTTGGTGATTGTTATTTTTGTATTATGAATGTTAAAGGCTTCAATCGCTACAAGAAATCTAAGTGGGGTTATCCTGATCTTGAATCTGCAATGAGACCAATTCCACATAGCAGTGAAGTTCCTATACCAGTGTTTACTGGATTATTAGAGCTTTCACCATCAGACTCCGACGAGGGACAAGATCTGGAGTTTTTGGCAGGTGAAAACAGTGGAAGCGATTATGAAGGAAGTTCTTCAACACCTCAACCATTCAGCCAAGAAGAACTCAATAACCTAATACGAGACCTAAATCTGTCTAAGCAAGCATCTGAGCTTTTAGTGCCCAGGCTCAATGAAAGAAATTTTCTCAAACCAGAAGTTAAAATAACATTTTATCGGAAAAGAGAAGATTTTCTTCTTCAATATTTAAGTTTACTGTAATGACATCCCTGGACTTCCGCTCCAAATGGGACTGCAAGACTACCATTCCGAAGACTGGCGTCTTTTTATAGACAGCTCCATCACAAGCTTGAAATGAGTTCTGTTACACAATGGTAACTGATATGCATCTCTTCCCATTGCTCACTCAACAACACTTAAAGAAGAGTATGAGAATATCAAAACAGTATTGCAGAAAGTCTGTTATTATGAGCATCAGTGGTCAATTTGTGTTGATCTAAAAATGGTAAACTTCTTGCTTGGGCAGCAGTCAGGATACACAAAATGCCCATGCTTCATGTGCCTTTGGGATAGCAGGGCAAAGCAAGATGATTGGACAAGAGTAACATGGCCTGCAAGGGAAACCATGACTGTAGACAAAAATAAGATCATTCTCCCACCGCTTTATATCAAATTAGGTTTAATGAAACAATTTGTTAAGGCTTTGGACAAATCAGCAAATGCTTCAAGTATATTTGCAGATCATTCCCGGATTGAGCATGGAGAAGCTGAAAGCTGGGATTTTTGACGGTCCTCAGATTCTGAAACTCATCAACGATCGACATTATACTAATTTCCATGGATCACCTTGAAGCTTCTTCATGGAACAGTTTTGTTTCAGTTGTCATGAACTTCTTAGGTAATAACAAAGCATAGAATTACGAAGAACTGGTGAAAGATATGCTCTTGCTTCAAACATTGGAGCAAATATGAGCA
>JAGDYQ010000001.1:6174855-6189305 GCA_021962125.1 Bulinus truncatus | reverse complement strand
CTACTACTACTGTTATTATTACTATTATTACTACTACTACCACTACTACTACTATTATTACTACTCCTATTACTACTGCTACTACAACTACGATTGCTACTACTACCACTACTACTACTACCACTTCTACTACTACTGCTACTACTGCTACTACTACTACTACTACCACTATTCCTACTACCACTACTACTACTACTACTATCACTACTACTACTACCACTACTACCACTACAACTACTACTATCACTACTAGTACTATTACTATTGCTACTACTACTACTACCACTACCACTACTACCACTGCAACTACTACTATCACTACTAGTACTATTACTATTGCTACTACTACTACTACCACTACCACTACTACAACTACTACAATTTTACAAAAAATAGTAATATATACAGCCTTCCCAAACGACAATACCAGAACAAGACCCATGACATGATCAATGGTTGTGTGATAATACTATAAAGAAATGATGACCATGACACATATTTATGTTTCCTCAGAGCCTTCAAAGTGAGATGGAAATCAAGCACGCCACCACACAATTTAACTGCCCTTGTAGGTTCAGTTCATATCACAGTTAATAGGTAAGTGGAAGGCCAGAACAAGTAGATAACAACAAATCTACATATATATTTTAATATTTTAGACATATACTTTTAGAATAATTTTAGAATTAAACACTAAGTACACATTAAATAACATAATTTGAAACAATCTTCAAATGTTTAAAAGAAAATATTCTTTTTCATTAATCAGCAGGAGATGGTTGCTAGCATTGTTAAAAACTCTATAGTAATAATCTTTATTTAGTATTATTCAAACACCTATATGGTGAAGTGAAGTTGTTTGCAAATGGTAAATTAGACTAATGTAAAGTTCCCTTAGCCCTGCTGGGCCATAGGGGCAGATGAAGTGTAGAATTCATCTGTTTCTGCAACCTCGGCATTTGAAGGAAGGGATTGTGTGGTTAGCACAACGCCCAGCCGCCTTTACTTCCCAAAATTAAAGTCAGGTACCCATTTAAACCTGGGTGGACGACTTTGTACCAAATAACACCTGGGAAAATTTCATGTTCTCACCCAGGAGAGAACCCATGACTCTCAGGTCGACAGTCGAGTATCTACACCACTCGGCCCACCTAAATTAGACTAAAGGCATGTGATTAAATAAAAATAATAATTGACCTTATGTTGTTATAGAATACTTTCATTAAAAAAAAAAGCGACAATATTTTATGAGCTTGCAGTATGTGTCGTTTTTCAGCAGAGGGTGAAATATCAAAAAAAATTGTCGGGCTAATGGCCGGTTGAAAAAAAAAAGCTAATTATAAACATTACAACATTAACAACAATGACTAAATTGAAGTGGTCGCCAGACCACATGCGAGTTGCGACCAGTATGTAAAATAACCGACGGTCATGAGTCAGGTAGAGCTTAGAGGACAACGGTCAATAAAAAGCAGACCGGAATGTTGGGCTCAGTAGAAAGAGAGACTCGTTTCTAATGACTCACTTCAGTCACCTGTGACAAAGGGGGTAACAAAATCTGCGGCGGTACGCGCGTCTGTATGAGTGGTTAGTGTACTGTAGATTTTTTTTTTCCATAAATATATATATATAGTTAGAAATCGGTCAGGCCTACTTCCTAGTTATAATCAGGTACGCCGAGAGGGGAGGGGTCAGGGGGGTCATTGCCAGGGGGCCCACATCTGTAAGGGGGCCCGGCCGTCGCGACCATGTCAATTTTTTTTTGTTGATTAAGGGACCCGCAATGATGTCCTGCCCTGGGGCCCTTGTTGGCTCTCGGCGCCCCGGGTTATAATACAACGTTCAGTGGGGCCGTCAGTAGTAGTAGCAGTAGTAGTAGTAGTAGCAGTAGTAGTAGCAGTAGTAGTAGGAGTAGTAGTAGTAGTAGCAGTAGTAGTAGTAGTAGTAGTAGCAGTGATATTAATTGTAAAGGAAGTTGTAATAGTAGTGGTAGTAGTAGCAATTGCAGTAGCAGTAGTAGTATTAGCAGTAGTAGTAGTAGTAGTAGTAGTAATAGTAGTAGTGGCAGTGGTAGTGGTAGTACTAGCAGTAGTAGTAGTTGTAGTGGTAGTAGTAGTAGTAGTAGTAGTAGTGGTAGTAGTGGCAGTGGTAGTGGTAGTAGTAGCAGTAGTATTAGTAGTGGTAGTAGTAGTGGTAGTGGTAGTGGTGGTAGTAGTAGTAGTAGTAGTAATGGTAGTAGTAGCAGTAGTAGTAGCAGTAGTAGTAGTAGAAATAGTAGTAATAGTAGTAGTAGTAGTAGCAGTAGTAGTAGTAGTAGTAGTCTTAGCAGTAGCAGTAGTAGTAGCAATAATAGTAGTAGTAGTAGTAGTAGTTGTAGTGATATTAGTTATAAAGGTAGTGGTAATAGTAGTGGTAGTAGTAGTAGTAGTAGTTGTAGTGATATTATTTGTAAAGGTAGTGGTAATAGTAGTGGTAGTAGTAGTAGCAGTAGTAGTAGTAGGAGTAGCAGCAGCAGCAGCAGTAGCAGCAGCAGCGTTAGGTAGTAGTAGCAGTAAAAGCCAGCTGGCAGCAGCAGTAGCAGTAGTAGTAGAGGCAGTACCAGCAGCAGCAGTGGCAGCAGCAGCAGTAGCAGTAGCAGCAGCAGCAGTAGCAGTAGTAGTGGCAGCAACAGTAGCAGCAGCAGCAAGCAGCAGTAGTGGCGCAGTTAGCAGCAGCGGCAGCAGCAGCAACCGCAGCTGTAGCAGCAGCAGTGGCAGTAGCAGCCAACCCAGCCGTAGCAGCAGCAGTAGCAGTAGCAGTAGGGTAGTAGTAGTGCAATACAGCAGCAGTGGCAGTAGCGGCCAAATCGTATTGCAGCGTATAAGTAGCAGTAGCAGCAACACCAGCAGCAGTGAGCAGCAGCAGCAGCAGCAGTAGCAGCAGCAGCAGTAGCAGCAGCAGTAGTAGCAGTAGTGGCAGTAGCAGTGTTGCAGAAGCAGTAGTAGTAGTAGCAATAGTGGTAGTAATAGTTGTAGTAGTAGCAGAAGCAGTAGTAGTAGCAGTAGTAGTAGTAGTAGTAGTGATATGAGTTGTAAAGGTAGTGGTAATAGTAGTGGTAGTAGTAGTAGCAGTAGTAGTAGTAGTAGTAGAAGTAGTAGTGATAATAGTTGTAAAGTAGTGGTAATAGTAGTGGTAGTAGTAGTAGCAGTAGTAGTAGTAGTGATATTAGTTGTAAAGGTAGTGGTAATAGTAGTGTTGTATTAGTATCAGTAGTAGTAGTGATAATAGTTGTAAAGGTAGTGGTAATAGTTGTGGTAATAGGAGTGGTAATAGTAGTGGTAGTATTAGTAGCAGTAGTAGTAGTAGTAGTGATAATAGTTGTAAAGGTAGTGGTAATAGTCGTGGTAGAAGTAGTAGTAGTAGTAGCAATAGTGGTAGTAGAAGTAGCAGGAGAAGTGGTATAGGTAGTATTGGTAGTAGTGGTATGGGTAGTAGTGGTAATAGTAATGGTTGTAGTAGTGGTTGTATTGGTAGAAAACGTAGTGGTGGTCTATTCGGTGCTGTATTTAATTTTATTTGGTTTTAGTTTCTTGGTTTATGTAATTCCACTTTTATTTGTGAGATGTTATGCATATAGTTAAAGATCATTGAGGACGATGTTGTTGTATAATTTATGTTTATTTAACAAAAATATCAGTCTTACTTTAATCTTGTAATACTTACACAGTTTACATGTATACTACAGGTCAGATGATACGATAAATAGTTGTAAACATTAACAAACTTTTAATGTTGCATAAGAAATTGTGTCGTTCCTAAATGAAAATTAACGAGCGCCTGTCTTTTTATATCGTCTGCCAAATCTACTTTTCATTGTGGCCAGTTAATAATATTAAAGATACATTTTGAGGCCAAATATGTTGTAGCCATTTAAAAAAAAACATCTATTCGATATTTTTACCAGATAGTAACTTGATAACTGCGTTAAAATTTTATCTGCAAATGTAAAATTATTTTTGTTAACGTCTAACGGCTGTACTTAACATCAACATTTCTTTTGTACTGATTACAAACGAATGTTGATTCTTGATTATCTAACCAATTAGTGGTAGTTATTTTGCAAGCAATTATTCTCCACTTATTACATAAACACCCACGTCAAAGTCAATGTCTCTCAAACCGACACATTAACTCAGAATACACGACTATTGAGGTCAATGAAAACCGCATTCCACTTATTGTAGCAGGCCCATAGCCAGGTCAAAGTAAGCATTGAGGCACCAATACCCAGCAAGGGGACATCTTTACTTTTTCTTTATTTTTTCCTCTTTTTCTTCTTTTTTAAGCGGCGGGGGGGGGGGGCAATACACACCTAGCCCGGGGAGGGAGAACTGCCCCACTAGTGCCCCCCCCTTGCTTTACAAGGCTGCATTGTAGCAGACAGCGCCATGTTTAATTTATCAAGTTTAAAAAGAAATAAAATAAAAAGATTAAAAATGATAGCGACATTTGGCTCATTGGAAGCCGGATAAAAATTAACGAAGAGTCGTATCCAGAGTACACATATTATTATAATCCGCTGACCCTTTCGTTAAATGACGATTCAAGCGTTTGAGATCTCGTGCTCAAGTTTGGATTTACCCATAGTTTTGGCGGTTGTCATCTATCTATCTATTTATCTCTCTCTCTCTATATATATATAAATATATATATATATATATATATATATATATATATATATATATATATATATATATAATTAACAACTTCAGGATGCAGGACTATTTATAAATTGTGGAATTCCCGATTCCCGATCACAGACGTCAACTCGCGAAACCGGAAAAAAAAAACACTATAGTGTGGATACTGGGGGGGGGGGGGGGGCTGGATAACGGCAAGCGTGTTGTTGAAAGTTGGTCAAGATGGATCACAGCAAGCGTGTTGTTTATATTGATTGATAAGGCGGCATAATACGACGCGGGACGACTATTCTCTATACTTATAAGACGCATTAGCTGTCTGTCTGTCTGTCTGTTCCCTTATAACTCAAGATCTCGATGGGTAGTTTAATTGTAATAAATTATTTTTATTTTTGTATCTTTTACTATATTAAAATAATCTCGACGGCGCCATAAATAAAACTCTTCTGTGACGTCATTTCCCGATGATACATTTTACATTTTTAAATTTTCCTATTAATAAAGCCGAATAGAATTTGCTCGCTGTTGCTGTATCGTGCCTTTGTGCTGCAAAGAATTATTGCTGTTTTTTCATGCTCCCTGATTTGAGGAAGGTAAAGGAATGAAGAAGGATTTTAGAAGAAGTGTGAAGCCATAATAATAGAGAGAAGGAAGGAGAGAGAGATAAAGCGAGAGAGAAGGGGTAGGGGGAGAAAGAGGATAGGAGGGTTGAAGGGAGGAGGAAGAGAGGGGGAGGGAGGGAGAGAGGAGTGAGGGAGAGAGAGGGAGATGAGAGAGGGGGCGAGAGAGGGGGGGAGAAAGGGAGGGAGGGAAGGAAAAGAAAGGAAGGGAGTGAGAGAGGGAGTAGGGAGGGAGATAGAGGGGAGGGAGAGAGAGAGGATGGGAGAGAGGGAGGGATAGAGACATAAAGAGAGAGGGGGCAGGGAGGGAGAGAGAGGAAATTAGGGATGGAGGAAGGGGGAGGGAGGGGGAGGGAGGGGGAGAGGGGGAGAGAGGAGAACGGGAGAGAGGGAGGGAGAGGGGGATGGCCTGATGGGAGAGGGAGAGATGAAGAAAGAAGGGAGGGAGAGAGGGGTAGGGAGGGAGAGAAAGGGGAGGGAGGAGAGAGGGAGAGAGAGGATGGGAGAAAAGGGAGGGAGAGAGAGGGAAGGAGGTAGGGAGAAGCGGGAGAAAGGGAGGGAGGGGAAGGACAGGGGAGAGAGAAGGAGGATTGGAGAGGGAGAGAGAGGGAGATGGGAGATTTAGGAAGAGAGGGGGAGGGTGAGAGTGAGAAAGGGATGCAGGGTAAGAGAAAGGGAGAGAGGGGGTAGGGAGGGAGTGAGAGGGGGAGGGAGGGAGAGATGAAAGGAGAGAAGGGGGTAGGGATAAAACAGAAGGTAAACGTAAAACCTTATTTTAAACCCGGGCAAAGCCGGGTACTTGCAGCTAGTTATGTTATATAAGGCTAAAACAAAGTAATGGCGAATATGCTGTAGAATTATAAGTAAACTTTGGTGTTAACTTTTACTTATTTGGGGTACTTTAGGCTGGTTTTTATCATGGCTGTTGGACTTACTTGTTCATTGTCCCATCTACATTGTTGGCACCATTGTAAGCTTTTAGGATTTGAACCAACTCCCAGTTCGTCTTAAGTGGAAACTCTTGTCCTGTCAAATTCATAAAATATTTCCACTTTTTATATTTCCACAAGTGTTTCATACAGATGAGTTCCGGCTCCAGAACACTAAATTGTCCCCACTGAACGTCGACTCTCTCTGGAACAAGAAAAACATTTTCAAAACAGCTGGCAATGGCTGAAACAGCCTTCATAAACTGTTCATCAGATTTCTTGTCCACGTGAATACAATAATAGTTTTGTGGTCTGTATATTGACCTCAGTAACCTCTCTACCATTTCAACATCTTTATAGACCATCATCGAGAAAGCTAATGGGAAATTATCTTCCTCGGAGGTCAAGGGGCACATTATGTAACCCCTTTGACTCTGAAATAATTCACAGTCTATGGTTAGATTTAAATAGAAATGTTCAGACAACAAAGCCCTGTTCAATGTTTTGGTGAGATTTTGAGCATAAACCATCTCATCATGGTCACCAGACAGAAGTTTTCTACAGTTGACTTCAGGAACATGAAATATTGTCTCCATTTCATCAAGTTGTCTCCCTTGACAGGTGAATTCCAAATGTCGTCTTCTTGAGTTAGCTTTCATTATATTTGTCCATTTTTGACCAAAATTCCATTTTTCAGGCAGCCATCTGATATAGGACACCATATTGGCTAGGATTGAATTCTCCGTTTTAGAATCATTCCCGGACACTTCTATCTCAATGGAATTATTTGCCGTGTAACGCTCATCCTTGATTGTCACTTGAGAATATGTTAAACCAGTTTTTTCCTCGCCAAGCGACATATTCCATTTTGCTATAAATCGGTTGGAGAAAATGAAATAGAACAAACTCAGTAAAAGAGTGAAAGCCAGCACGACTCTCCATTTTTGTTTCAGTAAAGATGAAGGCATGTTGTTTACCCAACCTGTTAAGTAGATAACGATTGCCTGGATTAAATTTTACAGTTGGAGATAAGTATTTCATTATTTACTAATAAAAACCACCAGAGTTCTTTAGTTGAATAATACAGGGTGGATGTTATTGCGTGGGTGTGCAATCGGCGAATGACACTATTTCATCAACCATATCAAGGCCGAAGGTTGAACGACCGAATAACAATGTGCAGGCGTTGTACAAAAGGCCGTGATTGCGTCATTCATCTAGGCGGTAGGAATGCGACCAGGGGAGGGGGGGAAGGGGAAGGGGAGTATAGGCTTAAGCGGTGTTATGACAATATATTATATATTTAACTTTCATTTTAAACACATATAACCACTTTTATACTAAATCAGCTTTATAATAATAAAATCTGAGGAATACAATAAGCTAAATTGCATTTAGTGTTTGAAGCCTATTTAATTTAACCTAAAGAATATCACATTATGATGGTGGTAGAACATTTAAATTCTTATGTAATAAATTCAAACATATAATACTAAAATAAATAATCTAAAAATCTAAAGAATTTCTATTGAAGGATTAGTGATAATCTGCGTTTTAAAGTTTTAAATTAAAAAAAAGAAAAAAAAATAAGTACAGTAGACAAGAAGTTAAAAAAAATTTACGAATCGTGACCAACTTTCACAAAAGTTTTGGTTTCGTGACACATGGGCAACGTAAAGCATCTTAAATGGTATTGGTAGATTTAACCCTAAATTACTTTGTAATTTCGCAAAGTTTACTTTTTAAACACACATAGAGTGAGCATCTTAATTATGCATCGATATAAGCTTAGATTTATCGCGATCTATCTCCCGAAGAATATCCGTCACTGACATTACCAGCCCCCCCCCCGTTCAGTCAAACCGTGTCCTAAAAGAAATCCAAATAAATTGATATATCACTGATACTAGAGTTCTATATCATTGATACAATTGATATATCTATTTGCAGTATCCAGTCGAAAGCCATAAACTATTTATCTTGGGCATGCATGTGTCTAACGAACGCAATCATTGTTTTTATGTTTTTTTTTATTCCAACTTTTGTTTTTCAACAGATGTGGTGTCCTCTTTATAATTGCTCTTACCAATTTATCAAAACAAGCAATTAAGCCTGTTCCATTCTGGACACAGGACGTGTTAGCGCATTTTCAGTACGTTTGTTATCTTTCAGTAAATATTTGTAAATTTTGGAAATGTTTATAAATTCAATTGTGTAATGCATATATCTGAAAAAAGATATTAAAAGGACAAGTAAGTCATGTTGAATAACTGTTACAAAAATAAATAATGATTACGCCCCTTTGATTAGCTTTTATTATTTATATTTAAAATATAAGCAAAACGGTACATAACAATCGCGAAATGGACTTTTGATGTACACTTGGCAGGCCAAGACCTACACAATGATATATACATCATGGGTCTAGGACTTATGGTTGCTGAGATATAGGGCGGTCCATTATTAATATAGCTTATATAGTAAAAAAACAGCACTTTATAAGGCCCCTTTTACGGCCCTGAGAGGTCAGATCGCGAAATGGAAAAAAAGGTCATTTCTTGGTAGGCCAAGACCTACAAAATGATATATACATCATGGGTCTAGGACTTATAGTTGCTGAGATATAGCGTTCCTTTATTAATATAACTTATATAGTAAAAAACGGTACTAAGGCCCCTTTTTACGGCCCTGAGAGGTCAGATCGCGAAATGGAAAAAACCCCTTTCTTGGCAGGCCAAGACCTACAAAATGATATATACATCATGGGTCTAGGACTTATGGTTATTGAGATCTAGGGTGATGACAGACAGACAGTTATAAGGCCCCTTTTACGGCCCTGAGAGGTCAGATCGCGAAATGGAAAAAAAGGTCATTTCTTGGTAGGCCAAGACCTACAAAATGATATATACATCATGGGTCTAGGACTTATAGTTGCTGAGATATAGCGTTCCTTTATTAATATAGCTTTTATAGTAAAAAACGGTACTAAGGCCCCTTTTACGGCCCTGAGAAGTCAGATCGCGAAATGGAAAAAACCCCTTTCTTGGCAGGCCAAGACCTACAAAATGATATATACATCATGGGTCTAGGACTTATGGTTATTGAGATCTAGGGTGATGACAGACAGACAGACAGACAGACAGACAAAACGGGGACAATAGAGCATTTTTTTTCGAAATTGCTCTAAAAAATACAAATACATTTTTTGTAAGCGTTATATGTTAAAAATGACATTCATTTTTATACATACTTCAGATCCCCCGACAAAATAAAATTTACATAAACATTTACTGCTTTAAAGATGTTAAGATGTATATTATATTATATTATATTATATTATATTATATTATATTATATTATATTATATTATATTATATTATATTATATTATATTATATTATATTATATTATATTATATTATATTATATTATATTTATTATATTATATTACATGTAACATTGATAGTTATCATTTTTTACTTTCTAAAAATTATTTACCATTTACAGTTACATTAATAATAAAACAAAGTAACCTCGAAATTTACCTATGATAATTTTTTGTTTTCCCTACCAGTTTGATTTGTTTTTCTTCAAAAGACAAATTATTACTCATCACAAACTTACTTTCTCTATTAGAAATATCATCCCACAGTTATAAATATCATCCCACAGCTAGAAATACCAAAAGTTCGCTTTGAGAAAAAAGAATCAGAATTCTACGACTCTTTTTAATGTGTTTTTTTCATGCGTGATAAAGAATTATTTATATCAAAAATAATAATCGATAAAGACAATACATTGAAACTTATGGATTGGTCAAACATTGAAAGTAACAATGTCAATAACACCCAGACATTGTGTGCATCGATTACAGCAAGATCTAATTTAATGACATTCTCGCACTTGAATAGATTAAATCCAAAGCTTCTTTGATTTTGACCTATCTGATGGTATTATTAAGTTCACTCAAACTCCTAAAAGTGAAAAAAAAATAAAAAAAAGGTCTGGGTCAAAATCGTGGGTGATGTGGGTATTAGTGTGGCAGACTGTGAGATGTATTAGGTCAAAGGTCGGGGGTGATGTGGGTATTAGGGTGGCAGTCTGTGAGATGTATTAGGTCAAAGGTCGGGGGTGATGATGATATTAGGGTGGCAGTCTGTGAGATGTATTAGGTCAAAGGTCGGGGGTGATGTGGGTATTAGAGTGGCCGACTGTGAGTTATATTAGGTCAAAGGTCGTGGGTGATGATGATATAGGGTGGCCGACTGTGAGTTATATTAGGTCAAAGGTCGGGGGTGATGATGATATAGGGTGGCCGACTGTGAGTTATATTAGGTCAAAGGTCGGGGGTGATGTGGGTATTAGGGTGGCAGACTGTGAGTTATATTAGGTCAAAGGTCGTGGGTGATGATGATATAGGGTGGCCGACTGTGAGTTATATTAGGTCAAAGGTCGGGGGTGATGTGGGTATTAGGGTGGCAGACTGTTAGGTGTATTGGGTTAAAGGTCAGGGGTGATGTGGATATTAGGGTGCCGACTGTTAGTTGTATTGGGTCAAAGTTCTGAATTGATGTGGGTATTAAAGTGGCCGACAAGGAGCTGTATTTCATGTTAAATAGAGATAACGTAAAAAAATGTAGAAATGGAACCTAATTTTGGTCAGGAAAGACCCTAGACGGTAGAATTCATAGACAAACGATTAACATTATATTACAAATAGGTTAGTTTAGTTGGATTGCTTACAATTTATCCCAACCATATTTACATATTCATCTCACAATAAATACATATACAGATTCAGTAAACCGTGAAAAGGCAAACGAGTCTACCGCCTTTGGCACCCGATTTCCAAATGACTATTGGTCAGTACCACATCAGAGACCTGACAAGTTAGTTTTTCAGACTTCCAGCATACGCCCCTAGCTGTAAAAAACAAAAAAAAAACTGACCTCTATAACCTAAGATAACAATTACCAAAAAAGTGGGGGTGGGGGAGGTAGGGTTCTGCGGTTATTCCCCTGTTAATAGCTTCATTTAAAAACTCTTTCTACATAAAAATAATATTGCAGCCTATATAAAAGCGATAAGGTTTCTGTGTTTAAATCGAAAGTTAAGAGTTAATACAACAGTATTCCAGTTTAAATTACAATCATTAAAATATCTGATCAACCGACAACCCAAAAATAACCTAGCCTACCGATCAAACCTAAGGGGATATAACTCTCTGCAAAGGTTTTTGCGTGGGTTCAGCTAGTTACATTGAATAGCTTTACAATAATTATATTCGATAAAAAAATATACATATATATATATATATATATATAATTAATTATTTCTTTTTTGAGTATAAAACATATCTCTATCGACAATTCTTACTAAGTTATATTCTTTTAATGCATTTGTAGATTTTGATTTAACATTTCTCTATTTATAAACTTTACAAAAAAAATATTTATCCAGCTGAAAAAAAGTTTTTTTCAGTAAAAAATAAAGGATTAGTTTTATTTGCAAGTATTTCATATTTTTATGAAAAAAAATAATATTTCGCAACGGATAAATATGAAAAAAAAATAATATATTGATTTTATTATAAACATTGCACCTCTAAAATACTGAACTAATCCAGCTATCCTCCCAAGGTTTAAGTGCTAAAAGTGCATTTTGGGCTTGGTATATTTGTTCTGAGATCAGAATAAAATATTGAACCACGTGAGAGTGTGAAAGAAATTTAATATTGAACAAATTCTAGTACAGCTGTGTTGGGGTAAATAACAAATGAAGAATACAAATATAGTTTTCGATTTTTATTGTGTAAATGCAAAAGTTGAGACTAACGCTTCATACTCACAGATGTTTATGTTTATTTGATTATACATTAGGTGTAATAGTATACAGTGTAGATTAAGTCTTTATATATAAACCAATGTAGTGACAGCTGTCAAATCACGGCTGAGGAACATTTGGTGTACTCAATGTGGGATATTGTTTGGTGGCGACAGTGTGAGCTCGTATATAGTGGCCACTGTGTGGGCTTGTGTTTGGTGGCCAATGGGTGGTCTCATATATGGCGGCCACATTGTGGGCTTATGTTTGGTGGTCACTGTTTTTGAATACTTTAGGTGGCATTTATCAGGCCTCACGTTTGGTGGCTACTTCGTGGATTCTAGCTTGGTAGACATTGTGCGGATTTATGTTAAGTTGCAAACATGTGGGTCCATGTTTTGTGGTCACTATGTGTGTTCATGTTTTGTGGCCATTGTGTGGGTTCATGTTGTGTGGTCACTATGTGGGTTCATGTTTTGTGGCCACTGCGTGGGTTCATGGTTGGTGGCCACTGTGTGGGTTCATGTTGTGTGGCCACTGTGTGGGTTCATGTTGTGTGGCCACTGTGTGGGTTCACGTTGTGTGGCAACTGTGTGGGTTCATGTTGTGTGGCCACTGTGTGGAATCATGTTTGGTGGCCATTGTGTGGGTTCATGTTGTGTGGCTACTGTGTGGGTTTATGTTGTGTGGCCACTGTGTGGGTTCATGTTGTGTGGCCACTGTGTGGGTTCATGTTGTGTGGTCACTGTGTGGGTTCATGTTTGGTGGCAACTGTGTGGGTTCATGTTGTGTTGTCACTGTGTGCGTTCATGTTTTGTGGTCACTGTGTGGGTTCATGTTTGGTAGCAGCTGTGTGGGTTCATGTTGTATGGCCGCTGTGTGGGTTCCTGTTGTGTGGTCACTGTGTGGGTTCATGTTTGGTGGCAACTGTGTGGGTTCATGTTGCGTGGCCATTGTGTGGGTTCATGTTTTTGGCCACTGTGTGGGTTCATATTGTGTGGCCATTGTGTGGGTTCATGTTTGGTGGCCATTGTGTGGGTTCATGTTGTGTGGTCACTGTGTGGGTTCATGTTTGGTGGCCACTGTGTGGGTTCATGTTGTGTGGCCACTGTGTGGGTTCATGTTGTGAACATGCTATACATTTTGAAATATTGGCGAGATAGAGATGCATCTGATGAGTTTTTTTTTTTCTAAAATAACTGAAAAATAAAATTGTGCTTAAGATTTCGCCTTGCCTGACAGGCTCAGTTCTAAGTACAACTGTGGTCTAAGCTGGTCAGGCTAAAAAACGCTTCACATATGTCAGAGTTTCTCAAACTGTGGTACCACAGGGGGTACGCGATGCACCGGGTAAAGACGCTCGGCTAAAGCGAAAACAGAAATGTGGGGAAACAATGAAATGTGGGGGAAACAATGAAATGTGGGGAAACAATGAAATGTGGGGAAACAATAAAATATTTTGAAATAATGAAATGTGGGGAAAATAATGAAATGTGGGGAAACAATGAAATCTGGGGAAACAATGAAATATGGGGAAATAATGAAATGTGGGAAACAATGAAATATGGGGAAATGATGAAATGTGGGGAAACAATGAAATGTGGGGAAACAATGAAATGTGGGGAAACAATGAAATGTGGGGAAAAAATAAAATATTTTGAAATAATGAAATATGGGGAAATAATGAAATGTGGGGAAATAATGAAATGTGGCGAAAAAAATGAAATGAGTGGAAACAATGAAATGTGGGGAAACAATAAAATGTGGGGAAACAATGAAATCTGGGGACACAATGAAATCTGGGGAAACAATGAAATCTGGGGAAACAATAAAATCTGGGGACACAATGAAATCTGGGGACACAATGAAATCTGGGGACACAATGAAATGTGGGGAAACAATGACCATAAAAATTTGATACAAGTTTGTTTTTATTGGGGACACGCAGGATATGAAAATAAAACAAAAGTGGGTTACACAGATGTTTCGGAAACAGTGGTGTAGGGAATGACCATATTTTTTACGATAATATACTTCTTTTATAATAGTTAATAGTAGTTAAAAGTACTATTGTGCTATTTTCGATAATTCTTTCAATAATTACCACATTTTGAAGTGGAACAATTGAGCAGACAACTGACTATATTTTCTATGTCCAGCAAATAATACTGTCCAGACCCCCTCCTCCCACCCCGCCCCTCAAATATTCGGCCTTGTCGGCAATTGAATTTATGCAGACATTGACAAATTAATATTATGTCTATGATATATGAGCCGTTATTGGGGACATGTTGAAATTAGGCAACCATCTTTTGCCCACATTCCTCAGTACAATAAGGAAACCTTGCCAACTTCTAATCCTACCATTACTGATGAAATGTTATTCTAATTCACATAAATT
>JAGDYQ010000001.1:6147309-6174355 GCA_021962125.1 Bulinus truncatus | reverse complement strand
GTTGTACTACCGAAATGTCTTATTGAAGACGGCTGTGTTTTTAAACATACCATTGGCCAGTAGGCTCGATTAGGGGAAGTACCTAGCTCAATAAACATTGTCATGTCCACTGGACAGTATACAAGCCAAAAAATAGGTCATAAAAAAATTGTACCAACTGACTGCCAGACGGCTGTGTTTGTAAACATACCATTGTAGGCTCAATTAGAGGAAGTATCTAGCTCAATAAGCAGGAGTTGTGTCAACTTCTATGCCAGTTAACTGAACAACACTTGTCGACCTAGCAGTCATAACTAAATGAATGATATTTATACAGCCGCAACATTTGATCTTATAACACTTGATATTTATAACTAAATTGAAATACACTGGTGAAGCTGGCTATTTATATGAACATAAAAACTTCTAGAGATTTCTAGAATTTCCCGGAACCTTCTCAAGTTTTTCACGTTTTTCTAGAAGCTTCTAGATCCTTTTAGAGATTTCATAGAACCTTCTAGAGCCTTCTAGATTTGTATATATTTTTTCTAAAACTATCAGAACCTTCTAGCATTTGCTTTATATATACATACTCACATTCAACATTCATTCAAAATGATTTAAAATTTCAATGTCGATGAGGCAGTACTAAATAAAGTCATATATTCATGAAATTTTTTCTGTGCAGTTTTGAAGTCAAAGAAAACACAAAAAACAAATGATACGAAAAAAAAATTTATTTTGTGGATTAAAAAAAAACACGATGGAGATCCCTTAAGACTATCTATCTATCTATCTATCTATCTATCTATCTATCTATCTATCTATCTATCTATCTATCTATCTATCTATCTATCTATCTATCTATCTATCTATCTATCTATCTATCTATCTATCTATCTATCTATCTATCAATCTATCTATCTGTCTGTCTATCTATATATCTATCTATCTGTCAGTCATTCAGTCTGTCAGTCAGTCTGTCTGTCTGTCTATCTAACTACCTACCTACCTATCTATCTATCCACCCATCTTCCATTTATCAGTAAGCCCATCTCTCTATCTATATGAATCCATCTACGTATCGCAATCCATCAGTTCATCTGTACATATCTATTTTTCTGTATCTATATCTATATTTCTGTATCTGTATCTATTTGCTACAACTCAGCAGTGCCGATGACGATTAATCCAAAGTTGTCAAAAAATGTAGTTGGAATCAAAACGAAGTTTTAATTTAAAAAATAAACAAAACAAACAAACATGACAACCAAAGGAAATGCCAACAACACATAAACAAAGTATACAGTGATCTATTAATAGTTTTTATTGTATTGTTTAAAGCAGGTCACCAGCCTCAGTCTCAAGGGCGGATGTGACCCCCCCCCCCCACAGTTTGTGATCTTTGGACATCAACAGGTGCAGGCGTATCCTAAAAACGAGCTTATGAAAGTGCAATGAACTGCAACTAACTGACCATTGACCATCGCAACAAACAGTGGTATTGGAGAGTTTGTTGGGCAGGAGTCGTACTGTCCGGTGATGGAACACACAAATGAAATCAATCAAAATAGATTACTAAAGGCGTGTCTTCGATTACAGAAATCTGTTAATAAAGTTGATTGAGCAATCGGCGTGTATGTATGTATCTATGTGTGTGTGTGTGTGCAGTGCCGAACCTAGGAATTTTCGGGCCCTCGGCGGGGGGGGGGTTGGACTCTTAGGTGGCCCCTGCATTTTGATATTTGACATCACGACATGAGATGATGTACTTAATATGTAATGTACAAAAAATGTTTGAGGCCCCCCTCAAGCTGGGGTACTGGGGGATCCCCCCTCCCTAGTTACGCCTCTGTGTCTGTGTATTTGTGTGATCACAAAGCCCCCCTCCTGCTAGTGAAGTTTGTACGGGACTTCTCGATTCGCTGTCGGCACCAACAACTTCACGCTGGCTGAATGACAGCCGGTACGAGAAACAGCCGGGGAAGTGGTCTGTCACGTGATCGTCACATTCATACAGAAACGCATCAAATGTGGTGTTGTTGTTGTATATGTCTAATGTGGACGCGGGGTGGTAGTGTGGTAGAGCGCTCGACTGTCGACCGGGAAGTACCGGATTCTTGGGCCCGATCCAGGTCCTAAAATGGGCCACCTGACATACGTTCTATAAAGTTAAGTTGACATTTGATTAGCCACACCCCCCCCACACACACACAGTATAGCAGTGGGAAGGGGCGCCGAGAGCCAACAAAGGCGCCAGGGCAGGACATCATTGCGGGCCCCTTAATAAAAAATGACTCGTGAAAAAATTGACATGGTTGGGGCGGCCGGGCCCCCTTACAGATGCAGGCCCCCTGGCAATGACCCCCCCCTGATCCCCCCTGATCCCCCCCTTTCGGCGTGCCTGGCCATGGGTACACGGGGGAGTAGGGGGTGGGGCCTGTGAGACTGTGTAATGAAATTTATACACATCAAAGGTAAAAACAAAATCACACCGCTTTTTGTTCATGCAATATTACGTATTAAGCCCAATATTACTTTGAAGCAATTGTAGCTTATTCTCATTCAATTCATGAAAAATCTTTTATTTCAATGCTTGTTATTACCCTGTGGTACAATTGTACTTTATTCTCAGTTCATTTCTGGCTCTAAAGCTGAAATTGGTTACGTATGAAAATATGATCTTTTATAACAATGTTTATTATTTACCTGTCTTTTGGACAAAATAGTTCCCAAGTTATTCCACCAGGTGTTTGGAATTATTCCTGTGTCTATAGGTGCAATGAAAGTCTGAAAAAGTTGCAGGTAATCTTTTACAAAGCGAAAAAACAAAAAAAAAGTTCAACTGAGATGATACATTTCAAAGACATGTATTATGGCTAGTCTTTCAAAGACATGCATTATGGCTAGTCTTTCAAAGACATGTATTATGGCTAGTCTTTCAAAGACATGTATTATGGCTAGTCTTTCAAAGACATGTATTATGGCTAGTCTTTCAAAGACATGTATTATGGCTAGTCTTTCAAAGACATGTATTATGGCTAGTCTTTCAAAGACATGTATTATGGCTAGTCTTTCAAAGACATGTATTATGGCTAGTCTTTCAAAGACATGTATTATGGCTAGTCTTTCAAAGACATGTATTATGGCTAGTCTTTCAAAGACATGTATTATGGCTAGTCTTTCAAAGACATGTATTATGACTAGTCTTTCTAAGACATGTATTATGGCTAGTCTTTCAAAGACATGTATTATGGCTAGTCTTTCAAAGACATGTATTATGGCTAGTCTTTCAAAGACATGTATTATGACTAGTCTTTCAAAGACATGTATTATGACTAGTCTTTCAAAGACATGTATTATGACTAGTCTTTCAAAGACATGTATTATGGCTAGTCTTTCAAAGACATGTATTATGACTAGTCTTTCAAAGACATGTATTATGACTAGTCTTGAGAGTTACCTGTCTCTTGGACACTATTGTACCTAAGTTAGTCAGCCAGTCTGGTAATGCAACAATACCCTGGAACAGTTGTAGGGAAATAATATAATGACTAATGTTACAATAAATAGAAAGTGAGATAAATAAAATATGACTAATTAACGGCAGCAAGTTTCGAAATTTTTGAACCTCTAGACAGGGAGAAAAAAAAATCATATTTTTATATACAATATATACGCTCAGATATATATTTGTATAAATAATTTGACAAATATAATATGTTAAGTATAAGTTAATCCTTTTAGTCGTTATTCTTAAAACAACAACAACAACAACAACAATAATAATAACAACAATAAAACAACAATAACAACAACAACAATAATAATAACAACAATAAAACAACAATAACAACAACAATAACAACAACAATAACAATAAAAACAATAACAATAACAACATCATTAACAATAACAACAACAATTACAATAACAATAACAACAATAGGTTTCAAGATCTAGTACAACTGAGAATACATCCTCGATCAATACAAATCTGACATGGTAGAACTAAATAAATTCCTGAGCTGTATTGTAACAATGTACCCGTCTCTTGGACATAACTAAGCCCAGGTTGTCCATCCAGGTAGGATGGAATCCGGTGTCCAGTGGAATAAAGTACAATATCATGAAACATTATTCTTCAAATAGCATATGAATTTTATTGGATAAAAAAACAAACTATTCTTACTAAAGGAAAGAATATATTTTCAATGAAACCAAATGTATCTAGGCCTAAATTTACCTGTCTCTTGGACATGATGGTTTCAAACAGCGGGGTATGGTATAAAGAATTACCGAAGATGTCGATAGGTGGTGATACGATACTCTGGAAAGTATTTAGTAAAGTGTATTAGTGTCTTTCAGCGGTCTGAACAAAGTATTTATCCTTGTAAACACAGAAACACATTTACTAAATTTACCTGTCTCTTGGACATGATGGTTTCAAACAGCGGGGTATGATATAAAGAATTACCGAAGATGTCGATAGGTGGTGATACGATACTCTGGAAAGTATTTAGTAAAGTGTATTAGTGTCTTTCAGCGGTCTGAACAAAGTATTTATCCTTGTAAACACAGAAACACATTTACTCAGTTTGGCAGCCATCCAACTAAGGCACGAATTTTTTTTTTAGTAATTCACAAATGGATATTTAAATCTACATGCCTGCGATGTCCGATCTATATTGCACTTGAGTAAACAGGTAAATAAACAATAAAATAAACAAACAATAAACAAATCAATACCTGTGGTCTGGCTGTGACACTCGCTACCAGGAGTGCGGCCAGTGAAATAAGGAGGTTCATTTTGTCTGTGGAGGGCTCGATGAAACTGACTTCGATAGAAAATTATTCTAGAATGTATATAGTGAGATATTTTTTATAAGCAGTGTACATAATAAAGAAATTTTTAATGCTGTACAGCTTACATAATAAACTAAATTATACACCTGATGTATTTATAGTGAAATACAAAATTATTAGATCGCTGTTAACGGTAAATTAAAATAAAAAACAATAAAAACAAACATAAACTTACTTTGAACAAACTATCTAAATGATTTGTTTTTAAACCCATTGGGAGATTGGAATATTGAAGCCACACTTTTATGGAAATATACAAGATAATGTTTTGCTGATTGTGGTTTGTAGGTCAGACGTGGCTCATGAGAAAAGTGTTATGCAAGGGCGTACACACCATACATTCTGTGGGCACTCACAAAATACATTCTGTGGGCACTCACACATTACATTCTGTGGGCATTCACACATTACATTCTGTGGGCACTCACACATTACATTCTGTGGGCACTCACACAATACATTCTGTGGGCACTCACTCATTACATTCTGTGGGCACTCACCCAATACATTCTGTGGGCACTCACCCAATACATTCTGTGGGCACTCACAAAATACTTTCTGTGGGCACTCACACATTACATTCTGTGGGCACTCACCCAATACATTCTGTGGGCACTCACCCAATACATTCTGTGGGCACTCACAAAATACATTCTGTGGGCATTCACACATTACATTCTATGGGCACTCACAAAATACTTTCTGTGGGCACTCACACATTACATTCTGTGGGCACGCACAAAATACTTTCTGTGGGCACTCACACATTACATTCTGTGGGCACTCACACATTACATTCTGTGGGCACTCACACATTACATTCTGTGGGCACTCACACATTACATTCTGTGGGCACTCACACATTACATTCTGTGGGCACTCACACATTACATTCTGTGGGCACTCACACATTACATTCTGTGGGCACTCACACATTACATTCTGTGGGCACTCACACATTACATTCTGTGGGCACTCACACATTACATTCTGTGGGCACTCACACATTACATTATGTGGGCACTCACACATTACATTCTGTGGGCACTCACACATTACATTCTGTGGGCACTCACACATTACATTCTGTGGGCACTCACACATTACATTCTGTGGGCACTCACACATTACATTCTGTGGGCACTCACACATTACATTCTGTGGGCACTCACACATTACATTCTGTGGGCACTCACACATTACATTCTGTGGGCACTCACACATTACATTCTGTGGGCACTCACACATTACATTCTGTGGGCACTCACACAATACCCTCGCCCCCCCCCAATCGTTAATTGTTATAATACTGTAAACTGATTTTACGTCATCGTCTCCCCCTCATTTCATTGCTTTGATTTAGCCGTGCAGGTTCTCTGCAGCACGTTACCCCGCCAAACTCTTCACGTGCCCCCATCGGGGTACGCTTACAACACATTGGGAAACACTGCATTAGTCTTTCGTGTACATTTATTGAACAATTAATCAGCACTGAACGTTATTTTCAAGGAACCGTGAACATATTGTATATCGGATTTAGGCCAAATTGACTTTTTTAGATATCTTCAATGTAAAATGTAAAAATAGAACTAAAATGTAATCTGTTAATGGTAGGAGAGTTGGTCTATGTATGTTTGTATGTATGTATGTATGTATGTATGTATGTATGTATGTATCTATCTATCTATCTATCTATCTATCTATCTATCTATCTATCTATCTATCTATCTATCTATCTATCTATCTATCTACCTATCTATCTATCTATCTATCTATCAATCAACCTAAATATCTATCTATCTATCAATCAACCTAAATATCTATCTATCTATCTATCTATCAATCAACCTAAATATCTATCTATCTATCTATCTATCTATCTATCTATCTATCAATCAACCTAAATATCTATCTATCTATCTATCAATCAACCTAAATATCTATCTATCTATCTATCTATCTATCTATCTATCTATCTATCTATCTATCTATCTATCTATCTATCTATCTATCTATCTATCTATCAATCAACCTAAATATCTATCTATCTATCTATCAATCAACCTAAATATCTATCTATCTACCTATCAACCTAAATATCTATCTATCAATCAAGTTGTACTCTATTCAATAAACACTGGACCATTATATAGCATTTTCTATAAATATGGCTATGTCCGGCAACACTCACACCTCGCCCCTGCCATACGTCTATCTGTCTGTGTTCAGGCCCACCGACAGAAATTTCTGGCCCCTTGACAAGGCTGTCACGGCCACCCGTTCTGATAATAATATTTTCAAAACTTGATTCGCCAGGTCATTCCGGGCCCTAAAATTCGCCCTAAAACTCGCCGGGCCCCTGGGCATTTGCCCCCCGCCCCCTTTCGGCGGCACTGTGTGTGTGTGTGTGCCTGCCTGCTTAATGTCTTTCCCCTTGTACTAGTCTATCAAGACGTCTGTATCGTGCACAGACCTGGGTTCATCAGTATTCACTTCCTGGATTCATTCCACATACATATGTAATTCAACCAAAATGTGTTCAACTACTAAAAACATGCTTTTTGTCATATAACGCTGTATATTATTTATTGCAAATGAGTTAGCTCTTGGCATTGGCACACGACGTGACCTTCAAAGTTCACGTACAGACACGTCACATTGTAGCCTAGCAGCTCCAAAGATATCCCCTCATAATGCTGGAGTAAGAAATCAGGCACATGGCAAAGTCCGACAACTTGGCTCGAGTTATGGCTAGAGAAAGAGTTGTCTATCTAACTATCTATTTATTTATTTATCTATCTATCTATTTATCTAAGCTATCTATCTAATCTGTTTAATCTATCTATCTATCTGATCTATCTATATAATCTATCTATCTAATCTATCTATATAATCTTTCTATCTATCTAATCTATCTATCTAATCTATCTATCTAATCTATCTATCTAATCTTTCTATCTTTCTATCTTTCTATCTTTCTATCTATCTAATCTATCTATCTAATCTATCTATCTAATCTAATCTATCTAATCTATCTAATCTATCTAATCTATCTAATCTATCTATCTATCTAATGTATCTATCTTACATATCTATCTAATATATCTATCGTATCTATCTATCTAATATATCTATCTAATCTATCTAATTTATCTTATCTATCTATCTTATCTATCTTTCTATCTATCTATCTAATCTATCTATCAGTCTGATCTATCTGATCTATCTGATCTATCTGATCTATCTATCTATCTAATCTACTTAATCTATCTATCTAATTTATCTATCTATCTATCTAATATATCTATATAATCTGTCTATCTAATCTATCTATCTATCTATCTATCTAATCTATCTATATAATCTGCCTATCTAATCTATCTATCTATCTATCTATCTATATATATATATATATATATATATATATATATATATATATATATATATATATGCAAACAGCATTTTAAGTCATAAAGTGTTTTTTCGGATTAAGCTTGTCTGACGCAAAACAATTCATACGTCTATCTGTGTGTGTGTGTGCCTGCTCAATGTCCTTCCCTTGTACTAGTCTATCAAGATGTCTGTATCGTGCACAGTTCATCCCCATTCACTTCCTGGTTCATTCTACACAATTCAAACAATATCTTTGTCTACTGACAACATCTTTGTCTACTGACAACATCTTTGTCTACTGACAACATCTTTGTCTACTGACAACATCTTTGTCTACTGACAACATCTTTGTCTACTGACAACATAAATTTTTACATTAAAACGTCATTTATTTATTATTTATTGCAAATGAGTTTGATGACGGCATCGGCAGTCAACGCGACGTACAAAGTTCACGAACTGACGCGTCACATTGTAGTCTCGCAGCTGCAACATTAGCTCCTCTGATTCTTATTTTAGCTGTTAAACAAATAGAAATGATACAAATGGAAATATATTAAAGAAAAACAAATTAAATTTTAAGAAAAAAACGATAATTTAAATAATGAATTTAGATATGAGAAGTAACCGTACAATAATGAAGCTCATTTCCGTGCCTAACCTAACCCCCGCCTCGGGGCGTCCAGAGATTTCACATCCCACCCCCCTTGAATTCGTTTTTTTTTTAATTCAAAACTTTTATGGTTAGATTTTGCCTTTTTCTGATAGGACTGCCTGCCGCCTGGGTGTTTATAACCCGTTTGAACTAAAGTACGTTGCGTCCCTTATGAAGACTATAAAGTACCTGTCTCTTGGATAATATCGTCCAGTAGTTGTTTGTAAGCAAATTGGCAGAGTCCAGAGTAAATGGGTGAAGTTATACTCCAATAGATCTTATTTACAATGGAATACTTTGATAAAACATAACTTATTTTTATTTTTTAGAAAACCATAAAAAATAATTATTTAACACTATACTTATTTACCTGCCTCTTATACATAATTGTGCCCAATTCAGTCATCCAGTTAGGATAGAATCCAGTGTTTATTGGGGCTATGATACTCTGTATCTGTTGTAAAATAATCTCGTCACTTGTGATTGAATATCAAAAAAAATGGTTACAAAAGAGAGGATATTGTTTAGTGAGGTATTTTGGGTAAGAGAGTGTTTCATTTACCTGTCTTTTGGACATGATGGTATTAAGTCCGGTCAGCCAGATGGGGTGTACAATTCCACCGTCTAAGTAACTTGGATCAATGATACCCTGAAAAAAAGATTCTGAGTGTTTGACATCACAGCATTCTTAAACATAGTAGCCAGGCGACATCTTGTGTCAGTCAGTTAAACTAGTATATTAACAAGTAGGTTCGAAGTGATGACACTGGGCGACAGTTAATCTTATTTTATTGATAATCTCTTTTGTTTTGAAATTGTATTGGTGTCTTTTGATTTCTGAGCTAGAAACATAATTATGAAGAACTGTATTCTTTATGAACACAGTGCAGCATAGTTTATCATCATTATTTATATTCCCTTAGGCTTGATCGGTAGGCTAGGTTGTTTTTTGGTTTCGGGCAGATCCGATTTTTTTTTTCATGATTGTATTTTAAACTGGAATACTGTTGTATTAATTCTTTACTTTCGATTTAACGCAGCGCCCAAATCGCTATTATCTATATTATATTATTGATAGCCACTTAACGTTAATGAGACGGTTAACGCTCCCATCAAACTGAGGATGACGTAAAGGTTGATATTTTGACATTGATATTTTTTCCAATTCTAGTGTCGACCTGAGAGTGCCGGGTTCGATTCTCGGCGAGGCCCATGAAATTTTTCCAGGTAAATTTGGTGCGCAGTCGTCCCACAAGTCCACCTAGCTTTAAATGGGTACCTGACTTTAAGTTGGGGAAGTAAAGGCGGCTGGGCGTTGTGCTAACCACACAGCTCCTTTAAATGCCGAGGTTATAGAAACAGATGAATTCTAGACTTCATCTGCCCCGATGTCCCATTAGGGCTAAGGGAACTTTACTTTACTTTTTTTAGTGAGTATCCGAATGAGGTTGAAAGCTTTATCCAAACACAACTTACCTGAGGTCTGGCTGTAACACTTGCTACCAGAAGTACACACAGTGAAATTATGAGCTTCATCTTGTCTGGGAGTTTATGAAGACAGATTCAAATCAAGAAATGTACACTCTTGACTAAACACAGTAAAATCAACACTATTACTTAAGCACTAACTGAAAAGCTTGATGAAGATATTTTTTACAAAATTTACTAAAAATAAATACCGGTATGTTAAACCAAAAAACATGTCCAAACTCACATTTTAACATCCAATCCAACTGATCGAGATAATAACTTCCAGTTTGAATTTTCAACGGTTTTATGGACAGATTCATCAAGACAAGGTTTGGTTTTTTTGTTGCTAAATGCACAAAGTAGGTCAAACTTTGATAAAAAAAAAACACGTTTTTTATGTGCAGGGGTCCCCAGAATGTTTGTTCGAGTCCCCCACAGAGCACTTGTTTTCCATGAGGCCCAGGCACACTTGCTTGCCTTATGGCCCATAGCATACTTATTCATCCTCGGGGCCCAAAGCAAACTTGTTAGTGCTAAGGCCCATATCGCACTTGACTGTAATGGGGCCCACAACACACTTGTTTGTCATGGGGCCCATACTTGTTTGTCCTGGGGCCCATATTGTTTGTCATGGGGGCCCATACTTGTTTGTCATGGGGCCCATATTTGTTTGTCATGGGGCCCATACTTTTTTGTCATGGGGGCCCATACTTGTTTGTCATGGGGACCATACTTATTTGTCATTGGGCCCATGATTCTGTTAAGACAACAATGCAGACTATTAGTTTACTTTTTTCCTGTATCCACACGTTACAATATAAGCCCTGCTCCTGAAGTTTAGCCGCTACTAGCTCTGTAATGGTGTTTATAATTGCTGGACAAGGCAGGCCGGGTGCTTGGCGCCTGTGTAGACTAGATAAAGTGTTGTCGAATGTATCTTGTTTCACCGGTAATAAAAAAATGGAAATCTCGTTGTGAAACTGTCATTGTCGTGTGTTGTGTAATTTTTAAAATGTGCCGTGTTATCTAGGAAGTGAGTCACGTGATTAAAGGTGTGCAATGTGATTTAAATGTTGTTCAGTGTGAGGTCCAGTAAGTTGCCACAGACAGTGTTTAAATGATCCGTAAAGATGTATAGTACAGCTGCGGGGGGGGTGGGGGGTCCAATAGTCAAGTGTGAGACATTGGGTTGAGATAGTGTTGCTGCCCTGTTAAAGAAAGGTTAAATATGTTACATACAGAAGTAGCACTCTTATTCTAATTGATAAGGATCAAGTTTGCCAGTTTGCCTCAACCAAATTCACTTCGAAATCAATAGAACCCCCATAAAATCCAACTTGTATTAATGCATACACAATTTTTTTTTTGTAGAATTGAAGTCAAATATGTCTGTTTGTAACGCACGCAATTAAATCTGTGTAATGTTTATTCTGTGGGAAGAATTATTTTCATCTCCACTACGCCACTGATATGTATGTGTGTATGTGTGTGTGTTCGCTCGTGCGCGAGCACACATTTAAAAACTGTATCTGTTCAATGCCTTGCACTTGTACACGCCCATAAAGCCACAAATCTTGACCCCACGCCCCCGAATCACTTCCTGATTCATTCGACATAATTCAATCAACGTGTGTATCTACTGACAACAAGAGCCTTGTCATTTAGTTTATTTTTATTGCAAATGAGTCGGATCCTTATGTAATAATCAGATTAGGCTAGAGTAATTTTATTTAGTTCAGAGATGGTTTTAATTATCTGGCCACTTAGTTTAGCGGAAGTGGGATAAACAGACGATAATCATTAGACGATAGATTTTTGGTAGAGACAAGCAGACGGACTTGATTCCTCATCTCACATCATTTTATACCATGTATTTATTTTCGTGAATAAGAATAAATAAATAAACATATATATATATATATTTATACAACCAAGTCTACTCAGTGCTTTATACATGTGATTCGTCTCATACATATGGATACTTAATAATTTAATATACACGCTCAAGTCAAGTTAGTTAAATCATATACTCCGAAGAGACTGAAATATATAGACACCTACCAAGAAACAGAAGTACCACGAAAATAATATATATTATACATACAACTGATATACACTTAAACTAACTATGACACCTTACAATGGCAGACATATTGACCTAAATAATTCGAAAAACTACACGTCAGATTATAGCCTTGTGCTTGCAACGAAATCCATTCCAACGGTTGAAGGAGGTGGTTGGATGGTGAACATGGTCCGACTGCTTGCCGTAAACCGAGACTTGATAACGAAGTATCTGTAGGTAGATCTTGTTTGTCCTGATTAAAAAATGTAAAATGAGACAATAAATATATAGACTATGTAAGGACTGCGCAATGCTATTGTGCAAGGGGTGCAAAGCTTCCAGACTGCAAGAAAATGAAACTATTCCAAAGTTTTTCTGTTCAGGACAAAGGGACACTTCTAGAATTACAAGAGGGTTAAGAATATATTTGCTGTTATAAGTGAACTTTTAATTTTATATTTGGATGTTAAGACTAGGTATTAATTATGTTCATACAAACCACACGAGTTACATGCAGTACCGCCGAGAGTTGGAAGGGGGGCAAAAATCCCAGGGGCCCGGCGAGTTTTAGGGGCCCGGACTGAGCTGGCCAATCAACTTTTGAAAATATTATTATCAGCACGGGGGGCCCATGACAGCCCTGCCCAGGGGCCCGAAATTTCTGTCGGTGGGCCTGGTTACATGTTGTAATTTAATTGTCGCTTTTTAGACATTTGATTCTCATCATGACAAAGTTTACATCTTTTGCAGAAGGTAACGATTACATAAAGTTTTGTAAACTACTCTCGGAGCTCTTATTTAAATATATTTCATCAATCTATAAATTATAGTTTAGAATAATTTAACAAATTGTTGTTGTATAATCTCGTCAAATGTGATTGAAAATTAACAATGGTTACCAAATAGGGGGATATTGTTTAGTGAGGTAATTTGGGTTAGTTAGATTGTGTTTTATTTAGTTTGTCTCTTGGACATGATGGCACCAAGGCCAGTCAACCAGTTGGTGTGTAAAATTCCACCATCTAAGTCAATTGGTGCAATAAAACCCTGGAACAAAGATTTTGAGTGTTTGACATCACAGCATTCTTAAACAAAGTAGTAACCAGGCAACATTTATGTCAATCAGTTAACTAGTATATCAGCAAGTAAGGCCGAAATTAAGACACTGGGGAGGGGGGGGGGACGACCAATCTCATTTTATTGAAAATCTCTTTGCTTTGTTCTAATTAACTTACATTAGGAAGTTCTAAAAGAATACACCCACTTCTTTGCTACACATTGTTATATAAGAGTAAGTTTAACCATTAATTGACTTGTAGCTATTACAAATGGGCGTGGCATTTACTCTGCATAAAAATAGACTTGATGAATGTCCAGTTCACTAAAAAAAACTTGATGAATGTCCAGTTCACTAAAAAGACTTGATGAATGTCCAGTTCACTAAAAAAACTTGATAAATGTCCAGTTCACTAAAAAAACTTGATGAATGTCCAGTTCACTAAAAAGACTTGATGAATGTCCAGTTCACTAAAAAGACTTGATGAATTTCCAGTTCATTAAAAAGATTTGATGAATGTCCAGTTCACTAAAAAGACTTGATGAATGTCCAGTTCACTAAATTGACTTGATGAATGTCCAGTTCACTAAAAAGACTTGATGAATGTCCAGTTCACTAAAAAGACTTGATGAATGTCCAGTTCACTAAAAAGACTTGATGAATGTCCAGTTCATTAAAAAGATTTGATGAATGTCCAGTTCACTAAAAAGACTTGATGAATGTCCAGTTCACTAAAAAAACTTGATGAATGTCCAGTTCACTAAAAAGACTTGATGAATGTCCAGTTCATTAAAAAGACTTGATGAATGTCCAGTTCACTAAAAAGACTTGATGAATGTCCAGTTCACTAAAAAGATTTGATGAATGTCCTGCTCACTAAAAATGCTTGATGAACATCCAGTTCGCTAATCCGATTTATGTGCACTAATGTGCACTCTGTATTGCACAGAGTTAAAAGTAACAAACACCAACAACACATTTTACCTGAGGTCTGGCTGTGACACTTGCTGCCAGGAGTACGAACAGCGAAACTAAGAGAGTCATCTTGTCTGGGGGGAACGGGGAGCTGGAGGAAACAGATTTGAGTACAAAAGTAAACGAACAGTGTACTTAACGAAATACAAATACAAATTGTACTCAGATTATTCTTAATTGGTCAAAAGTTCTCAATTTCTCTTATAATTTACAAGGATTCGAATTGTACTTTTAGTTCAAAGCAAAGTTTAACTCGGTGAAAAAATAAGTTCAATTAAAAGTGTTCCTTAACTCAATTGTCTGGTTACCTCCTGAAATTGTGTATTTGCTTACAAATATTATATTTTCAAAATACAAAATGTTACTTTATGTTTTATATTACCTTGTTATCAGTGGCACCGAGAGCCAACGCGGGCCCCAGGGCAGGACATCATGGCGGGCCCCTTAATAAACAATGAGTCGTGAAAAATTGACATGGTCGGGGCTGCCGGGCCCCCTTTATGCCCCCTTACAGATGCGGGCCCCCTGGCAATGACCCCCCCTGCCCCCCCCTCTCGGCGGCCCTGCTTGTAATTGAAATTTACGTAACGTATCTATCGGTCTGTCGGTCTTTCTGTCTGTCTGTATGTCTGACTGTCTGACTGACTGACTAACTGTATGTCTGACTGTCTGTCTGACTATCTATCTATCTATCTATCTATCTATCTATCTATCTATCTATCTATCTATCTATCTATCTATCTATCAATCTATCTATCTATCTATCTATCTATCTATCTATCTATCTATCTATCTATCTATCTATCTATCTATCTATCTATCTATCTATCTATCTATCTATCTATGTTTATTTGTCTGCCTGTCTAACTATCTATCTATTTATCTTTCTTTTTATCTACCTATCGTTCTATATATCTATTTATCTATTTATCTATCTATCTATCTATCTATATCTATCTATCTATCTATCACAACAGAACAACCTGATCAAAACTTACATATAACATACAATCTAAATGATTTTTTTAAAACTTTCTACCAGTTCAAAGTATTGAATCCACACTTTTATGGAAATATCCAAGATAATGTTTTGCTGATCGTGGTTTGTAGGTCAGACGTGGCTCATGGGTAAAAATATGACACAAGGGGGTGTACCCAAAGGTGGGCCCAGACTTTCCATATTTTTGAGGTCCTTGTTATATTTTTCTCTGAGATTTGACCTTAAGGACAATGAAATAAGTGAAATTGTACACATTCATTGAAATGTAATGACACAATATGCCATAATAAAATGTCTAAATATCGCTCTGATATAGTCATTCCAAAAGAAAAAACAACAACTGTGGTACCAGAGACTCAGTAGCGCAGGAAGTGTACTGTGGGTTGTGGGGTAGCACAGGGTGCCGACATAGGGCGGGGCGCCCAAAGAGCGCTGTTAAATTTTTATGTACTTTTCTGTTTTTATGTACTTTTCAGTTTGTATGTACTTTTCTTTTTTTATGTACTTTTCAGTTTTTATGTACTTTTCAGTTTTTATGTACTTTCTGTTTTTATGTACTTTTCTGTTTTTATGTACTTTTCTGGTTTATGTGCTTTTCTGTTTTTATGTACTTTTCTGTTTTTATGTACTTTTCTGTTTTTATGTACTTTTCTATTTTTATGTACTTTTCTGTTTTTATTACTTTTCTGTTTTTATGTACTTTTTCAGTTTTTAAAGCAGGTTGCACTTGGACCATATTAAAGTCTCGAGAAGTAAAAGGCTCACCGGATGGGGTTTAATACCGGGAACATGGGCGTTTAAAAGTGGAACGCTGAGCTGCAAGGGGAACAATATACTGATTGGGGAGCCTTATAATGACAGGGGAACATTGTCATGACAGTAGAATATTGAATCGACAGGCGAAAAAATGAACTGACTATGGGTGAGTAACATGGAGGGGGGGGCATTTAACTGACAGGGGAACTATGAACTAAAAAAGGAACATTGATTAACATTGTAAATATTGTGATATATTGAACTGATAGGGGAAAACAACGAACTGAAAAGAAGGAATTTGTATTTACAAGAGGAACATTGAACTGTCAGGGGAACATAGTCATGACAGGAAACATTGAACTGTCATGGGAACATAGTCATGACAGGAAACATTGAACTGTCAGGGGAACATAGTCAGGACAGGAAACATTGAACTGTCAGGGGAACATAGTCATGAAAGGAAACATTGAACTGTCAGGGGAACATAGTCATGACAGGAAACATTGAACTGTCAGGGGAACATAGTCATGACAGGAAACATTGAACTGTCAGGGGAACATTGAAATAACATGAAAACACATAGAGTATATAAATATAAAAATGTAAACATTTTGTTCACTGTAGCGAGGCGGATCACGCCATGATGGTGAGAAAGAGTTATACAAAAAAAAACCTTGACTAAGACCAGGCTTAGTATACTGTTTAATTATTTAATCACACTAAAATAGCACCGAATCGTGAATGTCATTTACACTTTTTTAATTTCGTCTCTGAGTTCTATGTCAATTAAAAAAAACAAACAATTAATCAGATTTGAACTTCATGTACAGAATCACTGCTAGAGATTTTATCTTATTTTCACATGTAAAAATAGACACAAAATCAAAATTTAATCTGTCAATGGTAGCTAGTGCACACACCCATAAAAAAATTAAAAAAAAAATTATTTTATTGTTATAATTTTTTCGTTTATTAACTTTCGTAAAATTGCGAATTTAAATTTAATCGGGTTAAGGTTAAAACAATTTTTTTTTGACGCTTATTTGTAGAAGATCATGTGTCTGTTACGGCCAAAGCTTGCAAACTGACCAATGTAGGACATCGGTCACCGATCAAGGCCAATGTCTGCCACTGGCCGGAGAACATTGGAAGTAACATGTTAATAGTTACGTCAATTGAAATAAAGATTTGTTTCATGTGGCACATCTTCTGTAGTAAAACGATTGCATTGCCGGCATCTTAAAGAGTCTTTAGTAGATAGAAGTGGACCTATGCAGGTTATATACATTTTATATTTTACAGATATTGAATTTTTTTTTAAAAATACCATGTGTGATCTAAAAATGATTAGAGTATAGCAGGACAGAATCATACTGTATTTAGCTATACTTACAGAATTAAAAAGTCAGGGGAGCATGCGTGTACGTATATTAAGCAGTGAAGCTTGACGAGCATGGCTCCATACCGGAATTTTCGGTATATATATATATATATATATATATATATATATATATATATATAAGCGTGTGTGGCTGTGTGTGTGTGAAAAGTGGGATAGGTTGTCCTTGGATTAAACAAGTCTGGCTCAAAACCATTCATATTTTTACGTCTGTATTGCTGTAAAATTTCTTTCACTTGTTGTGCCAGCCTATCAAGTAAACCCCTAACACTTGACCTCCAAACAGTTCATACGTCATTCGACATCATTCAACAAACATGTTCATTTAATGACAACAAGAACTTGGTCGTAAAACGTCATTTATTTATTGCAAATGAGTTGGATCATGGCATTGGCAGACGACCCGACCTACAAAGTTCCAGTAATGACACGTCACATTGTAGCCTTGCAGCTGCAACGCAAACCCTTCCGATTCCTCAAGGAAGTAATCATATTTCGGGCAAGGACCGACAACTTGGCGTGAGTTAGTGCTGGGGATAGAGTTATCCTTTGGTGCATCTGGATTCAACTGTTAAAGAAATGGAAACAAATAAACTGAAATAAATATTTTTAGAAATTAAAAAAAAAATAGTCAAAACAACAACAACAACAAAACAATATTACATTAACTAAATTAAATAATCGTTATGTATAGAATAATTATGATTTGAAAAAAAAATGGCTTTTGATATGGGAAGTAACCAATAAATAATAAAACTCTTTGTCGTGCCTAGCCAATCCAACTCCCGGATGCAACCAGAGTTTTGACATACCAACCGCCTTGATTAGACCATTTTTGTTCTTTAGTTCAAAATTTTGCCATTTAAATGGTTAGATTTTGCCTCCACCTGATAGAGCTGCCACCCGGGTGTTTTGAACCCGTCTGAACCAAAGTAGGGTAAGACCCTTAAGAAGACCATAAAATACTTGTCTCTTGGATAACATTGTCCAGACGTTGTTTGTAAGTAAATTGGAAAAAAAACGTTTCTGGGTTAATGAGTGAAGTTATTTCGTGAAATAGTTTTCAATATATCTTATTTACAATGGAATACTTTATTTAAACATAACTTATTTTTTTATTTTTTTTAGAAAACAAAACAATTTCTTTGCCACTGTACTTTTGTTTATTTGCCTGTCTCAGACATAAGTGTACCCAAAGTAATTTATCCAGTTAGGATATAATCCATTGTTTATTGGGGCTATGATACTCTGTAACTGTTGTAAAATAATCTCGCCACATGTGATTGAATATAAAAAAAAAATGGTTACCAAAGATGGATATTGTTTAGTGAGGTAATTTGGGTTAGAGAGTGTATTGTATTTACCTGTCTTTTGGACATGATGGCACCAAGGCCGGTTAGCCAGTTGGTGTGTACAATTCCACCGTCTAATTCGATTGGTGAAATGATACCCTGGAACATATTCAATGAATTGAATAACTGACTTTTGATATGTGTTCTATAGAAATAGTAATGTACAGCTTTAGTCTTTTTGGGCACAGTGCCACTTTGTTTGACTCTATACACTAATGTGCTTGATGTCCACTTAAGGCTAATGAGATGTTCGATGGACTACTCAGTCTATTGAGATGGTTGATGGTCTACTCAATCTGTTGAGATGGTTGATGTTCTACTCAATCTATTGAGATGGCTCATGGTCTATTGAATCTATTGAGATGGTTGATGTTCTACTCAATCTATTGAGATGCTTGATTGTCTACTGAATCTATTGAGATGGTTGATGGTCTACTCAATCTATTGAGATGGTTGATTGTCTACTCAATCTATTGAGATGGTTGATGTTCTACTCAATCTATTGAGATGGTTGATTGTCTACTCAATCTATTGAGATGGTTGATGTTCTACTCAATCTATTGAGATGGTCGATGTTCTCATCAAACTGAAGTCATATATCCCGTTTAGGTTAGCTCATTGATATATTACCTATTGATCCAAGAAAGTATCAGAATGACGTCAAAAGTTTATATATATATATAATACAAATACAACTTACCTGAGGTTTGGCTATTATACTTGCCACCAGAAGTACACACAGTGAAATTACGAGCTTCATCTTGTCTGGGAGATTACAAAGAGAGATTAAACCCAAGAAATGTACACTCTTTACTTTACTATTACTTAAGTACTAATTAAAAAGATTGATAAAGAGATTTCTAAAAAATTCACAAATTAATGAATAAAAACATGTCCAAACTTATATTTTAATCATAGAGTCCAACTGATCTAGATAACAACTTCCAGTTTGAATAGCACCAGTTTATGGACAGCTCCAAGATTAGTATTTTGGGTGCTAAATGAACTATGTAGGTCAAACCTTGTCCAAAAAAAAATCGCGCTATGTCTGCAGGCGTCCTAAGCGTGTTGTCCGAGGGCCCACTGGACACTTGGTTTTCATGGGGCCCACATGACATTTATTTTTCACGTGGCCCACAGGACACTTTTACGTCCTAGGGGCCCACAGGACACTTATTTTCCATGGGGCCCACAGGACACTTGTTTTCCATGGGGCCCACAGGTTACTTGTTTGTATTTGGGCCCACAGGACACTTGTTTTTCATGGGGCTCACAGGACACTTGTTTTCCATGGGGCCCACAGGACACTTGTTTTCCATGGGGCCCACAGGACACTTGTTTTCCATGGGGCCCACAGGTTACTTGTTTGTATTTGGGCCCACAGGACACTTGTTTTCATGGGGCCCACAGAACACTTGTTTTTCATGGGGCCAACAGGACACTTATACGTCATAGGGGCCCAAAGTACATATGTCCGTAATGGGGCCCACATCAAACTTGTTTTTTCATGGGAGCCATGACTCTGTTAAGACAACCATGCAGACTTTAATTTACATTTTTTTTTCACTATTTACCACTTAATTAGTATTAATTAAGGCCAGGGATGTGCCACCATTCTGTAATCTGCGGCCAATAAGAATAAATCAACAAGGTCAAAGGTTGCAATGTATTTGTCATCCGTTTTGGCCGAAATAACTGTCTCATTACGAATATTTCTCATAAAAGTCTTGTTGTTGTCATATTTTTTTTTTTTAAATTTTCTGAATGCACCCCTCGCTAATACTTTGAGAGCCCCCCCCCCCTCCACAACACTTCACAACAGCGTACAATCCTGTAATCTTTTCTCACTTTCGAATGTTGCAGCAAAATAAAGGTCCGGGAGGAAGGGGGTTGGAAGGGGGATAACTGTAGGTTGTTTTGAATTAGTTTGTGAGTTGCGCAGCAGAATATCTGCTGTCAGAATATTATATGTGGGTGTGAGAGCCGTGTTGGGTCAGTTAGCGTGTTTGAATGGCATGGCGTGGATTTAATCGTGGAAAGGGTGGAAGATCAAAGTCGTGATTGGAGAGTGACCGGAGTGACCAGTGTGACCAGTGGACCATGGCTATATTTGGTTGAGGAGATCATGGGGGGTTAGGAGGGAAGGTGGTTGTAGGAGAACGTGGAGAAGGGATTTAAGTAAAGAGTTCATCGTATGGGACAGTTGCTAGTTGACAAGTGTAAAAGTTGGGCCGTTGGTGACTATACTATTTGTCTGGACTTTATAGTTGTTTTGTCATCATTCTTTTTATAGATTTGATGGAGTAAACCTATATTATTTCGTTTATATGAATACATTGTTCCTATTACTGATTGGATACTTGAAGTGTTCGCTGTTGGGTATTAGCGAGTGTTTTCCCAAGTGTAATTTGGTGCGTGGTGTTCAAGAGGCAGTTGGGATGTTGATCTTAAAGAATGCGGACATATTGTGAAGTATTAACGAAGGAGATAAATTAGAGGCCCAACAAGATCCTGTACACAACAACATAGGTTGGGATGCAGTCAAGTTTTTTTTTTCTCGCCCCCTGCCATGTCTTCCTCCGTCTTTCACTCTTTTCAGGTTCAGTTCATTTCTTATATTGTTACATTGAATCAATTCAATAGTGAGTTAATTCACATCCGAGTCTCTACAAGGTAACTCAGTGGAAACTTATAAACTGTGGCAGCCGTATAGTGTTGTTTTAGTCCCTGGTCATAATTTAGTTTCAGTTTTTGTTTCGTTTTTTCTGTAATAATTTTAGTTTTCGTCTAGTTTTAGTCTTGCTTCTAATTTTAGTTTTAGTTTTAGTTCTCGTTGACGAAAAGTCAACATTTTCGTTAACGAAGGTTTTAGTTTTAGTTTTCGTGAACGAAAGCAACACTATATTTTAGTTTCAGTTTTTATTTCGTTTTTTCTGTAATAATTTAAGTTTTCGTCTAGTTTTAGTCTTGCTGCTAATTTTAGTTTTAGTTTTAGTTCTCGTTGACGAAAAGTCAACATTTTCGTCAACGAAGGTTTTAGTTTTAGTTTTCGTCAACGAAAACAACACTACAGCCGTGTGTCGAAATGACTTTTGCAGGCCACCTGTATATTTACCTATGCATCGGCCCTAGGTGGGTCCTTTGATTCGTCGTCGTTGGCATCCGTCCGTCTCGAGAGACGATAGTGTAGCTAATTCGAGTCTACAAGCACCGCCGGGAATGGTTGTGCCGCACTTGTCGCACTTGAATGTAGATGGTTGTTGTAGCTGTTGTTTTTTTCTGCTTCCGCCTTGAACTTTTCAGGGCAGCATTATCCTGTCGCTCAGCCTCTACGCGCTATGAACCCTGCCGGACAGCGAGCTTCCAGGACTGGCGGTCGGCTGCTTGGCTCTCCCAGGAGTTGGGGTTAATGGAGCACTGTTTCATATCCTTTTTGCAGGTGTCTTTGTAGCGCATTTTAGGTCGCCCTGTTTTCCTCTGGCCGGTAACTAGCTCGCCATAGAGTAGGTCCTTCAGGATGCGGCCTGCGTCCATTCTTTTGACATGACCGAGCCATCTGAGGCGTCTCTCGCTGAGAACTGCAAACAAGCTGCTCATGTTGGCCCTCTCCAGCACCCCAGTGTTGGGGATCTTGTCTTTCCACTTTATCTGCAGTATACGTCGCAGGCACCTCACGTGGAAGTTGTTTAGCTTCCTTTCGTGCCTCGCGTAAGTGGTCCACGTCTCGCATCCATAGAGGAGGGTACTAAGTATGCAGGCCTGGTATTCTCGGTGAGGCTGGGGTTTTTCCACACACGTTGATTTAGTCTCGCCATGACTGTTGCTGCCCTCGCGATTCTGCAGTTGATCTACGGGTGTATGGATAGCAAGCTGGAGATGGCGGACCCGAGGTAGGTGAAGTTCTCGACGACCTCTAGGGTGTGCACATCGATGTCAATGCTTGGGGGTTATCTGTACCCTGTTCCATGACATTCGTCTTTATCAGGCGGATAGTCTGTCCAAACTCCTTGTCCTTTGACTAACCGTTGACTTTTAAGATCCTTTCCTTCAGCCTGCCCCCCGTCCTCCTTCAAAAAGAAAACAAGTCATTTTGTAGTGTAATTGTCAATCCAACAGAAAACTAATATCTAGGCTCTGTGACTTCAAAGCTCATGAAGCCCTGAGAGTATGTAGTCGTACCATTTGCTTTAAAATGTCTGTCTTGTTGTTAAAAAAACAACAACAATAATTTGAAAATGAACGAATTATTCAAATAAGGAGTTGAAGATGCGGTATTCTATTTTCTGATTTAACTTTGAAACTTCTAAGATTTTCAAGAATTCTACTAAGTATAATTAACGGTTTGTCTTCACCTAGATAAATGAAGTAGATGAAGTGAAGTACAGTCAAGATCCTGCGTACATTCAATTCATATTATTTTCTTCTCAGTTAAACAAATATTCCATTTATACAAATGCAAAAAAAAAAAGAAAAACAGACACAAAAACAAAACATATATATTTGTTTGTTTTTTTACTGCATGTGAAATGTCAAACAGTAAAATCTATTACAAATGAATTCCTTGACCTGGGCAGTGGCAGAACACTCGACCTAAATAGTTGGAGTATCCACACATTACATTGTAGCCCTGTGCCTGCAGAATAGCCCCTTCCATCTCTGTCATGGTGTTTATATTTGCCGGACAAGGCAGGCTGGCTGTCTGTCGCCTGTTTAAAATGTTGTCTTTGAATGCGTCTTGTTTCACCTGTGATTAGAAATGGTAATCATGTTGTGAGACTGTCATGGTCATGTGATGTGTAAGCTAGGCAGTAAGTCACGTGATGTGTAAGCTAGGAAGTAAGTCACGTGATTGATTAAAGTCGCGCATGGTGAACAGATTGTTAGTCAGTGTAAAATCCAATAAGATCCCAGAGACAGAGAAATCGATCTATGGCAGAATTGAAGTCAAGTATTTCTGTGTATAACGCAGACAATTAAGTCTGTATTCTGTCTATTCTGTCTGTAAAAAGTATTTTCATCTTTAAATAAAATGTATAGGCGCGGTATTAAAGAATCTAGTCACAAATGACTGATGACTGATACATTCTATTTTAAATACAAATCTATCTGTCTATCTATTTTTTCGATCTGTCTATCCATCCATCCATCCAAATATTTATGTATCTATGTATTTTCGCATCTATAGATCTATTTAATAATCACTCTATTTATACATCTATCAATCCGTCCATATCTATCCATCTATTTATCTACCTACCGACAATATTATCAATACTGGTCTGTCTATCCTCTCTATGTGTCTGTTTGACTATCTTGTCTATTAAATCAAGCTGTCTATCCTATATCCATCCACCTATCTATCCACCAATCTATCTATCTATCTATCTATCTATCTATCTGTCTGTCTGTCTGTCTGTCTGTCTGTCTGTCTATCTATCTATCTATCTATCTATATTTCTATCTATCTATCTATCTATCTACCTTTCTATCTATTTTTCTATCTATCTATCTATCTATCTATCTATCTATCTATCTATCTATCTATCTATCTTTCTATCTTTCTATCTATCTGTTTATCTATCTATCTATCTATCTATCATTCTATCTATCTGTCTGTATGTCTATCTATCTAACTATCTATCTATCTGTCTATCTATCTATCTATCTATCTATCTATCTATCTATCTATCTATCTATCTATCTATCTATCTATCTGTCTATCTGTCTATCTATCTATCTATCTTTCTATCTATCTTTCTATCTGCCTATCTATCTATCTATCTATCTATCTATCTATCTATCTATCTATCTACGTCTTATGGCATAATTACAATATTCCATAAAAGTATTAAACAGATTCTCGTTCTGAGATTTATTGCTTCAGTTATTCTGCAGTAATTGAACTATTGTCAGGAATGATGAAGTAATATACTTGTCACAGTGTATTCCCTATGACTGCACCAAATGGATGTTCATGTTGAACGGAAGTAGTACAAGGTGTAACGTAGAGACGGTTGTTGTAGTTCAAGGAAGGAATACATTGTTTTTAATAACCTCTATTATTGTTGTTGGTGTTAGTTTATAAGTATATTGTGATAATACTATTGTCTGGAGCAGTGGCGCAACCAGCCAAAAATGCTCACATATTGAAAAAAGTCATCGTGAGATTTCATAGTGAGATTTCATAGTGAGATTTCATAGTGAGATTTCATAGTGAGATTTCATCGTGAGATTACGCATCAACAATAAAAGTTATTGTTTTATTTTCTTTTGAAAAAGTTTTTTATACAGTCAATAATTTCAAGTACCTGTATTTTGGAGGATATTGTACCAAAAATGTTTGTGGACCAATTGTTGCCAATATGGGATGTGTCAGGAAGAGTAAGTATTCCCTGAAATAGATGTCAAAAGATCGATATGTATAATACATTATTTACTAAAGTATGTTTATAAAAAAAAATCACACTCATCAATGAAACAAATGTTATGCCTAGGAGTTGATTGTTTACCTGCCGAGGTTTGTTAGCCAGTTTGGATAGAATCCAGCGTCTATTGGTGCGATAATACTCCGAAATAATGCAGCATATATGACATTTTCTAAATATGATTTTTTGAAAGGTTATCCAAGAGGATATTACTTATGAAAAAAAAAATTAAATACATGTTTATTACTCATCTGTCTCTTGGACGGTCTATTACCTAGGTAGGTCGGTCTGTCTATCCTCTCTATGTGTCTATCTTGTCTATTATATCGAGCTGTCTATCCAATATCTGTACACCTATCTATCTGTCTTTTGGACAGTATATTACCTAGGTCGGCCAACCAGTCGGCGTGGAATATTCCATTGTCTATTGGTGCAATGACCCCCTGAACTAAGTTACAACAAATAGTATCAGGGTTAGTTTGCAAGTCCGTATGGCCAATTCCATTTTTGTATAACTATTTTCGCAAAGATACCATGAAACAGTTAGTATATGTGGTAAATAGGCTAGTGAGCCACTTGGTATGGACAATACCATTGTGTGTATTTATTTAAAATCAATGAAATAGTTACATAAAATCTAATTGGCTTGTTCTGCGGTCGTAGATACCGCTGAATATAAAGCAATAGGTCACAAAATCGAGCCCTTTAAGAGGTGTAACTTCTGTGCTTTAGTATTATTCTGCTTTTTTTTTTTGGACATGCCACAGAAAATAATTTGTCATATTTTAGGGCCGTTGATATCATTTCATTCTAGGACAGCCCCCCCCCCCCAGAAATAAGTTTCACTTGGGGCCTGCAAATGTTACTTTGCCTAGGGCCCCCGAAAACGTAAGTACGGCCCTGATTCTAACAGAGAATTGGTAGAGCTAGAAGCAACACAAACATACATGCAATCTCATACACATAAACACACTTACAATCACACACTCACTCACTCACACACACACTCACACGCCCTGTCAAACACACACTCACACACACAAACAAACACGCACACACACTGTCACAGGTTGTGACTAATTTATCGAAACTATCCCCTTACCCCAACCCTTAACGTAAAAATAGTCATATCTTTAATATGTATATCAAAGTAAACTATACATCAAATCTACGTTCCCGCTCCTTAGTTCCCCCCCCCCCGTTCCCACCCCACCCCCGTTAATTGCATCTCTCGTCCAGGTGTTCGGACCGAACCTCCCTCGGCGAACCAAAGTTACGGGTAACAGTAACATGTTACATTCTTCCCTGGCCACCGGACGGCGGCGTCTTCAAAGAGACAGCGACTCGCGGGATGTCCAGTTGTTATTTTACGGCGGACTACTTTCCTTCTCCCCCCCCCCATCTAGGCTCCACCCCCTAATTTGAAAGTTTGAATGTAGCAGCTATCATATTTGATTGGTTAATGGTCACGTGTGAGAAAGTGATGAGCGAGATAGTAGATAGACTTTTGCGGCATTCGACCGAGGGGTCCCAGGGTGACCGGTCGCAATTAGGCTGAGTGATAGCGAGCCTATTGAATAGTATCTGATTGAGAGAAAGAGAGACATAGAGAGAGAAAGAGAAACAGAGAGAGATAGAGAATAGAGAGAGAGCA